>VZTH01013614.1:59114-72671 GCA_013397815.1 Aleadryas rufinucha | reverse complement strand
CTCAGGAAGGCAGCGAGGAGCACAGCAACAGCTCACACTGCCCAAACACTCCAGCCCCACACACGGGAGCTGAGGGGATGGAGAACACGCAGTGAGACACACGAGTGGGCTCTGGGGGTGCTACAGAGCACCACCACGTCACCGAGGCACCAAGGACAAGTGAGTGCTGAGAACACAAAAAGGAGATGCATGTCCTTAGGTTGATGATGTGCTTATGTGTGTGGGATGACCCCAATGAATGTTGCTAATGAGCCAGCACCACTGCAGTGTTAATTAATTTGGGATCTAACAGTAATGGAAGATAATTAGATCGTAAATCTGACAGATTAGAGCAGTCAGATGGCGGAAATAAGAAATCAAATCTATACAAGAAAACTTCAGCGTTCTGTAATAATGTGTTGCCACAAGAAGATCAGATTAAATGTGTTTGCAGCTGAGAGGCAGAAATGTACTCTTCTAGGAGATTACTGTGTGTTGCCTTGGTGAACTGATGATGGCTGGAGAGACCCACAGGGTGTGAGCACAGCTCCCTCCCTGCATTCCTGAGTATTCCAGTGTTATCCTATCAATCTCCTTACGAGAGCAGCAGAGTTAGTGCCAGGGTACAACAGCAGCTAAAATGTGCAGCCAGAGTTAAGAGTTGCCCAGAAGCACCTTCTGCTGATCCAATTGCTCAGACCACCACCACCACCACCTCAAAAACCAACCCAGCTCCCCTCATCCAGCAGCTCAGCTGTAGGAAAGTGCTTAAAGCAGCCCAAAACCTTGCAGTGATGCTTTGGACTCAGCTAACACACACTGTCCTGGCTCCAGAGGCCGCAGTCAGGCTCTGCCTCGCTGTTGAGATAACAAGCTGCACACTGCTTATCTGCCATTACACATCTGGCAGTAGGAGAGCTGAGGAGAGCTCACCCAGGCTGCACAGCACTCCATGAACATCCTGTGCAGTGAGAATGAAATGGGAGGCCAAGGATGTGAAGGTGACGACAACCAACACAGCAGCGCCTGCACGAAACCAGGAGCCACAGCACCACCAAACAACGGAGGGGACTGGAAGGAAACTCTTTCTCCCAGTCATTCTGAGGCTCATAAAAGCAAAGTAAGGATGGCCTGGGAAAGAGCTATCACAAATTGAATGCTCAGTTCTGGGCTAAATCCTGTTCAGCCCATGTGCTGCACTGCCCAGTGCAGATTTGGCTGTGTGGTGTGTTTATGGCATGTTACCATGGGTGGGTGTCCCTGCTCATTTGACAAAAGCTGCAGCCACTAGAAAACGTCATTACAAGAGCATCACACACAGATTTGCTGACACCCTGCCTGCCAGAACGTCTCCACATTACAGATGCCCCGTTTTCGACCTGCAGAGGAAAGAGTTCAACAGAACACAGAGCAGAGGGAGAGGAGCAAGACTCACTGGGAGCCCTTTCATGGCAAAGGGGAGCTGGTGGGGAACAACTTCAGCAGGCTCTCATCCAGCTGTGATTCACACCTCAGTTTTCTATTAAAGGATAAAAGTCTCCACAGTCCTTCAAACCTCTCTCCTCTCTCAGAATTCCTGGAGCATTTATAAATACTCTCTACCCTTCTCATTCAAGTAACTGGACATGAAGTTTGAAGGGTATTTCTCCCCTTGCAGCATCCATCACTGCAGCCACAGAGAAACCTGCTGAATAATTGTCTGAAGCAAGGAGTATTCCAGGCTCCAAGCTGGTGTCTTAGTAATATTCATGGCATGATCTCTCATGTCTTTCTGGCTGAAGACATCTAAAGCACATTATTTTTGTTGACTCTACCACTACACAAGTGCAGTTTCCTCCAGGACAGGGGGTTGCAAACAGCCAGACCAAAGATGCCCACAGCACACTGCCCATCACACAGGAGCATGTGTGTGCTGGCTGGGAGCACCTGTGGGAAAATCCCTCATCTTCAGCAATGAGAACTTCATCATCATCCCTCACAGGGCAAGCACAGGGCATGTTCCAGTAGCTCCATGGAGCACTGACATCAGGAAAGAGCTCTCCTTGGTGAAAAGCACTGCTACCAGCTCTTTGGATTTTAGGTAAAATACTCAGCTGAAAATATGCAGAAAAAAAAAGGTGCAAGAAACCCTTTCCAGAATGGCACCTCTCCTCTGTTCTCCAGCTCAGGAAACACTCATTTTCCCAGAAAGCAGAGTGCTTGGCAAGACCAAAATCGCCTGGGGAAGGATAGAATGGCATCATCTCCCCTGGTGTTGAATGGCTGAGCTGCTTCCTTCAGGCTCCTTTTGGGAGCAAAACAGGAAAATCAGCTCTGCCTGAGCCAGGCTGATGGACATTGACCTGGTGGGGACCTGCACCCACCTCAGGGAAGAGCAGCTCCCCCAGCTCACTGATGCTGTGAGCTGCCCCCCAGCCCATAAACACACAGCCAGGGGCTGCCTGACCTTGGCTTTTAGGTAATTTGGGTCAAACACCTGGCCAAGATCAGTGTCCCCTGCACGCCACCTCATCTGCCAAATCAGATCCAAAGGTGTCGAGACACGAAACCGAACTGAAGGTCCAGGTCCATTGCTGTGTGTTGAAAGGTCCCTCCAGGGGCAGCGAGAAAACACCAGGGGGATGCACCAGCAAAATGCACACCGAGGGGAGCTGGGACAGCTGGGCTGGGGCACAGATGGAGGGCAGAGTGAACGTGAGCAGCAGCACAGGACAGAAGCAGGCAGAGGGATGGAGCTGGCTCTGAGGGCTGGGCTGGGGCACTGCCAGCAGCCCGACAGCAGCGGGAAGGGCTGTACCTGCAGAACCGGTGCTCTCTTCCTTTGGCAGCCCCCCTGGGAAGCTGCAGAAACTGCTTAAGGCTGTGTCTATAAACCACTTTGTGAGTGCACGAGAGAAGAACTAAAATAGGGGAATTTCTAAGAAAATTAAAATTTGTCAGGGCTTTTGGCAAAGCTTGGAATTAACGTGTGAATCAGGAAATATCAAGAGAGCAAACAAAACCCGTCCTTGCCCTCTCAGAGCTAAAGAGAGATAGGTGTGTTTAGGCTTCTCTTGCACACACCACGTGCACTTTATTTAGAAAAACCCTGTTTAGGGACTCCTTGATTTTATCACCACGCAAGGACACCGCCAGCCATCAGCAGACTTCACAGCTGCAGAGCCCGGGCAGCCCCTGCAGCACCTCCCACCCCTGTGCGTGTGGCAGTCACACCACATCAGCCTCCTCATCTCTGATGGGGCTGTGCAGATCTGGCTACGTGTGACTGTAAATACAATTACCGCCCTTGTGCACCAGGGAATGGGCTCACACCTTGAAATACTCCATCAGATCTTTAAACTGCTTATCACTGTGGTGAGAAATAGCCCCTTTTCCACCCTCCCCGAGGGCTCCTTCTGCTTTTCCAGGACCCTGGCAGCCCTATGGAGTCAGCAAAGCCTCCTGTCACCCTTCAGCCATGGAAGAAAAGCATTCAGATTTATCAAAAACAAAATATCTGCTGGAATTTTTGGTACTGGAGCTGGCAAGTGTTCCTGCACTGAGAGGCCACTTGGACTTGGAGAACATGGACAACATTTCCCAATATATCCTCTGTACTCTTATGTTTCTGTTTGTATGGAAAGGAGCAATGCTGATTCATTCCTCAGGCATGAGTAAGGAAATTTCCCTTTAGGAGTTTTATATTTTGTTGATTTGGATTGTAACAGGAATATTTTTTAATGCAGCAATGGACAGGTAAAACCAAAACTACAATCTGTATCTGCTCCAAATAATATTTTTCACATTATTTCCTCTGGAATTTGTTTAACTCCATCATATTTTAGGGCTTTCCATTATTTAAAGCAATCACATTGAGTTATTGCAGTTGGGGGAATAGCAAAGTGCTCACTTGCAAGTAGCTCCATAGATTAAGGCAAAAGGCAGAAGAATAAGCTCAGGACACTCAATGAATAAAAATGGTTAGGACATTTTCACCACAGTTTCATCTCATAATGGTGTTAATAACTAAGTGTCTATTGGAATAGTAAAAAGACTCAAATGAGGGAACTTGAATGGGATAGTTCCAAGGGAAAAACAATATTTTGACTGAAAATTGCCTTATTAAGTGGCTATCAGGTCGTCTCTTTTCGCTCCTCTTTCAGAAATTATTAGCTACTGTTATAAGTTGCAGAAGTGCTGCTCTGCTCTTCTGTTCAATAACCAAAGCAGATGATGAGGAGTCAGCTACACTCAGCTACTCCAGAGTTAAGACTGTTGATGTTAAAGAAACCAGATTTATCTCTCTGCCCAATTCGTTTGTACTTATTCATGAATCTCACTTTCATTTCCTGACAACAAAATCAACACAAACTGCCTAAAATATTATGACAATCTGGTGCAAAAAAACCCACCCTAATAATGTGATGTGTTGCAGATCAGACATGTTTTCCTACAAAGGCTCCAAGAAATGCTCTGCCAGGGGGGCACAAGGACAGGGTGGGAGGGCATCAGCTCAATCTGCCACTCACCAACACACATGCCCAGAGCCAGCTTTAATTTGGAATTCCCCAGGCTGAGGATTTTAAACCATTTCTGTGCATTTTGCAAAGCATTTTTAATTTGCTCCAGTGAACAATGTGACTGATGCCACCAGAATGGCATTCCTGACACCCCTTCACGTGGGAACGCTGCAGCCAAGGTGCTGCCTGGGGAGCACATCTGGGGAGAGCCAGCCCAGCAGGCAGGGCCAGGTTACACAAAACCAAAACCAAAACATACCCAGGGATGCCCCTAAATGCAACAAGAGACAACAACTATGGGAAAAGATACAGCAGCTTCTTGGTTTTGTCCATCTCACATTTTCTGTTTACATCAGTTTACTCCTCCTGAATAACTCTGGGAGGAAGTTTTGTCCAGTCTTTCATATAAAAATTATCCAGGGGTCTGATATATCCCTGAGCTTGGGGTTTTTTTTTAATCAAATACATGTTTTAGAAAGTTGTCAGGATCCTTTTCCAAGACAACTATTTGCAGTGTCTGAGCATTGAGAATATGATGCATTCATATGCTGAGCACATACAGACAACACTTAATCTGAAGTTTCTTTGCATAATACAAAGCAGTTCTGCTGTCTTTAATGAATATTTTAGCACTGATTGAGGTAAACAAAACCATCTTCTGAAGGACAACAGATTTCACCCTGTGTTAAAAATCTCTCTTCAATGCAAAACTGCACCCAAACTATGGTGGGTTTTTTATCACTGGTTCTCTTTTAAGGGCAAAGTTGTTCCATATTTTTCTGAGCCCGAGGTGCAGGAGCTGTGTGTGAGGTGCCTCTCAGGGCACTGTGCCCACTGCTGGAGGGTCACAGCCAGGTTTGGGGCCATGGCACGGGTTTTTAAACTGCAACACAGCTGAAGCACGAAATTATTTACATGAGCCACCAAACCTTCTGGCAACCCCCACGGCATCCTCCTGCCGTGGCAATGAAACTGAGACAAAAGCTTCAGGCACCCCTGCCTGACCATCACAGCCCCTTCTCCAGCTGCTCCACCAACCACGCCTGAGAACCAGCAGCAAAGTCCTGGCCACCTAAATTCTCCATCAGCTGCCAGGCTCCAGGTTTGGAGGGTGTTCTACAGCAAGCTGTGGAAAACAGCTCAGAGGGCTTTAATTAATGCTCCCAGGATGAGAGTTTGAAGGCTGCTACTGGTGACATGCATGAATCAACTCCAGGGTGCTGCTCTCGCTGGGAAAACAATTCAGCCCTGATGATAGATCATTCCTGGTGACCACAAAGATGAGTTTATGGGGCTTGGTTTGTCCTTTTATTGAGTCAGGGAAGACTCCCTGGCCTCCCATTTGATACAGAAATTCCTCTCCTACCCACAAGCCTTAAGCACACAACTTTTAGGTGCCTCAGCATGGATGTGGTCAGTGCTTCCCACACCAGGGAGATGCTGGAAATGGAAAAGGATATTTTCATTCAGAAACAAACCCAAACATGTTGTGAATGTTGGGGGTAATATCAGACCCTGTGAACCGCTCCTTTCACAGTTTTGAAATTCAGCATCTGTGTTTTGCAATATGTCAGTGCTAAATTCATCACTGAATATTTATATTATTTTCCCATCTCCTGATAAGCTAATTGTACAGATACAGGACACGACACAGGCTGCTGTTAGCAAGCCATAGCATTAAGTCATCTTTGATGAAATGCAGCTGTTCAGAGTCAAGCTGTCTGATCACAGGGAAGACAGACATTTTCATTGCAATCTTTCACAAAAGATGATTTAACTCAGGAGGATCTCCCTATAAATTATTCTTGAAACTGAGATAGGAATTACTTAATTGCTGTGCTGGAATGCATTTCAAGAAAAACAAAAATGAAAAAACCTAAGTGAGACATAGACTATTTTCCCGTTTTTAGCTGACAGAAGAAGAGGTTAGACAGCATTACACATGCACTTCTGAGCTGGAAGTACCTATCCTAAGTCCATTCTCGGACATAACACCTGCCAAAGGGCTGGGAACAGCCAGTGCATTCATGTTTTTGGCAGGTAATGTAAAATTAGCTTTTCACTTAAAATTATAAACAAGACTTATTTTATTATCTCGTTCAAGCTACAGAGTGTTTGGCCAAAAGTGTTTTCACTTCTGAAGTGAAACATGCTGTAAAAACATGTTTCAGCATGGGTACTGATAACATTTAGATGTTCCCAGCAACTTTGCTGAAAATAACTAAAAACGTCCAGCAGCTTTAAATTTGTGCATGAAGGTGAAAGGACCCAGACCTGTGCAAGCCCTTGCTGTATCTGCTTTACTGAAGAATGGTGTGCAAAAAACCATCAACCAATAATTTCCAAGACTTCGACTATGCTTATTTACAGGAGCATGCTGAAAGCAGCACACAAATGGGCACCAGGTGATGCCTGCCCTGTCCTCTGGCTTTGCCCATCCTGCATCCAAAAGCTCCTGCTGGGGACTGACAAGAAACTCTAAAAGCAAACCCGAGATCAGCGGATGTTTGGCCACACGAGGTGCTCCAAAGGTGGCGGGAGGCAGGGCAGGGAGGCACCTGTCCCAGCACAAGGGATGCCTGGAGATTCTGGACCAGATCCAGCACAGCTGGCTTGAGCCATCAGCAGAGCACAGCACATCTGGAGGAGGAACTGCTGTCTCACATCAGCGAGGACAAGAACACACGTGGCTGGTTCTGGGTGAGGGATGCGCTCTTGGGGCACAACCCGCCCACCGTGGTGACAAAACTCATGGGAAGGACCTTTGTGTCACCCTGGCACTGCTGCCTGGGCTCAGGCACTGCAGCCAGCCCCAGGCTGACCATCAGAGCACTGCCTGGGGCAGACTGACCATCAGAGCACTGCCTGGGCTCAGGCACTGCAGCCAGCCCCAGGCTGACCATCAGAGCACTGCCTGGGCTCAGGCACTGCAGCCAGCCCCAGGCTGACCATCAGAGCACTGCCTGGCCCTGGTGAGTCCTGGCATCACCCCCACTGCCAGGAGACAGCAGGAGCAGGTCAAGAGGGTGATCCTCACTCCTACAATGGGAGCTACACAGGAGATGCATAGGAAATACAAAAGGTCCAGCCCTTTACTCTTCCAGCCCTTTCAGAGCAGCCCCGGAGCTGTTCCCAGGTGACTCTTGCAATACCAGGACCCCCAATCTCCCCAGAATGACATGCAGGGTTTGCCCTGTGCTCCCCATGGCACTGCCTGGGCTCACACCCAGCTGGAGCAGCTGGCACAGAGCTCGGTGCTGCCGCTGCTCCAGGCTCTACAGCACTCACTGACAAATTCATGGGCCTGATGGCACACCAGTCTTCATCCTTTCTGGCAATGGCACATTGCATCTCCCAGAAGAGAAAAAAAATTTAAAAAAATCAAATTGCTTCTATTCCTCTCCCATTTCTCCTTGCATTTTGGGTTGTAAAAAAAAAGGAGGTGGAAATCAGCAGTGACCTCCTGAGCCTTCAAACTGCAGCTTTAGGCTTTCCACCTTAGGAAAACTGTAAATGCCTGTCCACAGATGCACACAGAGCTTAAGGAAATAATGGGGAGAAATTAGAAATGAATTAGTTTTAGAAGAAGAAGAGAGGAGTGCAGCTGAAAGCTCCGAGGCTGCATCACTGAGATACATTAAAACCCCAAATGAATCTCAATGTCAGCCAACGCACTGCCACAACAAACGAACGTGGTGGCAAAGGGTAGGCTTTGCTGCTAAGCTGACAAAAATAAATTAGTCACCTGTCAGTACTTGCTTAGAATTTACAAACACATCAGGTTTTGAGGGAAGAGCAGGAAGCAGTCAGCACATTTCCCCATTAGAGCACCGTGCAGAGAGAACCGAGCGCTTTGTTTTCATTGATGCCCCAAGTTATCCCCTGCTGCACAGCGAAAGGCTCCCCCAGGAGCAAGGCACGGCCTCACCTTGAGGGCCCAGAGCTGCCCCAGCTGAGGCAGGGGCTGGAGGAGGCTGAGGGGACACAAGGGCTGGACATGAGGCAGCTCTGGACAGGACCCTGCAGGGCTGTGCTGAACCACAGAACCCCAGAGCCCCCCCAGCTGCAAAACTCCTCTGCTCTGAGCCTGCTCACACTCAGGCAAAACCAAGGGGCAGCTGCTGCTCTCTGTGGGCAAAGTTCAGCATTTGCTGCAGAACAAAGACAGAAGAGTTTGCCTTGGGCCGCAGGTCTCCCCTGTTACATCAATGTGTGAGTGTCATCTCTGCTCCCCCAGGCTTTGGACTCAGGGTGTCTCTTTGAGTCACAAAAAAACCAGCTTGTTTTATAGGGTGATGGGGATACTAGGCACCAGAACCAAGGGAATACTACCAAAAAAAAAAAGTGTATAATAAAACAGCCAGGGTTAAACAAAACATTTTCTCTAATTAATTTCTTTCTATTTTTTTGTGTTCAACTTCCACATGCAACAAAGGAAGTCTTTAGTGAAGCTGAAAGGTTGAATAAAATATTCCGAATGTCCAAGAAAACTTGGAATTTACATTGATGTGGTCAGACTGATTCAATCAAGAAACCAAATCTTCTACAAATTACAGGTCCAGCTGGAGCAGCTTGAACCACGAGTGCCGAGTCACAGGGAGCCAGGGGTGAGCAACCCCAGCCCAAAAATTAGTCACAGGAATTAGCTGGGAAATCATTACGAGAAACAAGAGCAACGATCTGCCACAGACGATTCATAACCCAAAAAAGGAGGTGATGTTCAGCCAGTCAAGTGATTTGCTACAAATTATTTGCCCAGGGCCAATCTTGCTGCTAAAGCCGTCAGTGAAGATGCACTTCCCGGAGCGATGCAGGAACGTAGCTCAGCCTAACAAGCTGCTGTACACAGCACTTTAATTAGGCCAAATGAGGAGAAGATAATAAACCAGCAGGTCAAACGAAGAAAAAAAAATCTGCAACCGAACAGACTCAAATTATTGCTTTTTATGGTGACAAGAGAAAAGCTCTAAAATGAGATTTCTGAATTGCAGTGATGCCCAAACTCACACCAAATGAGAGCACCGTGGACAAGGAGCCACCAGCACAAGAGCCAGGCTCAGCTCTGACCCACCAAACACGGGAATCTGTCCAGGTTCTACTTCAGCAGCAACAAATGGCTGGCTGGAGACTGCAAAGTAGGAGGCAAGGACAGGTGTGTAATTTCTTGAAATGTCCTTTTAGGGCTGGTGGCACAGAGACTCCTTTCAGACACGAGCCATAAGGCTGAGAAATATCCATCACGCTCAGCTGCGGGAACGGGGATTTTATGGAAGTGCCATCACGAGGTGATAATAAGAATGTGATTGGAAGTTGATGTGTTATTGCTTAATTTAGACAGAGGAAGGCTCTTTTTTTTTGTCCATACCATCTGCCAGCCTAGAAAGCCAAGGAATGAAGGCACAAGCTGCAGATGGCTCCCGCAATGGCTGCGCTCGAGCGGCAGAGGAGCGAGGAGGGGAGAGGCCGTGTAAGTCAGGCAGCAGCGGCAGCGGGGCTGAGCAGCGACCCGGCTGGGAGCAGCGCTCAGCAGCAGCTCAGAAAGCAGGAGACACTTCCCCAGCTGGCTGTGTTGGGATGCAGGTGCAGGACAGGGCGCAGAGCTGGACCCTCACGGGGCTGGTGGGAGCAGGGGGAGCAGCACGGCTGCACACACCAACCGCAGCCTCCCAGAAAAACAGAGGAGCTCTGCTTCAGAACTGTGTTCACACGTGCAACAAGTTCCCAAGCCAGCTCTTTGCCTTTCTTTCCTCTCTTTATTTTTGTGAGGGAAGAGAGAAAGAGAGTGGAAGCTAATTCACTTCAAGTCAGCAGAGAGAAAACAAGCTTGGAGGCCAGACACAGGGCTCAGCAGGGCGAGCACAGGCTCCTGCTGGCGAAGCAGTCCCCTGAGATGACCCTCTGAGCTCTGCTGGGGAGCTTGAAAGGGCTGCTCTGCTTATCTTGCTGCAGCAGAGCCCAGGTGTGCTGGACACACGGCCGTGGGCTGCAGCACAGGGGCTGCTCCAGCGCTTCCCTCTGAAACACAGATCAAACGAGCTCTCACAAACACGCAGGAGCCAACAGGCAGCGCAGCTTCAGGGGAACTGGGTCTCTGAGTGGGACTGGTGGCATGGACTGACAGGAGAAACAGCAGAAGGCAGAGGAGAAAGCTGGGTTTAATTCTATTTGTTAAAGATACACATCCATTTCTCTGCGTTTTTCTCAATACAGAGAACACCAGCAGCTTCTTTGCTGCTTCACTGCAAAGCAGCCCACAGGCAACCTGCAGCCAGGGAGAGGAACACCAGCCATGCCTTCAGCAGGAAGGACATGCACAAATCAGGGCTGCTCAGCTTGCCGTGGAGAGGGAAAGCTGCTGCTCCCGAGCTGGTGCCTGCCAGACGCTCCTGAGGAGCTGGGATAAGCACCCAAGAACACATCCACATTCCTTCAGCACTGGGACATCCACAGACCCCAACAGCCCCAAGAGCTGAGCCAGTGCCCCTGAACCCCAGAAGCTCTGTTTGCACCCCACATGCAGATAAAGAGGGCCCTTCAGATAGTGGGGTAATGATGTTCCTGTGCCAATGGTACCTCTGACATCCATCACTGGAAGATGTATCTGAACACCACGGCTGGCCCAAGCTACAGCTGCTCCAAACCAGTCCCCAGAGCAGCACTGGAAGATTCAGGGCTCATTTGATACGGTTCAAACTCCCCTAAAGCCCAGCAAGACTCAACTGTTCCCTCCACAGAAGTCAGCCCTCACACGACAGCTTAAATACACATTGAAGGAGACACAGCCCATGTCCCATCCTGGGTACCTGGCATCATCCTTCATTCCTATGCAAAGCAAATGCAAATGTGTGCCAGAACAGCAGGACTGTACAATTGTTGTGGGTATTATCTAAATCCATCACTCACAAATACACACAAATAGTTCCAGCAGACTCTTTGAGCAGAACCAGCTGTTGAGCAGACAGGGCAGACTCCAGAGAATGATCAGTGATGGATCTGTCAAAAAGATACTAAAACTGAACCATTTTCTTGCTAAATACTTGGCAAGATACTAGAGATTTTGCCAGAACATCAGAGGGAAGGAGGAGGGAGAAGAGGAAGGAATGACAAAAAAAAGCATTATTGCAAAAATTCTCTTTTTCTTTTTTTTCTTCTTTCTAATGCTACTTTTCACTTGGAATCCTTTTTAGTTTGGCATGGGAACATGCCTTATGATAACAGATCAGAAATAAAACCACTGTTTTGACTGATCCCACACAAGCATTCTTCTTCTCACCCACCCCAGAGCTTTCTCCCAGGGAGAATGGTGCGAGTCAGAGGGCTCCTTGCCAAAGTTCCAGGCAGTTCACAGCAGACAGTCTCAGAGAGCCAAGGATCCTACAAGACAGAGAGAGCTTGGTACAGTGCTGTATTTCAGCCCTATACAGGTGCCCTGAGGACTGAACTGGTCCCAGGACACCCCAGAAACCTTCACCCAGCCTGAGACAGGAGCCCCACAGACACAATTTCTGGCCATGTTCAATAATCTTCTGCAGTTACACAGGACAGATTTACTTCAGAACAGCTTCAGAGCACTTGCAATCTACAGTTTTTCTCTTTCACAGGCAATCAGATGGCTCTGGGTTGTTTTGATACACAACATTACTCCAGGAAATAACACACCACCAAAGAGCACAGACAAACAGGCTGTTATTTAGGAGGACACAGGCAGGTCCAGCAGCATCCCTTCCCCTCCCTGCTGCAGCAGGACTTCTCCTCCAGCAAGGATTTGTAGCAGGAGCAGCCTACAAGACAGGGGAGATGCTGCCACGAGGAGCAGCTCTGTGTGATAGGGACACATCCTTGGTGACATTTTGGGGAAACCAAGGGCAGGGCTGGCCTGAGCTGTGGGAGGGGATGGAAGATCACAGCCCCCTGCAGGGACACTGCAGGAGCCTTCCCACCTGGAAGCACCCATCCAGCAACTTCAAACAACAGCACAACAACCAAGCTGCCGAGCCAAAAACCTCAGCTGTTAATTCAGGACACCCTCAGAGTGAGCTGAGATCTGGAACAAGGACTTTCCCACAAGGACTTTTCATGCACTAAGATCCTTGGCTGAGGGAAGGGAAGAGAACAGGGAACAGCAAAGCAGAGATGCAAGAGATGCCTCAGACTCTATCAGCTGTGACAGTCTGAGCTGTGGGATAGCCCCAGGGCTGTCTGTGGCACACACACACATGCAGGCTCCAGAAAAAATCAGGGGAAGCCGTTCCCTTCGTTCCATTTTAGGGTTCTGCAAGTCACAGAGGATTCCAGCCACTGTTTTGAAGCAGCCCTGGCTGGTTTAGGGGATGCTCCGGACAGCTTTTGCTCTTTTTACCCCCCAGAATCTGGAGCATAGCCACTCCTTTGGTGCCCCCAGTTGAATACCTGATTCACACAGGCACTGCACTCCAGCAGCTGAGGTTAAAGGTTTGGCAGCTCAGCTGGAGTAACCTATTTTTCTCTGGTGATGTTTCTTAGAGTGCACGGGGCTTTCACAGGAGTAATTCAAACAATTATTAAACTATGTACTCCTTTGGTTAAAAGGGCTTCAGAGGGTCAGGTTTTTTCTTCCTGAGTCTGTTCTTCACTATTACTGCAGGGTTTCAGCTCAGAGACCACTTGCAGAGCTGTTAAACGTTCATCCCCATCAAAATTCAACCTTGAGTGCAGAGGATCTGGCAAAGTATCTCCAGGCCAAATCCTCCCTGGGACTGCCTTCTGATCAGCCTCTCTTTTAGGAGTTTAATGAGTAAAAATGTACGTGGAAATAGAGCAGAGTGGTGCCTGGAGAGGGAAGAGAGCAGCACGCTTGGGCCACAGATCAGAGCAACACAGGGCAGGTCTGAGTGGTGGAGCTGAGGCTGTTGGGCACAGACCCACCAAGAGCAGCTCCAAAGGTGTGAGACAGCACAGACAGCTCCCTGAAACACAGACAGCTCCCTAAAACACAGACAGCTCCCTGAAACACAGACAGCTCCCTAAAACACAGCTCCCTGAAACACAGACAGCTCCTTAAAACACAGACAGCTCCCTAAAGCACAGACAGCTCCCTGAA
>VZTH01013614.1:29335-45394 GCA_013397815.1 Aleadryas rufinucha | reverse complement strand
AGGCGCAGGGATGGACTCACATTCCCTCCCCTCAGACCTGCTGGGACAGCCATGCAGTGTGCCTGGAGCTCCAGGAGCAGGGATGGATTCACATTCACTCCCCTCAGACCTGCTGGGACAGCCATGCAGTGTGCTTGGAGCTCCAGGAGCAGGGATGGACTCACATTCATACCCCTCTGACCTGCTGGGACAGCCATGCAGTGTGCTTGGAGCTCCAGGATCAGGGATGGATTGACATTCAGGAATATTCCTGTCCTTGAGATGCAGCAAAGGACACTCAGGGTTTTCACATCTCTCCTGAAGCACCCACAGACAGGGGTTCCCCCACTCCCCAGGGCTCCCCCACTCCCCAGCCCCTCTCCTCACTGCCTCCCAGTTAAGATGCTGCCCCAGTGCTTTGTTAATGCCCTCCCAGCCAGGCTTCAGGGCTCCATGTGCTGTCTGCTTATCCAGCAGCACCAAAGACTGTGCTAACAAATCTGATGGTACTGAACTTGATTCACATTTCAAGTGGAGCCTGTTCCCTGCAGGAACGCTTCCTTGCTGGTCTGTTCATGGCAAGAGAAGTGCAACCCATGGAACACATCTCCTGAAGCCGTGCCAGTGGCTATTTGTTTGTGGTGTTTGTGACTGCTCTGGAGCAGAGATTACAGCCTGGATGCTGCTCTCAGCTGAGCAATTGAGGATTAACTCCTGTGAAACCAGTGCAGTTACCCAGCACCACATCTGAGGTCAGAGCTGGCATCAGCAGAGCTCAGTAATTACAGACGAGTAAAGGATGGCAGAACTCATGGGCTCTGCTGTTTTCCCCCAGAAGCTGTGCTGTCGGCCCTTTTGGAGGAGAACAGCCCAAAACACCCTTCCCATTGATGCCAGCTGACCCCACTGCGCTTCCCTGGCCCAGAGCCTGGTGGCTCAGAGGTGGCCAGAGCACGGTGGGCTTCCCAGGCTGACCATAGCTACCCGAGCCCGTTCTTGGTTGAGCCCCTCAGCCCCTCTGGCACGCTCAGCCCACGGCTGTGCTGCCCCCCAGGCATGGCAGTCTGCACCTCAAACCCCCCTCCTCACCCTTCAGCTCCCCTTACAACGCCCTGACCTCTTTTCATCTCGCTGTGGAGCATCCAAAGAGCTCCCTGACGTGGCTTAGCAGATGGATTGGAAAGAAAATTCCCCTGAGAAAATTCACCTTTGAAAAGGTTCTTATTGGAAAACGTTGGAGTTCCCAATGGAAACAGAGACAGCAGGAGGAAAGCAGATTTCATTTTGCTAAAAGTGTTAAATAAGCTTTCGATTCCAAGCTAAGTTATACATCTTCATAAATGGGAACACAATTTAAATTGTTTCTTTTTATGCTAAAAAGATTATTGTTCTCCTGCCAAAATACCTCATTTTAACTGGTTTTTCTAGGATAACACTTTTAGGCACAGACAAAACTAACAGCCCTCCAAACTCTACTTTCAAACAAATCTTTCGTTGGATTTCTTTTAGGTCATCAATACTTATTACTTGTATTGAAAGAATAAGCAATAAAGGCACTTTGTGTCTCTCCCTTGATACCCTTTAATATTATCTGTCCACCAATCCAATTGTTCCATCCTGAAACATTTCCATGTCCAAAACAAAATTGTATTTTACCACTAGGATATTCTCCATCCAAATCCCGAGCAGCTTGTAGCTAAGTATTAATCCATAAAAACCCGAAAACAATATCTTATTAATTCCCAAAAATCAATATTCCAGTACACTTTTTGGAGCCAGTTCATTTCATTTAAGCCTAGATTTATACACTGCTCAATGGAAAACTGTCCAAAATGTATCTGTTTACCAATAATGAGACAAACTGGTTGCTAAACCTCATTCCACCAAAAACAAGCTTTGTGACAGAACTCTGGTTCAGGGGAAAAGAAAAAGTGATCTTAGAGTGTGTGTAATCCTGATGCAGCCATTTCTCCTTTAACAGAGAATAACTCAGGTATCCTCTGGTTTTCTTGCTCTCCTTCCCCTGTGGCAGGGATGTATTTTATAAAAAACCCAGCTCTGCACTTGTCCCAGTGACAACTATTTGTGAAGGCTTTCTGTCAATCCAAAAACCCTCAAAAAGGATGTGGCATCAGAACAGGCTTAATTCCAACAGCCTGGGTGTCCCATCACACTGCTTTGAGTACTGAACCCTCTAAAGGCTGCTTTTCCTAAATAAGTTTAATTTCTTCAGAAATGCACAGGGAAAGAAGAACAACCAAACAAAAAAAATCCCCTCCAGAGCCTATGGCTCCTATGGTGGTGTTTTACCAGCACCAAATGCAGCAGCCATTGATACTGTTAAGGATTTTCCCCCTGGTTTCAGTAGATGTACAACCTGAGATCCTAAAAGGAAACAAAGCTTGAAATTCCCAGAAATAGAACTCTACTGTTACCAGTGAAATGATACATGTACACAGATATGTGTGTATGCATAGATACATGTGTATGTATGATAAATGATTATATTTCATTTGCCAAGAATGGGACAAAAATCTATATAT
This sequence comes from Aleadryas rufinucha, assembly GCA_013397815.1. NCBI lineage: Eukaryota > Metazoa > Chordata > Aves > Passeriformes > Aleadryas > Aleadryas rufinucha. The sequence continues at coordinate 42,872 of VZTH01013614.1, read as the reverse complement.
TTCTATTTATGTATATAAGTTTTTTCATTACCGACTACTGAAGTCTGATCATTTTTCACACGGTGACATCAGGCTGTGAGATACTCCTTCCCTTTCTCTTCAGCTCCCAGAATGAAAGTGGCTCATGAATCATGAAGGTTAAATACAAATAACTTGCATTACCACTCGCAGCAGACATGTGGCTAATTGCTGTCTGCCTTTATTGCTAATTGCTGAACACCAGTGCACTGCACACCTACCACAGGCTTCTGGAGATGAACAAACCCAGCACATGCCCTGATTGTTTGTGTTCTCTTTACAACACTTCTTCTTCCAAAACAACACAGGGTGAAAATTCACAGATCCTGCCCCTTAATCTCCTTCCCTTTTTGTTAAACCCATGGGTTTGCCGGGCTGCTGACTCCTGAGTTACACCAGGGCAGGGAAGAGCCAGGCCAAACACAGGGACCTCAAACAGTTCCAGGGAATGAATCCACCAGCCCTCCAAGACCAAGGTTTCCTCCTCACCCCTTTCCCACACACGAGCTTTTGGATAAGCTGGGTTAATTCTGCTTCTGCTTCCACTGCAAATGCTGAGCTGATGTTCCTTCCACCCCCCGAGTGGGACATGATCACACCTGACACATCCAACTCCGAAAAAACCCCACAGGATGGAGAAAGGAGGACTTAACACTCACCAGGGAGGGGTTTGGGGAGATGGAGGAGTTCCACCATTTGATCAAACATTTCTTTCAGGGTTAATGAACGTTCTTTCCAAGGGTTCTTTCCCCTTGGAAAGAGGAAACTTTCTGGTGAGGAAAGGGGTCCTTCTCCTCAGCTACGCTGGTGCCTGCAGCCCTTGCAGGACACCTGGGCCCTTCCCATCCCTTCCCTGGGTTACCTGAGGGGTTTGTCACTGCTGCCAGGAAAGCAAAGAGAGGGGTCACTCAGGGACCCCCACAGGACATCTGTGCTCTGTGAGACCAGGTCTGGCCAGTCAAGAGGGCAGATGTCCCCTGTGGAGCTGAACACTGACCCTGCCAGGAACTGCCCTCTGCCCTCCTGAATTCCTGCAATGAATTTCCCTCTGCCCTCCTTAATTCCTGCCAGGAATTTCCCTCTGCCCTGCAGCGCTCCAGCCCCCTGCAGACACCTCAGCAGCCCCAGCTCTGACCGTGCAGACGCGCTCTGAATCACGAGATGAGAGCAGAGCTGTCAAAGCATCCCTGAGAAGGAGCTGCACGGGTTAGAGACAGCACATTGCTCACATCAAATCAGTGCATTCAGACAGGGAAATAGCCCAGGTATTTGCTGGGGTGATACACCATCTGCCTGGTGCTCCTCCTGAGCTCCCACATTGGGTTCCTGTTAGCTCCCTCACTGTTAACCCTCACAGGCACTTTTATTTCCCCTCCCTTTCTCATTAACCGAGTTCTGCAGGAGAGCAAGTGCTTCTCTGCATTGAATTGAATTTCCTCTCTGTAGGAACAGACTAGCAAGGACCACGTTTTCCAGTCTATTCTTGGCCATATCATGCTCCTGGCAATCAGGCTGAAAAACCTAGAAGGCAACAACCTTGCCAAAAAATTCAGGTTGGGATGCAGTGGAGATAAAATCAGTAACAGGAGTGATTGAGGAGCTGTCGGTGCTACTTTACCAGGAAAGACTGAAAAAGCTAATCTGTATAACCAGGCTGAATGATAATTAAATTAAATTAGCACCTTGACAGAATATTGAAGCATTAAAGGCAAATCTCCAAAGACATGGAAATCAAGAGGATTTGGGCCCCTGGATGGTTCTGAGAAGTCAGGTGAACGTGCCAGATTAATTTTTTTTTTCTCCTCAGGCTTTTGAGGAGAATTTTATTTCAACTTTCTGTCATTGAAATCATCAGAGTCACTGGAACTTTAAATAGCTCCCTACTTGTTATGGAAAAAGCAACAAAATTACAGCTGGAGAAATTAGAGGATATTTACAGTGATCGATGGAAATGTTACCAAATAACGGGGTAAAAATGAAAGGAAGGAGTCAAAGTATAAGGTGAGAATCTTGTATGTGCAGACTTCTGACACATCAAAAATTGGAGTGGCCAAAAGATGAGAGAGGAGAGGAAAGAAATGTTTATTTGTAATTGAAATTTTGCATTTATTAACTGCTCTATCACCCATTTTAGCCATTTCTTGAGAGATAGGAAAGAAGAAAGGAAGAAGGAGAGGAAGGAATGTAGGGAACCCCAGAAAGTCAATAGCCAAGAGCACATTGAACAGGTATGGAAAGCAAGAAGACTTCCTCCCTCATGGAAGACATTTGGAGGTCTCACCTCCTCATTTTCCTGCAGGAGGAAAGGGAGCACTGGAGGAGGGTGCACTGACTGACCAAGGTCACCCAGCAGGCCAACAGCAGGAACAGCAGGAGCTCCCAAATCTCCAGAGTCCTGCTGTGAGCCTCCTCCCTCTTCTTGCTGCCTGTTTCCATTCCTGGTATCCATCACTCGTTACAGATGTCATTAAAATCCAAATAAAACACAGCAAATACTTATTATTAATTTCCAGAAGAATACAGGCCTATTTTTTCCCCATTGATTCCTGGCAGATTCTTTCCTGAAACTTGCCAGATTGGTACAAAAACAAATACATATAAATTAGCAATATACGACACGACATGAATGAGAACATTCACTCTCTCTAATCATTCCCACAAGCATTCTGTCATTTTTCTGTCAGTTCTGTTGATAGGAAAGGAAACTGCTTTGCAATTTTAATCTCTTTTCCCTGAGCACATTTTGTTCTTAAAGTTCACTGGTATAAAGCGAACATTATTGGAAATGGGGGAGGCTGGTGAGAAACGTGGAAGAGCTCCTTTTTTTTTGTCCCTCCCTGTTCCAGAGTGAACAAACATCCACTGGCACTTTTTCAGGCACCTCACTCCTCCCCCCATCTCCTCACCTCCTCAAAATATGCAAAGACATGTTCCCTTTGAACCTCTCTGAGCAGGGAAAGGACGGGTGCTTCCTCCTGATTAACCCAAAAGTTCTGAACAGAGCCAGCAGCTGGCCCTGCTGTCAGGCTCAGAACTGCACAAATGCATCCCCACATTTTCAAACCTAGACCACATCAAAGGCATCTGCACGCTGCCTGCATCTTCATTTTCTGGCAGCAGGAGAGGAGAGGCAGAGAAGAAACAGCTGGGGAGCTCAGGAGCTGGTGCTGAGCACCACGGCCCCACCGCCCTCCCTGCCCAGCCCTGGCCCAGCTGGTTGCCACATCTGGATTTCAGTTTCTCATGTGCTTTCTTGCACACTACGAAGCGAGCCTGGAGCTCTGCACATCCAGAGATAACCAAAAACACGCCGAGTTCATGGCAAAACTGATGTGAGCTGGTGTGCTGCAGCAATGTGGCTGTTACCCTGCACTGAAGGGAGCCAGAATGGCTGGGGAATGTTAAATTGTAAATGGTGCCAGTACCTGTTAGACACGAACTGAGTAAGGGGTCACAAGAAGGGAAGGGTTGGGGAACTGCACCTCATGCCCCAGACATCAGAACAACTCAAAGCAGCTGCAACAGATGTTGAGGGGGACATCAAGTGAGCAGTGAAGCATTGACAGCTTTTGATTGATTGGGCCCAAAACCCCAGTGTGGCCTTTCAGAGGGAAGTGTAGATCCGTGGGACCCTGAGTCTGGGTGTGTGAGATACGGAATTACCTCTCCAGAAAGGGATACTCATGGGTAACGTGTCCAAAACACGCTTTGTGAACCAGGAAGACAACCAGCTCTTGTGAAAGTAGATGTTCAGCCACTCCCCACATCAGAGGCATCTAATAAAAATCTGCTCTCCTATCAGCTCAGATCGCATTTCTTGGCTAGGGCCCATTTCCTATGAATATAAAGCACGTTTTGGTGCCTATTGCTTTATCTTTCTCATGCCTCTCAGACCCAGCTACTATCCATCTTGCCAATAGTTATTTATTACTCTGTGATTATGGGCAAAGTAGGTAATGACCTATTAAATCACAAACCCACACTTATTATCACCAAACCCAACCTCCAAGTGCTAGAAAAGAATCGCTTAATTTCATATGCAGCTAAGAGCTGCCTTTCTTCGCAGCCAAGATAATGGATGGTCACTGCAAACCTTTTTCCCAGGAAACTGGCACTTGGAGTGAGCACTCTATAGCTCATGTTTGAACTGTAAACACAGGGATTGCTCTTGATACATATTCCAGGAGCAGACCTGTACCAGGGGCAGCAGAAAACAATAGCACACATATAATTTGGGTTTTATATTACGACGTGCTCTGAGAAAGTGCTGGCATTTGTCAACTCCTCCTCCCTTGGAACAGCTACGGGTGGATTACAGAGGCACGAGGAAGGGGACACACCCTCCCTTCCTCCAACCACCTCAAATTCTCCCTAAAACCCAGGTGTGACCCCCTGAATGAGGACCAGGTCCAGTGTATGGGCACGTTCCTCCCCTTGAAGCAGGAGAAACTGTGAGGCAGGAAGGAGCACCAAGCTCAGCATCACCTTTCCAAGGAGATGCTCCTTTTGCCAAGGGGAGCCAAGTGTCAGCCTGCATTGTCACTTGTGCATTGATGGTTTGGTGATTCCTGATGAATTTTTAGTGCTGGCTCTGAAAAGGACACAAAATCATAAAGGGGCAGATACAAGCCCTATCAAAAAAACCCATCAAGAAAGAAACGTGACAGATATTTAGATCATGCATAAACCAACTGTATGTGTTCTACATGAGAAACTATATTTAACAAGTAATCAAATAATTACCCAGGAGACTTAGTTAGCCAGAGGTTAATAAACCTTATTTGGAAAGAATTCAAAATCAAGGCCAAATAAAAATAAAAAATAAAAAAAGTGTAGCTAAATTCGACATGCTTACATGAGAACTTTAGTGATAAGCAACTGCAAGTCTCCTGCCAGGACCTGACTGACTGCCAAAAGGCTGTGTTTATAAAGGCTGCAAGCAAACCATTGGCTCAGGTCTCCATCCAGAAACCTGTGAAGTTGTAAAAAACCCTTTGCAATGTTCAGTGACTTACTTTCCCCACTCCCAGACAGCAGCCCGTGCTGAAAAATAGTATTTATTAAACAAAATAGCAAAACTCCAGTGCAGTAGGTAAACCCATCATATAATATCTGCACAGAATATCTGGTTCCTGAGGTATAATTAAAACTGTTTCACAGTTTCTCCTCAGGCAGGGCAATTCTCACCACAGCTGGTTGTTATCTTCCTTTTGCAACAGCCCTGCACCCCCAGGTCAGGTCTTGGTGAGCAGCAAAGCTTAATTGGGGTCCCCTCTGTTGGGGCAGGAGCTGCTCCTCTGCTGCCAGGCAGCTCTCCCCTCTCTCTCCCCAAGCCAGGCTTCCTCCTGCCTGCTCTCTCACCAAAAACACAGAGCCCCCTTCAGAGCTAGCTCCTGCTTTCCACATTCCAAAATCCATCTCAGACTTCTCTTTTCCATGCTCAAACCTTTGCATCCCAATGGTGGGAGCCATTGCCTGGCTGTGTTTAGGGAGATACAAAGCACACTTGGGCACAATAAATCACGTGCTGGTACTCTGGAGAGCCTTTCATTATTTCTAATGAAATAGAAATTTCTAAAAGAAATTTCTCTCACAGAAAAAAAAAAGCAAAAGTAAAATATTAATGTTTCAGGCCCTTTGGGCCCTTACATTTATCCTTCCTTCCCTCCACCAGGGTGTTTTGTCTGTTTTGGGATTCTCCTGCCTCTGAAAATCCAGCTCTAGGAAGAGACTTGGTGAGGGGGTTTATTTTGTTGGAGACTCCAGTGCCCAGACCTGTGCAGCCTAAGACAAAAAAGCAACAGAGCGTTATTCCTGACCATTTCTGATCTGCTTCTGCAGCTGCAGCAGCATGAGATCTAAAGTGATTCCTTGTGCTCACTGTAAAGGCTGAGTCCTCAGCTGCTGTGAGCAGGCACAGCTCTGCTTTGACTCCTGCACGGGATGTCCGATGAAAATGTGTTGATAGCACTGGAACCCGAAGCCAGGTGTCCCTGTGTGACCCCACTGCAGCCAGCAGGGTGTACAAATGCTTATTTCCCTTCCAAGAATAGCCCTTATAGGCTGTCAATAAAATGGCTTTTCCAGAAACAGTCAGCTGTGCAATGGAACACAGAGATCCAGAAAATCTCCAAGGTGTCAGCAGAAAACAACGATGAGGGGCCTCAGCCCAAGAAAGCACATAAAACATATCAGTTACAGCTTGTGGAAAGTCCTGCTGACTTCCTTCTGAAGAGCCCAGAGGGTCTTAGATTCCAGGAAGCTCCTTGCTGTTATGGGTTTGTTAATGCTGATGTGAAATTGGGGCGCTCTGGGCTTTGTCTGTGCAAGATCTAATGGAAAGCTTGACTGTCCTTCTTCCACTAGAGCCAAATGCTTGTTCTGCTTCTCCCTATTCCAGGCACTTTCAAAACTGAAGACCCAGAAGAAATGTGTACTGGGGGTTCCCAAAATCCTGCAGCTGAGAGAAAAGTGCAAGGGAATTATTGCTGCTTCTGTTTACTTATTTGCCCTGAAATGCTGCCCAGAACGTCGTTTGACACAACAGGATGCAGGATCTGCAGAGGAGAACTCACAGCCTGAATAAAGACCAGCCAAGTGCCTTGCTGGGTGCTCACACCTTGCCAGCCACTTCCCAGATGTTATCAACCCAGATGCCACAGCCAAGGCAATAAACACTGATCTCTTCCTTCTCTTTGTGCCCAGGCACAGCAGAGGCTGGAAAGAAAGAGGGACTGGTGACTCCTGGAAACACAGGCTCTCCATCCTCGGAGCAGAGGCACTCCCTGAGCATTCCCACGTTTGCAGGACTGGCCTGGCAGTTCTTTCCTGTCTTCCTTGCCAAGGAGCTGGGGGACCCTTCTCAGCCAGGGTTATGTGGAACCCGGGCTTGTCATACAGCAAAGAAAGATAAAAAATATGATTTCTGTTTAGAATAGACTATGCAACATTCTCTGCACGGAAATAAAGAGTTCTTAGCAGCAAGGAAAAGACCTTTACGAGTTACAGAGATGCTGTGGACAACGCCTTGGTACGTTTTTTCTTCCCACTAAGAGAAGCTTGATGAAAGAACTGGAGAAAGTTGACCTCCACCCTGAAAAGCAATCTCCCTGTTTGCTCATTGTTGGCTGTGAGTCCTGTCAGGTGATTCATTGGGAAATGTTTTGATAAAAGTCTTTGCCAAGACACTTTAGAAATGTGTTATATTTTGAACAGCACTCACAGAACCCATCCAACTGAGAAACAATACACAGAAACAGTTGTTCTGCTGAGTCCAGATCCAAAGGCCATTATATTTATAATTTTACAGCATTGCAGATACATATTTTAAGTCTTATAATTTCTCAAGGAAAATTGCAGTTTAAAAGAGTGATGCTGGGAAAAAAAATCTGTGTGAAGCCGCAGGAGCTGAGGTCTTTTGAATTCCAGCATATATTTACACGTGAGTGACTGAGATGCATCCATCAGCTGCAAACACACCTCGGGAATTCCTTTAACAGAAAACACAGGCTGGGAGGTCAGGGCATCGTGGCAGTGTCCAGTTCTTTCCATTTCTGAGGTGTCTGTGGTTATATCCTCTCCAGCCTGGGGGTCTGTGCACTGGGGTACAGCACATGCTCTGTCATACCTCGATGTCCTACAGACACCCAACCCCAAGAACCCTCACCCCTGCCTCACAGAAAAACCCCCAACAGAACAACAACAGCAAAACAACTCAACACAAACACAAAAAAATCCACTTATTTCAGTCCTCATCCTCATGCAGCTCTCTGTAGGTCTGGCCCCAGCTCGGAGGCAGTGCCTTGCTGCACACCCGAGTCCCTCTCCCTCAGCACCCTCAGCACTCTTTGGCTTGAAGCAACCCAGTACCTGCAGAATCCGACTTGCAAATCCAAGGGCACCGAGTTCCCTTTAAAAATACCTGTGATGCTGGGATCAGAGTCTTTTTTTCAGCTGAGGCAATTATTACTTGTCATAAATAAGAACAGCCAGCTGTGACAAACCTTCCATTCGCTGCTCTAAAAACACCTTATAATTGTTTCTCCGTACAGCAAAGACTTTTCTAAGTACTCTGTGGTGCATCCAGCCAGCCAGGGGATGCAGTGGGAGGATTTACTGCTCTGGCTGTCCATCACTGCCACTCACAAGGGCTGGACCCCCAGAGTGCACTCAGTGAGCAGAAAGCGTTTTTGCAGCACACTGGCGAATCTCTTAGGGCTGCACTGCAGGTGAGGATGCTCCACAAACACCACCACAAAGAATGAAAAACGGCACCCATCACGTTAAAATCGTGCCTTTAGCAGAGCTGGGGTGGGGTTCTTTGCTTTTAAACTGTCATGCCAAAAAGAGAATATATGGGTTATGTGAAGAAACAAACAAGTGTCTTTGATGGCCAGGACAGAGCTGGGAGTGAAGAGCGAGGCTGAAGGAGACATCACCCTCACAGACAGCACTGCCTGCAGATGGAGGCTCCGAGGAAGGAGCCAGCTGAGCAAGAAAAGAACTCTTGCCTTAAGTAACTTTCTCGCAGCGCCTGAAAGAGAGCTGGAGCATGGGAAGATGAGCTGCTCAAGCTCTGCTTGTCAAAAAACTCATATGAATTCAGACAGATTCTAGTCTGCAGGAGTTTCACATTTCCAGATCTTCCCTTTTATATTTATAGGTTCAACAATCCCAAAGTGAAAAGAAAAAGAAGGCTTAGTTTAAATGAGTGGGGTCCAGCAACCAAGAGAAGTCATGTTTCATTCACCTTTCATCCTCCTCTGAGATTTAAGCTTTTTGGGAAAGCCCAAAATGGGGAAAGATTTGGAAAAATCAGCACTAATGAGTGGCTTCACTTTGTTTGATCTACAAAAAAGAAAGCCAATGGGAGAGCTTGGTAGTCTTTCTGTACATTAAACATCATTATTGAAGGATGATGAATTCTAGGTTATATCCTGCCCTAGTGGATGAGGAAGCAGGAAGAAAGGATAAGGAAAAAATGGGCTTTATTACCAGCAAAGGTTCTTTTTGGATAGAAAGAAAAATATTTTCTTAAGGTAGTAGGGGATCGAGATACTCTGCCTCTGGATGTGCAAAAATCCCCTCAGTGCAGCTGTGGGGAGCAGTTTAACTGTGATATGTCGTGGGAGCTGTGTGGGCTGACCTGATCCTTGCTCAGAGCAGCACCTTGAGCCAGAAAGTCTCTGGAGGCTCCTTCCAGCCCTTCACTCTCAGCTTCCTGAGTGATACCCTGATGCAGAGGAAACATTAATTCTGCCTTCCTGTGGCCAGAGCTACAGTGGTCAATATCTGACCAGGGAACTGAGAGGAAAACATCTCCATGCCAAATGAGAGTGTGGATGACAAAGCTGGCCTCAGGGCCAGGGCTTGGAAATGAGGGAACAATCACAGAAATGCTCTCAGCAATCCCAGCTCTAACAGGCAGCCCAGGGTGTGAGCAGAGGCAGCCCAGCTCTGAGGGACAGCATTTCGAGAGGAATTAGTACCACCGTGGAGAAAGGCACAGCATCTGCTTTGTGAAACAATCTCAGATGAGGTCACCATCTCCACAGCCAGATTTTGGTGGCTGCACAAATGCTTGCTTCCACCGCTGGGAAAACGCTGGCTGAGAGGTGGGCTGGGCGTTTCTAATGCCAGCTCTCACCGTGCTGGCAATGAAATCACAGCACTTCCAGGAGAGGAGAGCTGGACCAGTGCAGCAGGGCAGCTCTGCAGCAAACAGGGTGAGATTTTCTCTCTCCTGGGGCAGCAGGGCAGCTCTGCAGCAAACAGGGTGAGATTTTCTCTCTCCTGGGGCAGCAGGGCAGCTCTGCAGCAAACAGGGTGAGATTTTCTCTCTCCTGGGGCAGCAGGGCAGCTCTGCAGCAAACAGGGTGATGTTCCCTCTCCTGGGGCAGCAGGGCAGCTCTGCAGCAAACAGGGTGATTTTCTCTCTCCTGGGGCAGCAGAGGTTTCAGGCACCATCTCTGCTGCCACTGCAGCAGCACCAGCAAACAGAAACACATCCCCTTGCCAGGAAACCACAGAACATCAAGAAGATAGGTTAGATATGGCCAATGCAGGGAAAAAAGGTCTCAGTTTGGCCCCATAGGCAGCTGGCTGGTGATTTGGCCACATCACTCTTCCTCTTCACTCCCTGAGATCCCCACACACAAATTTAAGGACATCATCCCAGCACCTTCAGTGCCCTGTTTACCTCTGGCTTTCCATGTCTTTCCCCTCTTGCCAGGCTTCAGGCTGACCCCACACCCCTCCACTCTGGGGACAGTCCTGCTGTCCCAGGGTCCACCCATTCCCTCTCTCACTGCTGTGCCCACGCTGACAGGGCCACTCCAGAGAATCACCCTGGCCACAGAGAGAAGGGACTTGCATGCAAATTGTTCCTCTCAATTCCTTTTCTTCTAAGCCCTGCCTGACTGCTCTGGGCTCCTTCAAACCATCCCCAGGTCCCTGGGTCTGCTCAGACCCTACTCTGGCTCCCACCTCCAGAGTTTCTTCTCCCACCCCACCTTTCCTCCTCTGCTGCAGCTGAACAGCACAATTGACACGCTGCCCACCCCAGGGCTTTGCTGCTCTGGGAGAGAATAACAACAGAGAAAGCCACCCAGCCAGAACTGCAGGGGCAAGGTGGGCATGCACAATGAGGGAAAGTGCAAAAAAAGCGACAGCAATGTTCAAATACTTCTTTGGTGCAAAATGTGTGTGGAAGGGAAAGCATCTAAACTGAGCATTTGTGCACTGAGGAGGTGCTGGCTGCCTTTGAGGGTGGGTTCCTTGTTCCAGAGGCCTCTCTGTGAGAGTTCTCACAGCTCAGACACAAATTCCCACAGCCTCATTTCCAGCAGTGCTCATCACCTGTCACTGAGTTAACAGCTTCAGGAAGAGCTCAGTCATACCCAGCGAACACCTGACTTTCAGAGAGGCTTTCCATCACTTGCTTTGCAGGCTGTGATTTGAATCCACAGCCTTCTGAAGGCTCAGAGAGCTAAAATTTGCACTGTCAGACAGGTGCAATTAGCCCCATCTGTTCCTGCAACTCATTTACCAGTTTGTGGCATTTCTAGTGCAAAACCGAGCTTGGGGAGGGGGAGGGGGGGGAAAGGAAAAGTTATTTCAGAAAATCATTGTTAGGAGGTAGAATTCGCTGTTACCACAGTCCTGATGGTGGGACAGGGAACTCAAACATCACTGTGCAGTCAAACCTAACCCAGGCAGCAGCTTGGACAGTCCTTTTGTGCAGTGCCAGACCTTTGTTAGACACAAACATGCACAAACCCCCGTGCCTGATGCTGCAGCCTGATGCACAGGATGCTGTGAGTGCACACAAGGACCTCTGCAGTGCCCAAGCTCACCCTGCATTCTGTCCCCTCATCCCAGGACCAGCCTCAGACCCCTCCTGACCTCCCTGCCTGCTGCTAGCAAGCACTGAACTACAGCCTTTAATTCAGTGCTTTAATTCAGCATCCAGTTTTGATTTAAGGGCTTCACGTGACAGTGAATCCAGCACAGTCCAATGTAAATTGTTCAAATAATTAACTCCCCTGGCAGCAAAAATGCACACACATTTCTAGGCCTGATAGATCTGTTCCTTCTCCACTGGTGTTCCAGGAACCAGGGGAGATGCTTCCACACACTGCTCTGGTTCTGTGGCCTGGCCAGGAGCAGAGCCAAACACAGACAATAGGGAGGGTACTCAGAGGGCTGGACAACCTCAGCCTCACCCCCTGACACAGCATAAAACACCAGCCTGTGCTCATGTGCTGGCATGAATGCTGCAGTCGAGCAATCTGTGCCTCTCTGATGCCTTTTCTTGGTCTTAAAATCAAGAGCCAAACACGGTTAGAGGGGAAAAAGGTGTTTTACCTCAGTGTTTATNCCAGGATCAGGCACACAGAGCTCTGAGAGAAGCCCCAGCCCTGCACTGCTGAGCATGGAAGCTCAAAACTTTTCCCTCTTGACAGCAGCAGTGATTTACAACAGCACAAAAGCTCTGTAGAGCAACCTAAAGCAAGGCTCCATCAGTCACCAGACAGAAGATAGGAGCAATCAATTCTGCTCAGTCCGGAACGAAGTTCTGGAACTTTCCTCGGGCTCAAAACAATCACAAAGGTGTTTGAGCATCGTTTCTTTAACCTATTGAAGAGGAGACGATCAAAAAAACTCATAGGGAAAAAACCCCACTGCTTGGCTTATCCTTGGCTCTTCAGCATGTATGAACAAAATTTAAATAAATAGTGCTTGAGATGAATGAGGATTGAGTTGAGATTTTTCTGTTCCTCCTGCAGCTACCTCTTGCCACGCCTCCTGCCTTTAAACTGGACCTTGCTCCTGAAACAGCTCGTGGTGAACAGCAAGATTATTCAGAGGAAAACTCTTTATACAAGAGGCTCTGTCAGACCACAGGAAAAGAAGAGTCAGGATTAGAATAAGAGGATGCTTTAGGTGACCAGACCTCAGCTGTGCTGAGCCACATCCTTGGTTCCACACTGCTCGGTGTGTCAGGTGCATATTGCCTCACTTTACCTTCAGTAGGTGAGGCATGAGCAATGGGAAGAAGCAGAACAAAGAAAACAATGAGAAGGAGACTAAAGAAAAATGAGTGATGATGAGGGCTCTGAACAGGAAGAGGTCTGTAGTTGTGTTTTTTTTAAATAAAATACTTTCACAGGAAGGTTTAACAAAATTTACCTACGTTGTAATGCCCTGCCAGATTAAAGGCTTAAGCACATTTGCAAAATGAAAATGAATCCCGTGTTTAATCATTCTATTATAAAATTCATTAATATTGCAACAGCTTTGAATTACACAATTACACAAATATTTTGCATTCTGTGATTTGATTCAGTAATCTCATTTATTTTAGATTTTATTAGCTATTTGCTTCAAATCTGTTCACTGAGATGCTCGTTTGGTTTGCTTCAGAATGGGAAGGATGATTTCTTCACCCTAATGGGAAGATCAGAACCAGCCCTCACATCTCAGGGCTGCTCTGGTGACTAAGTCTCTTCTCCTGGAACATTTCTCCTCTCAGACAGGGGGTTAAGTTAATCTCCTACCTTTCCCCAATTTTCTTAAATTTCTGCCTGTGTTAGAGAGCACCTGCATCCCCTGCCTGCATCCCCTGCCTGCAGCACACCCTGCATCCCCTGCCTGCAGCACATCCTGCATGCCCTGCCTGCAGCACACCCTGCATCCCCTGCCTGCAGCACACCCTGCATCCCCTGCCTGCTGCACATCCTGCATCCCCTGCCTGCTGCACACCTGTGTCAGGGAGCCAGTGATGCAGGGCCTCCAGATGGGTCTCCTTACACACAAGAAGTGGTGGCCGTGGCTGAATGAGAACCAGGCCTCTTATTTTTGCCACTGAAACAAAGCTGCCAAGTTGGTGACGAATTTAAGCCTGCAAATTTGGCATCACTGCCTTCCCAGCACTCATCCACTGGGTATTCCCCGTCCAAACACAGCACTCATCTACTGGGTGTTTCCTCTGTCCAAACCCAGCACACATCCACTGGGT
>VZTH01013614.1:15415-29227 GCA_013397815.1 Aleadryas rufinucha | reverse complement strand
ACACCCAGCACACATCCACTGGGTCTCCCCTGTCCAAACCCAGCACACATCCACTGGGTGTTTCCTCTGTCCAAACCCAGCTCCCATCCACTGGATACTCCCTGTCCAAACCCAGCTCCCATCCACTGGATACTCCCTGTCCAAACCCAGCACCCATCCACTGGGTATTCCTGTCCAAACCCTTCCCTGATGCTGCTGCCACAGTGCCTGAGCACCTCCCAAAGCAGGTATCCTCCTGTGAGTGAGGAGTGCCATTACCTGCACTTTACACCTGGGAAAAGGGGTGCAGGGAGACTAAATGTCCTGTTCACAGCCATGCAGGACAGGTTTGAGTTCCAGATTGCCAACATCAGCCTGCTGAACCCCTCCTTCACGTTATCTGGTCTCTATAGAGCACCATGCAGCCATTGGCAGCTAAAGAGTCTCACAAAGACACAGAGCCAGGCAGGCACAAGGGAATGCCTGAGCAAGAGAGGCAGGGGGTGGCACTGACAGACACTTGAACTGCAAAGCCAAAACTAAATCAAAATCAAAGCTCCCTTATTAAATTCCTAATTGTTGTGTGATGCTATGCAATCATTTTTAAACCACTGGCACCTTTCTTTTTATGTGAGACAAGTAGAGGAAAATATGGGCTGAATCCAAGCCTTTGTTTGGCTTTGTTATGTGCAATTCCTATTTTAGCATTCTGAGCATTTAACCTTGAAAAATAGTGTTGTTTTGCTGCTGTGTTTTCTGATTGTTAGTCTCAAGGCATCTCAGTGGCATCTTTATAAATCTGCTGTAGCTGGTAAATATTTCTTGTGGTCCAGAGCTGAAGACTGAAAAACCCAGATCACTTTTAGCTGTCAGGCAATTAATGTAATCCAAAGGAAATGAAAGCTGTGTGCAACTGGGACTGCTTTTAATAACAGAGGGTTCCTGACTCATGCTTCTAAGGGGAACAAGGAAAAACATCAATAAAATAAAGCACAGACAGGGTGCTGGAAAAGATCTTGAGACTCTGAATGCCATTTCATTGCAGATTATGTGACAACTATTATTGTGAGAGAAAACACTCCCAATGTATTTATTGACACCCTGTTCCAAACCACAGCCACGTCATGGTCACACAGGGCTGCATCGTCTCACACCATCAGTTTCTAATTCTTCCTCTTTTGGGTCATTCCTGTGTTTTAAGCAAAGCCAAGCACAGGGAAGAGGAGTTTGTGTTTAGAGATGCAGTGCCAGTGCTGGTGGCTGTTCTCAGCCGAAGGACAAGGGCACAGAGGGAGCTGAGCTGGTGAGACACAGAGGCACAGGATCAAGGCACTGTGTTTCTGAGCCCACATCTGAAACAAGATGCAGGCTCTTCGTGGGCACAGGGGTGCTGCTGCAATCCAGAGTGCAGGAGCAGGGATTGCAGCCTTCACCCAAGTGCTGCTGCTGTCAGCAGCCTCCCAGCAGGTGCCACGGAAGGCCAAGGGAGAAGGCGAGTGCTTGGCACTTCAAAACCCAAACCAGAGTTCAAAGATTTGGCAATCTAACAGAAATTCAGGGATCTGGCAATCTAACAGAAATTCAGAGATCTGGCAATCTAATTAGTAGCCTTTTTATCTGGCCAATAACCACTGCTGGTGCCACAGAAGACATGCACCAGGAGTGAGCTCCAAAGCCCATTTGGGGCAGGGTTGGAGGCGAGTAAAACAAGGGACAGGGTTTGTGAGCTTCACCAGGCTGTCCCCCTGCCCAGCTGGGGACATTACTGCTTTAGCAAAACAGGGGCAAAAGCTGGCAGGACTCAAGAGAGAATCTTCCAACCTCAACAGCCCCCTGAACAGAGCTGGGGGAAGATCAGTGCCCGTGGCTACCAGGACACAGCACCTCTTCTCTGGGTTTTCCATGTACCTTCACACACCCCAGAGCCTGGAGAATGTTTCCCTGCCCAGTTCTGCCCTAACTCCTGAATAAACAGAGCTCTGGGGCATCTCTGCAAGCCCAGAGCCACAGCACTGCCATTTGCATCTCCTGAGTACTCCAGCTTGCATCTAGTACTTCTTTCTTCCTCTGGAGTCAGAAAGAGCTCTGTGTGTATTAAGACGGCAGGATCAGGCCCTTTCATGATACTGCCAATATAGGATAATTAAAGCAAACTAAATGAATAATTCCAGCAGATGAAAATTAACTCAGCCACATAGGCAGATGAAAGCTTCTCCTGTTATTTGAAGTGTCTGTGGAGCTGCACCTTTAAACACCATGGCAACCAATGCCATTACTGAGTTCTTTTTTAGATCTCATTTAAAATGTAGGAAAATTGATGCTTTATTCACTCTGGGGTTGGTGGTTTTTTTTTTTTTTTGATATGAAAAGATTTTGATTTGGGTACGGTCCTGCTTTTAACAGCTAAATCCCTTTTTCCTGTGACAGCTGTCCTCATCCTTCTGCACACAGCTTTTCCTTCTCCAGCTCCCTGCAGGCTGACCATTTAACCAGCACCAACCATTCCTCTCCAAGAGCCCCCTATCGATCTGTTTCCTACTCTTTAACACCCCCTGCCCCAGTTCCAAAGGCTGCCCCTCCTCTCAGGGCTAACAGCCCCTTAGTGCATTTTCTTCTGGGCACCCGATTCTCCCAGCAGTCCCCAAATGCTGCGTGTTTTTAACCAACAAAGCAATCATTAGTCCTGTTTCCCAGCTCGGAGCAGGCACTCCCTGGCTGTGAGGCAGCAGGGCTGTGCCCCTGGCACACGCTGCAGGCGGGAGGAGGTGGCTCCCTGGGGCCGGTGTCACCCCCTTCTCGTGCACCACCTTGGCACACAGAGCCCGTCACCCAGAGTCACTTCTGCCACCATGAACGAGTCAGATGAAGTCCCACTATAAAGACGTTTCTATAATAAACCATTGGCACCCAGAGAACACCAAATATTCCATCCTTTGGGTGCAGAGCTAAGGTCTGCAGCTGCCCTGATGAACCCCACAACTGCACTTCAGCTGAGTAGAAAAGTGGCCAGTTAAGACTCACGTGCCCACAGAGGCAACAAAACCTATCTCAAGTGAGGTGAGATGGAGCTGAGGTTTTACAGGGGCACAGTGGGGTACATAAAGGGTTCTCTGCTTTCCCCCAGCCCCTGCTAATATCTGCTTCTACAGTAACTCCTCACTGTCTTTCAGTGTTTCACGAAATAAATGTGGTGTGAGGAATTTCCAAGGTACAAACTGCAAGAGGAAGCCTTGGACATGCCATTAAAGTACTGATTGTCCCTGCTGGCTCCTTTATTTCTCCAGAAGGAAGCATATCCATCAATAAAAGACCTTATTCTTGCCAGGATGCCTCACCCAGGAGGTCCTTCCTGGGGTGCAGGTGATACCACGACACGGAATGCAACCTGGTAACACCAGCAACGACAGAAAAAAGGTGTTTACTGATGATCTTTTGGGCTCCAAAACACAGGCTTGGCTGTCAGGAGCATTGCATTAGAGAGCTCCCAGCCTCTGCAGTCACACACTCAAAGGATGCAAGGAGGCAGAGGGAGGCTTGTGGATGCAGATGGGAAAGAAGTGACCAGCACCTCCCAGGCTGGGCAGAGAGGGAAGGGACCGGCTCATGTGGGATGGGGAAACCTCTGGAGACAAATGAGCTGCTGTGAAGAGCAGGATGAGGGGCTGAGACATCCTACTCACCTCCAGAAAGGATCACCTGGGGCAGCCTGTGCCCAGCTCTGCAGCTGTTTGCACCGAGGTGGGCCAGGGCCTTGGTGGCAGCAGCATGTCAGGGAATTCACCTGCCCACTTCCCCACCTTCTGTCCTTTTTCTTTCCCCTTTTAAATCATTCTCTCAGCTTTCTGCTGCACCATCCTCACAAACAGCCCTGAGGAAAGGAGCTCAATGGGATTTTCTGCCCTGACAGCTCACTGTAAAGTTCCTCATCAGCCCGGCTCCATCGTGCCTGTGCCACTTCACATCACAGCTTAAACAAAAGGAATAAATCAAGTAAATGAAAATATGCATCCTGAAGGCCTAATGCAAGCGATTTCATCCATTTTAAGAGTCACCAGCTGTGATTTACCTTAGAACCTTGCTTCTGCCTTGAGGGTGCCTCTGAAGTACCCTGTGACTAATGCCCTTATTTTTAGTTTTGTAGCAGAAGCCAAGGAGAAATTAAAGAAATAAAATGGAAAAAATAATGAGAGCTCATTTCAGCTTATAATGGTATTTTCTCAGGTGACTAAACATTCATTTGACTTTTGGTAGTGTTGAATTTGTTCTCCATTAGGGCAAATATGATTTGGAGGCTAGCTTGACCTCTGAAGTGTAGAACTTTCCTTTATCTTTATTGCCTGCTTCAGTTATTTATCAGGTCAGTGTGTGTGCCCAGATTCCAGGAAAACTGAGCAAAGAAATGAAATTAGCACTGAAGACAAACCCAGAGCAGCTGGCTGTTGGCTCAGATGAGCAATTTCTTTCAGACTGTCACCAGCCTCAATACAGGATGAGATGCCTGTCAGAGTCCAGTATCTGTCATCTAAAGATCCATGTCACTGTATGATGGGAATAAGAAAAAGCACTTTTTTTTCTAAAAACAAAGGAGTCTAATCTGGAAGAATTTGCAATAAGTTTTCACAGATATCTGCTCCTTTTTGCATGATCCTACAGCATACAACTTCCACAGAAGCCTTTAGAAAAATATAACAAACCCGAGGATACATATTTTTAGGAATTAAATTGCTGTGAAAAATACATTTATTAACAAGCTTAACGTAGAAGAAACAAATGTTCTTCTTGAAAGGCAGAGTCAGCTCATACTCTGAAGGTGGACAGCTTATCCTGTCTGTTCACCGGTGAAAGAGAGAAAAAGAGGGGCTCGTTTCAGATTCTCTGCGAGAAAATGTCAGATTTCTCCGGTTCAGATCGAAACCTTTCCTCATCTCCCCCCAGCTCTGAGGCCCCACGTTGGCTATTGGCTGAATTGAGATTTAAATGTGGCCCAGCTTTTCCCTCAGCACTGCTCCCACCACCCCTGCCCCAGCCCCACTGCCGTGCCCCAGCCAGCCCGAGCCCCTGCACAGGGGGTGGGAGGTTCTGCTAACCAGAGCATTGCTGAATTATGCAGCAAAAAGNTTATTTTTTTTTCCCTTTCTTTATTCTGCACGTAAGCAACTAGTTAGCTATATACTAGCTATTACATTGTATAAAAAGTTATTCATATTAAATTATAGGGGTATCAAAAGTTATCATTTAGGTTGTAAGCATTTGGTTATAGGTAAGTTATAAGCATCAAGTTATAGGTGTAGAAGCTGTGATTCAGGCTATATAAGTAAAAGCTATGATTCAGACTACATAAGTATAAAAAGCTATGTTTAAGGTTATATCGATATTCTTTAAGTCACATTGATAAAAGCTCATGACTTGGGTTCTATTGATATTAAGGTTACATAGATATCTTATAACCCAAGCTATAGAAGCACTTTGTTGGTGTGACTTGAGTTACACAGACATCAAGTCAGCCAGGACAGAGACCTTGCTCGAGCCTGTTCTGCTGGGAGTTTGTGTTGTGAAGGGAGAAAGAGACTTTAAGTGGGTTGGGAAGCTGTTAGCAATCCTGCCCCTGTCCCTGGAGGAACACCGAGCCAGATTCAGCGGGGCTAAGGAGCTCTGTGATACAGAGCAAAAATGGTTTCCAGCTGCAAGGAAAAGGGAGAAAAGGGCACAGCCCAACCCAGGCTCTGACAGTGGGAAGTGCTCCATTTAGCAAATCCAATTCTTAGAAAGGCAAAATGCAAACTGTAACGCTCCCTGTTGAATAAACGGCACAATTGGCAGCGTTTAGCCAGCCCTATATGAAATGTGACGTTTTTCCCCAGGAATACCTCTCACAAAATTAAGGATTTTTGGTGGTTATTTTCTCGCGGATCGCAACGGGAATTTCTGCACCGGTGAAAGGTGCCAAAAGCAGCTGCAGATAGTCAAATCCAATTTATTCCTCAGCACGAACGGAGCAGCAGCAATGCAAGCCTCTGCAAACACTGCCTGGAAAATGCCCTTCAAAGAGCCACTTCCAGAGGTGAGCAGGGAGCTGCAAGTCCCAGCTCCACAAACATCTGCCCCTCGCAGGGTTTTACCCTCAGGGGTGTCAGACACGGCCTCTGCAGGGCACAGAGGAGCTCCCCAGGGAACGGGGTGAGGACACAGCACACCTGAAGGGAAACAAAGAAAAGGTGATTTTCAGGCTCTATCCAAACCTGCACCAGAAGGGCTCATGGCACTGCTGGTGCACCAAGGATCCGAGGTGCCACGTGGGCAGCAGGGTGACAAGCTGTTCCTTGCTCCCTGCCACCCTCACTCACCTCAGGGGGGAGGAAAACAGAGGGGGCTTTGAGTGTGAAAGGCAGAAAAACAATAACATCCATTAATTGAAAATGCACTGTGCAAGGAATGATTTCTGAGTAGCTGTGCTTCTCTCAGCACACATTGCTGACCTGCTGGCCCTGCTGTTAGGGCTCAGTGCTCCAGTTAGATGTGTTTAGTGTTTTAATCAATTTTTTTTGAGAAGATACTTTCCCATCGAACCTCTAACTCCATCCTGCCCCATTCTCTGTGAATCCCAGATCTGTCTCTTGTTCCAGCACCAGGAGTAGTAGAGGAAGGATGACTTTGTGCATCAAACACACCCAGCTGTGCTGCTGATTAACAGGTAACACACGGGCTTCATGGCCAAGTGCTGCTCACAGGAGCAGAGGTGGTTTGTAATTAATGCTGAAAGGATAAGGGGGATCAACCTGGCTGCTGCACCAAGGGCCAGTACGTGACAGAGCTCTGTCCGAGTTTCCCAGTTAGATAGAAGAGAAATTAATTTTCCCAGGAACATCCTCTTTGGGATGACAGGAATGGCCGTAGTGGCTATTTCAGCCTCTTGTTCCAGTGCAGCACAGCAGCCCACAGAGCAGTAAATGAGAAGCAGAGGGTAAGATACCCTGCTCCAAGGGCAGACTCTGAAAGATCAGGACCACAGCAAACCCTGCAAATGGGATATTCACTTTTTAAATCCCTTTCACGGAACTGAGGATTCCTCCCATCAGGAATTCCTTTCTATGAAAACACTAATTTCTTGTCTTTAAAAGAAAAAATTAGTCTGTGAAGGCAGCTATCCTGCTTTGGGTAGGATTTCAGCTTTTGATAGCTGCTCCTTCCACTTATTTAACAATGTAAATTATAGTCACAGTGCCACGTCTTCATTTCACCAGTCAAAGGATTTCACCTCCCACAATGAATTAGAAAATGCACATTAGGAAAAAGCTGGCAGACAGATTATTGTGATTATCTTAACAGCAGGTATTTAAAGCTCATTGTCACTGAATCTCCTTGCCAATGCCCAAATTCTTTGCCACAGTCGTAAGGTCTGTGCTGCTGGGACGTTTCCTTAGCAGAAACCGTCTCCGCCCGTGATGCTTCTTGCTTGGACTCGGTGAGCGCAGCCCAGCATGGGCTGAAGCAGAGCCACGGTGACACGGGCTGCCCGTGGGAGGGAGATGTGACCTGCCATCTGCTCATCCTGCATTTTACAGCCCTTAAATTGCACTGCAATAATTTCCTGGCTGTCATCCTGGAAGGAGACGCGGGCAGCGGGAGTTCAGCCAGCCAGCAAGGCGGAGGTGAGCTGAGCTTTCAGGCATTAAAGAGGAGAATTATTCAAGCATCAGGTGCTGGAAAGTTTCTTTCATCTTACACATGGCTAAAATGAGAGGAAAGGAATTATTCTCTGGCCTCCAGCTTTCTCCTCAACGTTTGTCCACTTTGTGCCACGTGAGGTGCTTGTGAAGGGGACACTCAGTGGACAGGGACTGGGCTGGGTCCAGCTCGGGAAAAGCACAATGACAGGGTGAAATTACTTGAAAAGGGTTGAGAAAACAACTTCCCATCACTCAAATATCTGGAGCTTCAAAACTCCGAAGCTGTAAAGCATATAACAAAGTACAGGGTAGTTAAAGGCCAGCTTTGCTCACAGGAATATCAACTTGCACCCGGGGTTTTGAGTAAGAAAGCTGCACCCAGGCAGAGCTCCGGGGAATGTGTGACACTGTGGCCTCTTGGGTGCAGGAGGCTGGGCTGGACAGTGACTGTGGCTGCTGAGCACAAGCACCAGGTCAGAAGGGCAGTGGGAAGGGCAGGACGTGAAGGACTGGTGAGAAACAAGAGGCAGCCTGTTTGCCTCTGCACAGTGGATGCAGACAGGAGGGGCCACGTGCTCCCAGCAGTCCTCCAGACAGGGGTCTGCATTCCCAAGGGTATGGGGAATGGGTCTTAAAGAGAAAAGAGTGGTCAAAGACTGAAGACAGACCAGTTTACAATTTCTGCCATTTCTATTATTTTTCCTTGTCGAACAGATTAACAGCAACTACGAAAGCTCAAATGCTAAAGGTCAAATTTTTAAAAAGAGGCAAGAATAAAAAATTAGCCAACTTCCAGGGAAACACACTGTTACTAACAGTACAGACAAAGCAAGCACTGGAGCAAAGCCTAAGGAAACATAAGATGCTGCCACAAGAATCAAATCATGTGGGCTTCCTTTAATTTTTTAATTTCCTCTCCTCTCTGTGAAGGCAAACTGTCAGATTTAAGGATGAGAAAGTATTTGTTTGGTTATCAGACAGAACGAAGGCTTCCCGAGGCGTTTGCCCAGCAGTGGCTGAGCACAGCTCCCTGCACGGCCCATCAGCTGCTCACACGTGTGCCTGTCCCCCGGCAGCTCCTGCACTGGTGCAGCCCAGCAGTGCAGAGTGTGAGCATCTGCAGCCCCAGCAGTGCAGGGTGTGAGCATCTGCAGCCCAGCAGTGCAGGGTGTGAGCATCTGCAGCTGCAGCAGTGCAGAGTGTGAGCATCTGCAGCTGCAGCAGTGCAGAGTGTGAGCATCTGCAGCCCAGCAGTGCAGGGTGTGAGCATCTGCAGCTCCAGTGCAGAGTGTGAGCATCTGCAGCTCCAGTGCAGAGTGTGAGCATCTGCAGCTGCAGCAGTGCAGGGTGTGAGCATCTGCAGCTCCAGTGCAGAGTGTGAGCATCTGCAGCCCCAGCAGTGCAGAGTGTGAGCATCTGCAGCTCCAGTGCAGTGTGTGAGCATCTGCAGCTCCAGCAGCAGTGCAGGGTGTGAGCATCTGCAGCTCCAACAGTGCAGAGTGTGAGCATCTGCAGCCCCAGCAGTGCAGAGTGTGAGCAGCTGCAGCTCCAGTGCAGGGTGTGAGCATCTGCAGCTCCAGTGCAGGGTGTGAGCATCTGCAGCAGCAGTGCACGGTGTGAGCATCTGCAGCTGCAGCAGCAGGGCAGGGCTCAGCCCGCTGCTCCCTGGGGGCTGCAGCCCCTCACACCAGCTCTGTGCCGCGCCTGCAGGGAGCCAGCTCACAGCAAAGCCGGGCTCTGAGAGGGAGGAGAGGCCGGGGAGAGCTGAGAGGCTGCTGGTGTGCAGTTCTGGCTCTGGGATGGGGTCACCACCGGTGCCACGTCCCACAGCGTCCCCCTCCCCTCCTGCAGCTCCCCCAGCCCCGCAGCCACCGTGGCGAACGCTGGCGCTGGATCCACTCCCGCTGAGCCAGGCTTTCATTCCAGGCAAACGGAGAGAAACGCAGAGGGAGAGCTCGCAGGTTATTGCAGCTGGGATAACTCTTTACCTTTCCTTGCCAGAAATGTCAACACGAGCAGGGTGAGCCGGGAGCCCGGGAGAGCCGCTGGTATTTGCCAGCTGGCTACATCAAACTTCACACGAGATGTGATAACAGACACGCCACAGTGCCTCCCATCAGCCAGCTTCTGTCAGCCTCGCCACAAGTTAAAATTAATGCTCTTTTTAAAAATTTATGTATTTACCTATTTGTTTCTTCCGTTCTGGGAATCTGCCCAAAGAAACGGAGAGCAATCCTCCCCCGTTCCCAAGCTCCAGATTAAAAGAGATCAGAAGCATTTAAAAATCCAATATGAGAGGGATTCAGACACTACAGCATAGGAATCAGCTGTCTTGTGTCTGATACACATCAAAAAGGGGAGGTGAAGGGGTGGTGCCCAGTGAGAGATGCAAGTTGGTGTTTTCTGAAAGATGCAGCAGTGGTTGGGAGAGGGCAGTTCACAGCACAGAAACCAAGGCAGCCCCTTTCTCCAGTGTCCCCAGGACCAGCCACCTCTGGCAGACCCAAGGGCACCAGGCCATACCCTAAGGGATGTGTTGCACCGTTCCATGTCACCATCATCTCAAGTCCTTGTCAGGACAGTCGAGTGTGCTCCCATGTTAATGACCAAGTGGCTTGTGATGGAACCTATTGTTTGAAACAATCCATTATTCCTGCATTCATTAATTTAGACACTTCGGCAGTAAAGGAAATTTACAGTGGGATGTAGCATGATATGTCTGTGCTTATATTTACAGAACATGCCATGGTGCATTTTTGCCTACCCAATAAATCACAAAAACTGCTGCTGTGTCTCATGTACTCCAATATATTAAATGCAATAGTCTCTTTCATATTCTTCAGCACAGAGCAGGATCTCACACTGGCTATGGAGATTGCTCCTCATGTCATTGAAAGTCAGCAGCCAAAAATCCCCGAAGTACTGAATGTCACTGGCAATATCACAGTACATGGACAGATGAACACGATGTCAAGCTCCGTGTGTGCTCCAGAAGCTGGAAGGAAAGCAGTGTGTGGAGAACAGAGCCTGTGCAGGATGGTGGCTGTGCAGCACAGGGATTCCTGGAGCTGCTCCCATGATAGCTATTAAAGCACAAATCCTCATTTTACAGCAATGCTAGATAGTTTTCTAGGAACCATCCCTTAGGAGATGAGGCTATCTCATCAGCAGTGCAGAGCTGGCTACTCTGTAAAGCCATATTGCAGTTCTGAAGTGCTGGGGGAGCTCCTGCTGCTCACAACACGCCAGGCTGACACAGAGGAGCCTGGTGCTGCTCTCCCCAGCACAGGGACCCCTGCCAGCCCCCTGGGAACACCCAGAGCCCTGCACAGAAACCAGAACTGGAATGCCAGCCCTCCCCTCACACAGCCCTTGGGGCACTCCCATGGCATGGATGGGGCATTTGTCCATCACATGGATGGGGGCACTCCCATGGCATGGATGGGGACACTCCCATCACATGGATGGGGACACTCCCATGGCATGGATGGGGCATTTGTCCATCACACAGATGGGGGCATTTGTCCATCACATGGATGGGGACACTCCCATCACACGGATGGGGACACTCCCATGGCATGGATGGGGACACTCCCATCACACGGATGGGGACACTCCCATCGCATGCAGGGAGGTGTCCCTGGGGCTGCCTTGTCTCAGAGCCCAAGCAGAGCTGGCAAAACCCTTCAGGGCTCGGACCCTTCCAGCGGGATCCCCTGTCACACACGAGTGACACATTCACTCTGACCGCCGGGCTCTGGCAGCAGAGATGAAGGGGACAGAAGGTCCACCTGTCATTTACAGCACATTTGCCCAGGAGAGAAGCCAAGTGCGAACGCGGGGCCGCATTCCAGAGCTGTCCCTGCCCGCAGGTCTGACAGTGCCATCTGCTGTCCCTGCCTCTGCCGCGCCCACCCCAGCGGGCAGCGGGGACCGTCCCCCGGTCTCAGCGCTCCACAGGAGAGACGGCAGAGGCAGAAGCAGCCACGGAGCCAAAGGCAGCTGAGAAGCGGGAAATCTTCTGGGTTTCACAAATGGTTGCTCCTGTTTCACTCCAGATTTAGCAAGCATCACACAGATGCGACGCACATCAGTCACGGAGGATCGGCCGTGGGAACAGGCTGACGGACACGAGTACATCCCTATGCTTTGGAAAGCCACGATAACACGCAATAGACTTAGCTTATTTTAATTAAGAGAGGCAGAACGAACTAACTGCGGATGCCAGCGCAGTCGGTCTGGGAGCGGCACTGACCTGGAAGGACAGCCAGCGTCTTGCCACAGCGAGCACGGTGACATATGCTACCGAGCTGGTTTTCATGGGGGCACGGGCATCCAGGGCAGAGGGGAGGGAAGCAGCAGCAGCAGCAGTGTGGATGCCAGCACTTCCACCCTCAGCAGCAGCTGCAGGAGCAGTGTGGATGCCAGCACTTCCACCCTCAGCAGCAGCAGCAGCAGCAGTGTGGATGCCAGCACTTCCACCCTCAGCAGCAGCAGCTGCAGCAGTGTGGATGCCAGCACTTCCACCCTCAGCAGCAGCAGCAGCAGCAGCAGTGTGGATGCCAGCACTTCCATCCTCAGCAGCAGCAGCAGTGTGGGTGCCAGCACCTCCACCCTCAGCAGCAGCAGTGCTGCTCTGTGAAGGGCCCATCGTCAGCCAGCGCAGCCCGGCTGCAGCGGGGCCACCTGCAACTCTCTGCAGGAAGAAGAGAAATGCTGTGAAAACAAAATTCAGAGTGCAGCAGAGAAAATGGTCTCACCAGCTCTTGCACCAAGTTAGGCAACAAAACCTCCACGGGCAGAATTAATGCACACAATGCAATAAAGCAAAAAGTGGCGCCTGTTTTTTAACATCCTGTGGTGTTTCCAAAGAGCAGGAGTGAAGGAACGCAGACAGAGCTGTGTGACAGCTCCTGCAAGGAGCACGCAGACAGAGCTGTGTGACAGCTCCTGCAAGGAGCACGGAGGAGCTGTGCCTGCAGCAGTGACAGCAAGGGCTGCCAGCAGCACACCGCTGGCTCCAGCCCTTTCCAGCTGCTGGCACAGCTGGTGACATTTGCTGCTCTGCTCCCATTGGTTTTTCCAGCTGCTCTGATATTTTCTGTCTGGGCAGGCTGGGTGGTGACTCTGCATTCGAGTGCTCTGCCACACAGCCTCCACCAGCAGCACCAGACATGAGCTACGTGGTCAGTCTGTCCTGGCTGTCTGTCCAGCCCCTGTCCCGAGGCTGCCTCAGCCCCCAGGCACACAGCACCTCCCATCTGCTCTTTTCCCCTCCTCCACCAAAGAATTGTCCATAGTTCTTTTCTTTCCACTGGTAATATTTGGGAGTTTCAAAGCTATCTGTGTCCAGGGACTAACCTCATCCTCCTAAAATCCCAGTACAGGGACCCTCTTTGCAGGCAGCCTCCTGCCCTCTGCCAACACCCACCTGAAGGCAGATTTTAAACCTCACACCCCTCTGTTCTTTGGGCCCAGTCCCTCAAGGTCATGAAAACTCAGGTCACAACCCAACATCTCAGTATTAAAGCACAGATTAAAAGCAAGTTTTGAGTCCTGTCTTGTGCTACCTGCAGTTCACACTGGCTGGGGAACCTCGGTCCATGTATCAGCCACTCAAGAAATTAAGAAATTATGAATTCCACTTGCACATTGTGAACTGTTTGTTCTGGTCAGACCAGGAATTATTTAGGGAAGAAACTCACAATTTGTTGCAATGAATTTTTTGAGAATTTAGCAATCTGCTCACAGGCCATTTTCAGACAGAACAAAGGAGGAATTCATCCAACAACTTAATTAATTGCAAATTAATTTCTCATGTGTAACAGAAGGACTTTCCACTGAGCTGTACATCCTATGCAAAGGTTTCAGAACACTTTGCATGCAGCAATGCATCAGCACAACTACACTGCCAGAAAGGAGAAACTTGCTCTGTATAGAAACTGAAAACAATGAACCAAAGCTAGGCACTCAGAAGTAACTAAAACACCCAAGGTAAAGAGAGACTGGAAATCACAACTTTCACACAATGAGAGCTCAAAAGATTTGTGGGGGAAACATTTCTTGTCCAGAGGGGAGGAGGGAAGAACAAAAAGACAAAAAAAAAAGACAAAAAAAAAGACCAAAAAACAAGACAAAAAAAAAGACAAAAAAAAGACAAAAAAAA
>VZTH01013614.1:2342-15370 GCA_013397815.1 Aleadryas rufinucha | reverse complement strand
AAAAAAAAAAAAGACAAAAAAAGGGAAAAAAAAGGACCAAAAAAAAAGACCAAAAAAAGACCAAAAAAGACAAAAAAAAGACAAAAAAAGAGACATTTCTCCTTCCCTAGTTAATCCCAAGAGGTCAGGTCAAGATTTCAACATTTTCACAACCAAACAACACCACCCACAAGCCTGGGGAGTGCCATCGGCTATCCTGACTGCCCCATTGCAGAATCAAGCAGATTTGCCAAACATATTTTAAAATGACAACTTCGAATCCTGTTTCTGCAGTTTCAGACAGCCCCCAGCAAAATCCAGCTTGGGAGAAACTTGCAGAAACCAGTCCTGCCCTGTGACCTCCCTTTCTGAAAACCACTGAGCCCCTGCTCTAATTCCAGAGATGCGGAGCGCAACCAGAAACCTCCCAGCTGATAAAAGTGAGCCGGGATGTGCGAGCGTGGGCACGGCCACAGCTCTCTGGCCATCTCAGGGGCAGCTCAGGAGGTGAGAGCAGCACAGGAGGGCCCTGGGGAGCAGGAGAACCCCAGCTGTGCTCAGGGAGCGGCCAGCCCAGCCCTGCTGCCCACTGCCCACTGCCCAGCAGAAGATGCCAGGACACGGTCAGCCTGCACGTCACCTACAGCCCCCCCAGCTCGGCTGCCCACGGCCAGGACAGCCCTGCACAGGCAGCAGCCAGCCCTAAACATTTCAGCAGAGCAGTTACCCCCAGGAAAGGCTCTGCTTTTTGCACAGGGTGAGGGTGAACACCAGTAGCTGTGTCTGCTGTTCCAGGGTAGCCCGGGCTGGTGGCTGCGCGTCCCCGTGACCACAGAGCGCCGTGCACGAGTGCAGGTGACAGCCACCAAAAATAGCCTTTACAGCTCCAGCAAAGTCTCACACAAAGCAAGGCCCTAAAACAGAGCTACAGCTGAATCCCCCTTCCAGGAGAGTCCTGTATCAGGACACAGGTTCAGTTGGAGCTCTGCTCCCTGCTGCTGAAAGGGATTTCTCAGCCACACGCTGAGCACGCTGTCACTGCCAGGGATGCAAAGCTCACCCAGCACATCTCGGTTTCTAGCTCGGAGTTTGGATGTGTCCATTTCGCCTCCTTGGGGAAAGGAGGTTTGTTCTCCTCTGTGTCACCGAGGTCTGCTCACCTCCTGATGTGAGAACGCCGGGGTGGTGCTGGGCAGCTTTACACGGAGAGGTGACAACAAAACACGCAAGGAACACAGCCAGAGGGGTTTCAGCCTTTGAAGTAACACCACCAGACAGCTCGACTTCATTCAGGCAACTGTGAGCAAGAAGGCCCAAAACTTGTGTCAGTACCCTCTGCTTACACCAACCAAAATTTTTTTGAGACCTCTACTGTCAGGCACAAAACTGAGCTCACATGGTAATGTACCAAAAATGCATCCTTACATTTAACTTAACTTTCAAAACCGCTCAGCTAGAATATCCTGCCAAAGGATCATCATGCTTTTAGCAAAGCTAAAATCTCACAAGAGGCTGTTTGGTTGTTTTAATCATCTACTCCAGTTCTAAGTTCCTATTGTATAAATAACGTGTTTTAATCGCGTCACATAAATTAACTCCACACACAAAAGTGAAATCAAATACTTCAATTAAGATTTGTGTAGCAGAAATATCCTCATCTAAATGAGCTCAAAGGAGAGCACTCTCAAGACTTGAAAATCATTTTCATTCTTTATCTCAGCACAGGAAGAGCAGATTTGAGTGGAGGGAGGTTGGAAATGTGCTGCTCCAGCAGTTCAGGGTGTCCCCAGGGCTTTGCAGAAGCCCTGAGCTCTCTGGCCTCGGTTCCCCTGGGCTCCTCTGCACCCAGAGCTCTGCTCTTCTCCTTCTCCTCCTGCTCCTCGGCTGAGGCCAGCCTCCCTCCCCTGCCCCGTGCCCCGTCCTGCTGGGGCTGCTACAGCCGGCTCTGCCTCCCACCCCGGACCGTGCCCAGAGCACTGCAGGAAACACCTCTGGGAAACACCTTCACCTTCTTCACTCTCCCTGCTGGGGCCAGGGCTGACCACGCTGAGGTTTGGGGTCCCAAACCCCTGGGACACCCTGCACATCTCCCCACAGCTGCTGCTGCTGCCTCCACCCACACCCAGCTCTCGTCCCTGCCCTGCCCCATGTGCCAGAACACATCACCTGCAGAGACCACGAAGGATCCCGCCTGGTGATTCAGGCCACATAATTTAGTGTTTGTCCCAGCAATAATCCCACACCATCTTCAGCCCTGGGCTGAAAACAATGAACCAAAGTTCATTGGGCTTCAAAGTTCATTCGGCCCTGGGCTGAAGATACATTGCAGATGCTTTATCACCACTGCCTCAATATTGCCAGCTCAGTGAGAAACCCAGTGCTCTTCCAAAAAGCCAGCACAGGGTTTTCTTGGAAGCAAGGCATAGGTGACATCAGTAGCCCAAGAACTTCCACAGATTTAAAAAAAAAAACCCTCAGATTTCAGAGCAGTTCTGGCTCTCAAAACATCTGCCTTAGAAAGGTGATTTTAGTGGCTACTTAAAAGCAGAGCAAACCTCGATTGTCACACAATCAGCACAGCCGATTGAATTAGAGAAGCATATTTATGCACCTAACAAGTTGGAATCTTCAGGAAAACCTGCTGGGAGCGATTTGAAAAGACTAATGAGACTTCTCCCATCACCAGACGGGTATATTCTCCTTTAAAGGTTTATGAGCATGTCATTTAGTTTCACTACAGCTTTTGCAAAATCATTAATGAACTTGTGAAAACAATTAGAGAGATAAAAGGGCAAGAAATGTATGTGTTAGCCTGAAACCTGTGCTAATTCCGAGTAGGCGAAGCAGAGGAGAATGCACTGCTTTGAAGGCATCACACACAAGATCCTGGTGGTTTCTGCCTTTTAAAATTATCATTCCCAGTTTTGCTCCTGATAATCCTTAAGTGGAAAAATATCTTTTTAGAACTTGATCTTGGAGACTCTGTTGCTTATTAAAACGAGAAGGACAGCAGAACAATCTCGTTAGGGTGAACAGAGAGACACGAATGCCAGGCCATATAAAACACACCTCATTAATATCTGCACGAGCTGAATGGCAGAGGCATGAATGCCATAAAGACTGCATCTGCCTTTGATCTTTTGAAGCTACCTTTGAATAAGCCCCAACCAACCACAGATTGCAGAAGAAAAGCAAATGTTCAAAGGGAGAAAGGAGCTAGAATCACAGACTCAGTGCCACAGCAGTCTTTTCTTACTCCGGGCACGCATGGATTATTTTGGCAAATAAGGCCACCAAACGCTGTGACCAGTGAATACATCGAGTACTTTCCCTTGCAAAGGCATTTTCTCTTCTGTGCCAGGCTTACAGGAACAGGAATAGACACGGAGAAAGCCCTGTTCTGCTTTAGAACAGCACATTCCCCTGTGAGCAACTCCAGCCCCACAGCAGCACAAACATCCTTTAGCTTCAGGGATGCCTGTGCATGTCAGAGCTCTGGGCACCAGCACATCAGAGGCTCCCACACCTGCACCAGGCTGGGGCTGAACAGCCCAGGGAGGTACCACCAGTGCAGCCCAGGGAGCTGTCACCAGTGCAGCCCAGTCTGCTGTCACCAGTGCAGCCCAAGCTGCTGTCACCAGTGCTGCCCAGGCTGCTGCCACCAGTGCTGCCCAGTCTGCTGCCACCAGTGCAGCCCAGGCTGCTGCCACCAGTGCAGCCCAGGGAGCTGTCACCAGTGCAGCCCAAGCTGCTGTCACCAGTGCAGCCCAGGGAGCTGTCACCAGTGCAGCCCAGGCTGCTGCCACCATTGCAGCCCAATCTGCTGTCACCAGTGCAGCCCAGGCTGCTGCCACCAGTGCTGCCCAGGGTGATGCCACCAGTGCAGCCCAGGCTGCTGTCACCAGTGCAGCAGGGACTGAGCTGCACAGAGGTGTCCAGCCTCCCTCCAGCTGTCCAGCTGCTTCCCTGCTTCCCCAGGGACTTGCAGCTGCCTGGCAGCCCTCAGCCCATCTCCTGCAGCAGAGACAGGCTTTGCTCTTCAGCTCAGTGCCTGTGCTCCATCTGAGAGCATAAACCCCTTATCTGTCTCCAATAATAACCAATTAATTCTGGAGACTCTGCTCTGGGAACAAAAAAGAAAGCAATGACCAGCTCCCTAAAGTGACAAGCAAGCTATAATTTTTCTCCTCTGTATATAAAGACTGTTGTACTCTCAGCCCTGTGCATTCACCATCATTCCTGCAAGTGGTTTCTCTTCTTCACCAGCTCCTCTCAGACATGCAGTTGCTAATTCAGCAAATGGAGGCTGCAAGCTTCACTTCTTCCCTCTTCCCTTAGAAACACCACAGGTTTGGCCAGCTATATGGCAAAAATGTACCTAAACATAGGTCAGAAACCAACACCAATTCTGGGCGATTCACAGGTTAAGTTTGAGCACAAACTACAGCAGAAACTTGCTGTCTCTGGGAAAGTCTGAAAACTGAATCCCTTCTCCTCTGCACATTAATGACCTGGAACTGGCAAATGGGATCACAGTAGTCTGTCCCATCCCAGCCCCATGGCTTAGGTAATGTCTGAAAAGCCTCTGGAGCACAGCAAGGGGAGCGTTTCCAGCGCGGTTTCATTTCTTAGGTGACGATGTCACTTGCAGAAATAGAGCTTGGCTGCCTCCTTTATGCCATCACTCATCAGTGGTTTAACCTACGTGCTGGGCTCTATTTCCAGTAGTCATGGACAACTCTAGTGTGGGTCCAGAGCCCCAAAGCTGGAGACAAGAACACTGAACTCCTGGCTGGGAGTCAAGTCATGCTGGAGAGAAAGAAGGAGTGCAGATGGCTCAGAGTCAGCACACAGTGATATTAAAAAAAGCAGGACATTTCACCATCCCCTACACTCACAGACTGGACTGCACTGAGCAGGATTGGTCCACAGCCCAGAAAAAGCACTGGAAATCTTGGCAACGACTCCAGCGATTTTAAATCATTCTGGTGGCGAGTGAGGAACCCCAGCCAGAATCTTCAGCCTCCAGGATCCACTTCTGGGGAGAGCTGCATTTTATCTTCTGCTGCAGCCACCAGAGCCCTGCACAGCCCACCCCTGTGCTCAGCAGCTGGCACTGCAGCCCCTGCTGCTGCTCACCCCAATGTTCCTCCACTGCACCAGCATCTGGCCCAGCCCCTGCGTCTGGCAGGGAAAACTGCACCGAAAGGTTCTCCACATTCGTCATTTCTTCCTTCCTCAGCATGCTCCAGGCTTCTAATTGCCTTGTTTGGATTCTCCTCTCATCCCTCAAGTCTTCCTGATGGGAATAAAATACCCAGCAGATGACAACTCTCAAGCCATTTCCATGTCACGTCTGATAGCTGTGGTAGGAAGGTTATTGATACTGTTATTAATTCTTTCATTTCAATTTTCCCTATACATTTCTGCCCCCAGCAAACCCTCAGTGTGAAACGATTTCCTGAACTGTTTCCAGCCTGTTCCTGATGCTGCTCTCAGAATGATCTGAAGACAGATAATACAGCTGTCATTTCTCAAGGCTCCACTGGATGCTTTGATAAAACCCAAATCGTGGTTTTGATGGTGCCAGACTTTACAAGCCTATTAAGCTGTCTCTGCCAAGTGCTGGTTTTCCCTTTACAAGTCCTGGGCTGACACAGGGTTTCCTTGCTCTCCACAACATTTAACATCCCATCTCCACCCAATCGTCTGCCCTTTCTTTTATTATTTTTTTTTCAATCTGACTGCCATTATAGCAGCACTCAGATGAGAAAATCAGCATTGCCACGAGGAGCAATCACTTTATTTGTCCTCAAGCAGGGTGTCAAGGACAAATATTTGCATTTAAACAGGAAAAGATAAGCTATGTAAAAAAAAAAAAATACCCTGCCTTCTGGTTTGGATTTCTGTACCTTTTTTTTCCTGCTCAAAGATCTCACATTCCCTCCTAAATCTCACAAGTCCCTCCTAAACCTGAGAAATTAGAAGCTGTGCATATGGCCAAGAACTGCAGTGAAATCCCAGCAGCTTTAGCGAGACTCAGACACTGCAGACAGCAGAGGTGTAGAACAGGTGGGAAGAACAAGACCTACATTTCATTCCAGCTCTGCTTGGTTACTTCAGACATTTGCTGTTCTGATCTGCAGACTGGGTCTTGCAGGAGACACCTGGAGTTCTCCAGTCCCCCCAGATCTTGTGGATTCCACTGCACAGGGGGCAGACACATCAATTTAACCTTCACTTAAACTCCTATCAGCTCCTGGCCATGCTACCCAGCTGCTGGGAGTTTCCAAGAGGCTCACCAATTCTTGCTGTAAGTTGCCAAACAAATGAGGGCTCACAGCAAAGGAAAATTATTCATCAAAACCAGAGGTGGCTCCCCTGGGCCGTAGCACAGCCTGCCCACGGCAGATGTTTGATTTGAGCCACACTCTGAAGCTCTTCTCTGCCTATAAAACCTCATACACCCAAAACAAACCACCCCAGCATGGGGGTATCAGACACAGCTTCCCCTCCACATTCCCATCCCCACCCTTCCCTTGCCAGGCAGCCAAAGCACAGAGAGCAGCTCCTGATTCCCCCCCTTTGCTGGAACCTCACCAAGCCTCAAGACATTCTCTAGCTGGAAGTTTTCTGATGCTGACAAACACCAGTTAAGTTGCAAAGCAAGTTGTTGTGATATGGAGGCCATAGGGAGAACTTCCCCACTTCCAAGAGTGCCAGGAGCACACAGGGGACAGAGCTGGTAGGAAACAGCAGCCTGGCAGGCTGTGCCAATGCCCACGAGACCTGACCCCAGCTCCCAGCCAGACCTGCTGTGCTGTCTGCAGAGGGGAGCACAGACTCCTGCAGGTCCCCCCAGCCATGCCACACTCTCTCCTTTCCTTAGGACCTCATCTCTCAGTGGGTGCACTCTCTGGAACTGGCTGTGCTCCCAGAGATGCTGGGCTTTGCTGTCTTTCCTCATGGAAGAGTCATCTCCCATCTCCCAAAGGCCATTTTCCAGCCAAGAGCCCTCCAGCACGAGAGCCCAGCACAGAAAGGGAATGTCCCCTGCCAGCAGCACACAGCCTGAGCAGAGCACAGCTCCGAGCCTGCCCCAGCTCTGCCCTCAAACCAAACCTGGCGCTCTGCACTGGCACGAGGGGAGGACAGACAGGCACAGCCATCTGTGCCAGATGCTGCTGGACCACTTGGATCATCCCCAAAACGTGCACTGTGCCACAATCACGGAACTGGCTCGTTTTCCTGAGCACTGTGGCAGTGCCTGTCCCTGGGGCTGTGCTTCCCAAGTGGCTGCTGGGGCACCCAGCAGAAGTTTGTACTCTGAATAGCAAGACCATAGCTGCCTTCAAGAGTCAGGCAACATAGTTCACTTCAAATTCTTCCCTTTCAGGCTTCCTGGACACCTGGAAGAGCCAGCAGAAAAGGGGGAAAATATTGAGTGTTCAGTTGTTTTTCTATTCATTACACAGTCTTACAACCAAGAGACTTTGCTCCAACTAGAGAAGCAAATTTACACTTGCTCCTAAATCACTTCCCAGTAACCACTTGAAGATGGCAAGAACATCAAGTTAAGAGGCAGTAATTTTCCAGCATGAAGAGATGAGGTCATATCTGCCTGTTCTGCTCTGGGTTCTCCAGTGCCAGACTGAGCCGTTCCTTTTCCTGCGTTGCGGGTGCCTTTCAAGCACGCTGCAAGTTGTTTTCTAACGAGCTGGAACATCTTGCTTGATGACATCTCTGTTCAAATTGTTATTTTCCTCCAGCTGGGTCAGGGCTTTCTGACTCTGTCACAATGAGAAAAGCACACACATTTTCCATGATTTATATATTGCAAATGCTGGAGTGTCCACGCTGGCAGACGCAGCGCTCTGGCATCCTCCCTTCTTCCAACCGGTTGTTTCCCGTTCCCACCCAACTCTGGCCATGAGGGGACATTCCCCTTTCTCCCCTCAGCTTCAGGAGAGCAGAACCAGCCACGGTGACGTGATGACACGTGCCATTTCCCTGCGTGGCCCCAGGACACGTGAGGGAAGCAGCCCGAGTCTGGCAGCGAGGGGCAGCAACGCGTGCACCAGGTACCCTGCACAGCCGCGTCTGGGGCAGCCACCAGCCTGTGACACGGCCAGGGCTGCTGCCAGGAGGGCTCCCCTGTCACAGCTCACACATCCTCACCCAGCACTCACCACTTTGCAGTTGTTTGCCTCTCCAGCGTCCCTTGCCTGACGCCAAACCTCCCCGCGCCGCAGCGCTTCACCAGCAGCCGGGCAGGGCTTTTGCCTCCGGAGAAATTCCCACTGAGGCCACTGTTTCCACTCCATTACTCTTCCTCCACCGACACCAGGTGTCCTCCCTCCCCAGCAGGCACAGAGCAGCAGATGTGTGGCAGACCACACTGCACAGTTTGTTAGATCAAGGTTAGAAGCAGCAGTAATAAGCCTGTCTGTCAGGGATGAACAGACCGGTTTAATTACGGGTGCGCTCTGACAGGAAGAATTTGCCACTCAAGCCTTTCATGGCTCTCTCCCAGAAATAGATGAGGACCCCGAGAACATCAACAAACACACCCTCACATCACCCCTGCTGGGTGGAGCAAAATGCATTTCACAGAGAGAACCTGGAATGGGGTGTTTGCCTACAGAAATCCATGGCACACAGACTCCAGCAGCCCCTGTGATGTCACAGCAACAGAGCCCCTTGCTGGAAAGTGAGGCCTCCCATCACAGGTAGGCAACTCATTTAACATATGTGCAACATTCTACCTAAATGGTCACACTTCTTTATTAAGTTTTGTGCTGTTGTGCTTGATTAACCAGCAGAAAAACAGAACAGAGCTGATCCCTGCCTTCTTTCCACCCTCCTGGCCTGCCTTCAGACTGTTCAGTAACCTGAGTGCAGAATGAAAAAGCCATTCTGTCCTTCCCAGCCATTCTCCTTAGAGAGCCTGGTTCTTGCTTTACACTTAGAGCAAAGATGGCAAAAAGTATCAACAGCACGGTAAAAACCTCTCTGTCTGTCAGGCTGCACCAAGGGGGGCTGAGGTTGGACATTAGGAAAAATCTCTTCACTGACAGGGCTGTCAAACACTGGAACAGGATGCCCACAGAAATGGTGGAGTCACCAGCCCTGGAGTTATTTAGGGGGTGTGTAGGAGATATGGTTCAGTGGTGGACTTGGCCGTGCTGGGTTAATGGCTGGACTCAATTATCTTAAAGACTCTTTCCAACCTAAATGATTCCATTATTCTAAAAGTCTGGCCCAGCAAACTGCAGGAAAACTTCTCTGCCCCTTCAGACACAGAGACCTGTAAGAGGGCAGAGGAGCCACCACCAGCCAGGTGATTCAGCTTGTATTTGCACTGCAATTCCCACTGGCCAGCCCAGGCAGCCCGGGCACAGCAGAGCAAAGTGACACCCAGAAATGGAATATCTTGGAAAAGGACAGCAGCACTGTTGCACTGAACACCTGAGATAACCCTGCAGGGATTGTGCAGCCCGGGCAGGAGTGAGACCCCAGGGGCAGCAGGGCTCTGAAGGGTGCAAGGAGCAGAGCAATGCACAGCTCATCAGGAGTTTGGTCTCCTCTCACCCTGACTTTGATGAGATGCTCAAAACACATGGGAATGGAGAAACTGGAATTTGGGTCTACTTGAAAGTCAAAGGATAAGTTTAAGGTACAATACCAGTGCTTCAGCTGGTATTTAGGGGCTGGATTGTGCTCCCACCCTTCAATCAGAGAGCAAAGAGCTCACCAAAGGCACTGCCTGGACATCCTGCTCCTGCCCAGACATTATTTGGTGGCCACTGCCACCTCGTGGCACTGTCACCTGCACGGGGGCCCAGAGACCCAGTGAGGACTCCTCACCCTGGCACTCAGCCATGAAAACACGACTTAAAACAAAGGAGCTCTCCGGGCTGCACAGTGGCATAGAAGCAAGAAGAGACCAGACTGTGTCGTTTTCCCCAGCTGGAACTCTCTTGCAAAACATCCTCTGCCTAACTCCAGGCCAGTTTATTCAGCCCAGGACTTCAGTACCTGTCCCTGTCAAGACATTTTTGCCAGCAACAGAACAAAGCAGGTTCTGCTCATTCAAAGCACACTCATAACCAAGATTTTTTACACGTGGCACAGTTGCCCTTTAAAAAAGAGAAATCTAACATTTACAAGAATAAGGCCTGGAGAGATGTGAAGTTTTCAGTCCTGATGCTGAGAAAAAGCAACACCTGTACCACCAGAGGATTTGTTGGGGGTGTAGTGGGCAGTGTCTCCTGCAGATAAGGTGTTGTTGGCACTGTCCCTGCTGTCCCTGCTATCCCAGAAGCTGTTCCAACAAGATTTCCATCCATCAGTAGCACTCACTCTCAGATCAAACAGCAAAGCCTGGGCTTAATGATTCAGATGCTCCAGGGTGAATCCACATCCAGGCCCCCACTGAAGGCTGATCCCCAGAGTGCTGTTCTGCCCTGGCCTGTCACCGTCCCAGGACCCTGCTGTGACACTGCATCACCTTCCCTGAGGCAAACCCTGGCTCCTCCTGCACACTGACCCCCTCATCTCTCCTCAGGGCACTGCAAGCTCCTGTCTGCTGGCAGTGACCCACCACCGCTGCTGAGGGTCCAGGGCCACCTGATCAACAGCCACTGTCCCCATGAGAACCTCTCCCGAGGGCTGCCTTTAATGGCAGGTCTTAAATCTCCAGTGCAGCACCATTTGTACTTGCCTTTTATTTTATTTTTTTCCTTTGAGGTCTCTCTGCCCTGAAAGCAGAGCGAAGCCTCAGTCGGTGCACACAATCCAGCTACAGATGAAATTATAAGAAATGTCTGTTTGAAAGCCAGATTCCTTCTTCCAGGGGAAAGGGAACAGCTGGGGTTACATTTTCGACTATCCCCAGCTTCCTTTTGCCATTACAGGAGGATCACTCAGCACAAACTCGGTGGGAGCTGGTGTAGAGCACTGCTTTCATGGTCTGCACACAGCCCTGAGCCACCACGGGTTAAATCCAGGCAGCACAACAGCAGAAAACATTTCCTCTAGGGGCAAACAAAACCTTTTCCAATCCTCCCCTCCACAACTCAGTAACACAGCAAAGTTTTTGTAAGAATGCGGGTGAAACGTGCAAGTTGTACCCCTGAAGATGTAACAGGCACTTTGAGGTGTCCAGCAGAGAACAGCCTGGCCATGGCTGGTTTTTCCCTGCTGGGTTTTGTGGGAGAGCACACACACACACAGAGCAGGCACCCCTGTGGTTATAACTTCCATCTGCCCTACCCCAGCTGCTGGGCAATGGGAGCAGAAACCCTCTCTCTCGCTGCTGAGTGACCCCTGCCCACTGTCTGCACCGATATTTGCTGCTCTGGGCTCCCTCCCTTTGGGCTGTCTCCCAAAGTCTTTTCATTTTGGAACGTGTCAAGTAAATGGAAACCCTGACAGGTAGAGCGATTGAAGCATCTGGAACCCAAACCACCATGAAAGCTCTGGCACACACAGGAACACGTACCGATGTCCCGAGGAACCACGGCCAGTCTGAAAAACAACAGGCAATTTTCCTCTGTCTCCTGCTCTTTTTATGGCCCATACTACCTGTCACAAGGAGCTGTTAAAGAGCCCGTGCTGCAGCACAGCAGAGAGGAGGGGGAAATCCAAAATGTGCCACAAAACATTCTCCCTCCAATCCTGCCCATCAAAGGGAATTTAATCTCCAGCTGTCTAACATTTAAGAAACATCAAGCAAAGCGGTGAGGATAGACTGCAAAATGCTGGGTGTTGCCACTGTGCTCGCTGCTGAGGGAAACATTTCTGATGGGGTGACCTTTGCAGGGAGCTGTGTTCGTACTGAAATGCATTCTGCAGACCATGAAAAAGCTGCTCCTTTTGACAGCTGAACTCAATACATAAGAGCTACTTAAGAGAAGCTGCTTTGCAAACAGTGGGTGGCAGATGACAATTAGGTTTTTTCTCCTGTTGTGGTACTGGGGGGGTATGGGAAATTGTCACCATTAGTCACAGTGTGCTTGATACAGCAACAAAGAAGGACCAGACTCTCTCTGCCTCCTTTCCCATGTTTTATTTTCCCTGTGTACCTGCACACATCGCCTCCATTCCTCCCTACACACACACACACTCTCATTCTTCAGTCTGTTCCCAATTTTGCCTCCCTTTGCTTCGATTCAACCCTGAATACGTTAAATATTTAAATATGCTAAAGGCAAATCTGGGCAGCTTCCTGAGCTGCTGGAAGCATTTTGCTTGTTGGTCCTTGAAGATCAGGATGAAAAAGTTGAATCCGAGCAAGAGGGGGATTAAATGAGGAGGAGGGGAAAAAGAGCAGAGCAGGGAGGAGAGAGGGGGCAGAGAAGAGAGAAGAGAGAGGGGGCACAGTGCAGGGAAGAGAGGGGGCAGAGAACACAGGGAAGAGGGGGCAGAGAACAGGGAAGAGAGAAGGGGCACAGTGCAGGGAAGAGAGGGGACACAGAACAGGGAAGAGAGGGGACACAGAACAGGGAAGAGAGAAGGGGCACAGAACACAGGGAAGAGAGGGGGCACAGCACAGATCCTCCAGCAGCACTCAGTTACAGGGACAGCAGGAGCTGGGACAGCAGGAATGTGGGAGCTGGGACACTGGGGAGGCAGGAGCTCCAGCTGGGCCAGGGGGTCCTGCCTGCAGCCCCTTAAAGCTTGAGTGGGCCAGGAGCTGTGCTGGGCCATCAGCCCAGTCTCCTCAGCACCCACGAGGTCCTGCAGACACGCCTGGCCCAGCTGAGCCCACAGGCTGGACACAGGCTGGACACAGCACCGGGAGAGCTGGACAGGGCAAAGATCCCTAAATCCCTGGGAGAGGAGCCCAGTGTCCCCTCAGCCACGGGCAGAGGTGGCCCAGGAGGGAGCAGCAAACCCAGGTGCTGCTTGGCCACGGAAAGGCCTGGTTTTGGAAGCACCATCCCACGTGGGGATGCCCAAAGCATCACCTCTGATCCCCTCTGTGGAGAGCGGCCCCTGGCTCATGGCTCTCCTCTGCCCCACCAGCTGAGCCTGGGGGCACCAGC
>VZTH01013612.1:641906-702069 GCA_013397815.1 Aleadryas rufinucha | reverse complement strand
GGGGGGCAGTATAAAACACCGCTCACCACCACCCTTCTCACTTTGGTTTTTGAACTCCCCTTGCCGGTGTCTGGCTGGTGGGTGTTTCCACACACCGGAGGCGATGGTTTTCCATCCCTCGCCCTGCACATTCCTCCCGGTGGTTTCCAGTGTATGAAGCTCAAGCTGGAATTCCTGAAGCTGCATTACTTCGATCTAGCGTGGCTCCATTCCTGTGGGACCCTGCCTTCCAGCGGGTGCTGCAGAGAGCCCCCAGTCTCCTGCCTACTGATTGCAGCCTTTGTCAAGGCAAGCAGATACTTGGAGCCAGAGAAATACCGGAATCAAGTTTTCCATTTGTTCTGGGTGTGCTGGCTTACCTATTAGCATTTCCAAAGCAAGGCTGCCTGGGGAGAGCTTTGCTTGGGTTTGCTTGGGAATGCTGTATGGTCCTGAGAGGTCCCAGACCAACCCAGGAGTTGCTGCACAGTGGAGGCTCCGGTTGCACCAGCCCAGATGAAGTTCACAAATACTTTATGCCTCAGACTGCAAAGTCCGTTCAAGATTAAATGTCTTCTAATAAAAAGCTGTGGTCAGTTTAATTCTAAATTGCATACTTCTCTTTATCTGTGGCCTGGAACTCAGCAAACTATGCAAAGTCCCATTTAAATTAATGGGATGCTTCAGTACCGATTTTAATGGGGTTTTGTATAATAAAAATAACACTTAGAAATGCCCTAACATTTTGCTGCGATCTTGCAACAAAAGTCAGTGGAACTGGGATAATAAAAATACAAGCTTTATATGAAACCTGTGAAGGGTTTGTCATTAACTTCAGTGGCACAGTTTCAGGCCTTATTATTTTAGTATATGCTTGTATAAGTAAAAATTACTTTATCAATTAAACGAGAATCTGTGACTTTTCTGTTCCAGTCTGGCAAATTGTATGTGAAATATTTAGTTTGATATTATCAAAACAGACAAAATATTCCAACTTATAAACCAGCCCATATACAAAGACTGAGAACAAACAAAAATACAAAACTACACATTGTTTTTGCTCAGTTTGCCCATCAAACAAAGCTGAGTTGTTACTTCTAAGAAAATACTTCATATCCTTCCTTTAATCTATCCAAGAAAACAGTTTTCTGCTCAGCCTCATAGAAAACAGTAAAAACCTCCTTCAAAGTAAAATATGTTTTAATTAACAGAGCTGCAAAATAAAATCCACAGCTATGCAGCAAGCCTCCTCTGCAGCTCACCATTGTGCGAACTGCTCGGGCAAGCTGCTCTTATTAACAAGCTACAGGCTACGCTCTGTTCCAAACTGATTAAGCAGTAGGGCTGCAGGCAGATTTTCTATCAAAAATGTTTCAATGGCAGCCAGCCTGTTCTTCTGCGGAATGATGGGGTTTTTTACAGGAAAAAATAATTTGTTTATCCCCAACTCCAATTTCTTTAATGAAGAAAGCATATGCACAAAAATTTTATTTACCAAATAACTTCCCAACAAATAAAAATTCTCACAGGAAATAAAAGAAGAAAAATCAAAGAACATATGTATTTGATTTTTTTTTTCCCCTTCTTCACTCAAGTAATTTCTTGCAGAAAGCCAGGTAACAACGTTCAGTCTCTGCTAGAGACGAGCAAATTCGCTCACAAATCTTCCCAGGAGATCAGTGGAGCTGAGCAAAGGCTTGTGCCCATGGGCAAACCCCACCGATGTAAATGAGGAGCCCGGAACCAGCTCCTCCCGACACCTCTGCTAATGCAGCCCTACAATCCACGGCAGCCTGCGATTCCTCCCTGGAATAATATGTAAAACAGCACTCGCTCCGGGTTGCTAATTCAAGTCTTGCGGAGCAGCTTCAGACCTCCCCCCTCCCCAAAAAAACCCAGAAAACCTATGTGTTAATATGCAAAACCCAAAAATCTGACCTAGTATGAGCAGGGACAAAGTAGTGGCTGTCCCCCAGAAGCACAAAGCAATTTATATTACAGGCTTCAAAGTGATAGATGCCTGGGTATAGGAGATTAGCAGTGGGATTTTCAAAAGCTCTATGTGAGTAAGGACCAGATTTAAAAAAAAAAAAGATTCAGTGACTCAGTCCTGGTGTGAGATTTTCCTAGAAGTGAGTTAGGCACCTGGGATTTAGACACTAAGAGTGAGACTTTTAGAGGGATTTAGATGTCTGAAGATACAGCTAAGTACATAGTGGGATCTTTGAAAGCACCCAGTACCAGTGTCTACCAGAGGTATCTGCTCTGGCTCCTTCTGAGGCTCCTCTAACTGCCTGGGTGAAACTGTGAGAACCCAAATCCCTTCCAAAGGCTGGCTTTTGGCATTTGGGCACCCTCAAAGATTCCCATTCTCCCTCCACTCCCTTCTTTTCTCTTTTTTCCCAGAAAGTCTAGAAGGAGGGTTCACTCTTTTAAGAGCTAATTCAGGGAAATACTTAAGCACACAAGGAAATTACTCAGTGAAATGCTTCTAGGGATGAGGTGAAGCCCTGATCTCAGGGAGGCCAGCTGGAGATCTGTCCCTGGCTGCAGAGCAGTGGGGCTGTGATCCATGGGTAACCACAGCACCCTGCTCCTCACATGCTGCTGTTAAAGTCAGCAAATTAAAGTTGCTTAAATTTAAGCATAAAGTTAGGCAAGGTGCAGAAAGC
Organism: Aleadryas rufinucha; assembly: GCA_013397815.1. NCBI lineage: Eukaryota > Metazoa > Chordata > Aves > Passeriformes > Aleadryas > Aleadryas rufinucha. The sequence continues at coordinate 699,418 of VZTH01013612.1, read as the reverse complement.
ATTTTGGAGAGTTGTGCTCTCACCATCTCTGTTTTAAGTCAGATCCCAAGTTTAATCTCACAGTCTCACAAAATGAGATACAACTCTTTAAACATTTACAGGGACAGGTTTTGAACCTTTGACAGAAAACCTGGGAAGGCAGGTGAGAAGGTGGGGGCCAGCCTGCTTCCCCCTGCCAGGGTCCGGGGAACACAGGCAGCAGCCTCCCCTCCCTGCTCTGCAGAAGGCAGCAGCTTTGGGGAGCATCCCAGAAGTGGGTTCAGAAGTGGCCCCTGGGGCTGGAATGTTCTGCACAAGTCTCTCTCCACCCACCTGCAGACCATGAGCTAAACCTCACCAGGCAGGGGCTGGCACCTCTGCTGGTCACATTTGCAGGGGTTATAATTTGAAAACATCAGAAACTGCCAATCCACGGTCCTGTCTGTTTTCCTGACCTGGACCCACCCCGTTATTTGTCCTACCCACACATACCACCGAGCTCTGATATCACAGACACCTATTCACTCCAAGGCTCCCCCTGCTGTGTCTATTGACCTGTTTGACATTTCTCCCCCATACACCACATTCCTCACCTGTCTATCCCACACCAATACGTGTCTACCTCAAGTCTACCTGGATATGTGATTTAACCACTGGTTACATACATCACTCTGTTCTATATATCTTCATCTATCTGATCTCTCATCTGAAATCATAACTGTGAATTTCTTATCTCCATGCACACTCTGAGCTCTCTGCTATAACTCCTCTAGATGGACACATTTCATTTGTTCATCTCTACCTTGAATCCACTCATTTAGCCAACCCCGCTCCCCCATTGCCAACAAAACCATATAACTTTAGAACACGTAAACCTGACAACTCCATCTCTGACATATTTACATAATCTTCTTTCTTATGATTTAACACAGTTTAGTATCAGCTAAATACAGATGTATCACATATTTCTACCCACTCCTCTGAGATGCAAGGTTAAGATTAAGTTAGAGACAGGGTTAAGGTTTATTGCTTAGAGTTAGGGTCAAGGTTTGTTAGAATTGGGTAGAGATTGGTTTAGAGTTGGGATACGGTTGGTTCGGCATTTAGGATTATGTTTGGTTTATGGCTGGGTTTGGGTGAGGCATGGGTTTGGTGTAGGACAGGATTGGTATCAGGGTCAGTGGGAGACCTCAGTTTGTGTTAGGATTAGGTAGTGGATGCAGTTTTAGGTGAGGTCGGGGGTTTGGGTTAGTGCTGTGCTCAGATACTTTTGGTTTAGATTTGTCTCAATCATGATAGAATAAGCATAAAGCTAAGAGTTGTGTTTGTGTCAGAATTTAGAATTAGTTTTAGGATTGATTTGGGAGTCATATGTCAGCCTTGAACATGTAATCTCTCTATGCTTATTTCTTGTGCAAACAGATCTGTTCTCTTTCTGTCCATCTGATTTTCTCTCCCACACACCCCTGCAGGTGTTCATAGGTGAGTTTCGTAACACTTAATAATCCATTTTTCCCATGTTTTCTCATTTACCTGACCTCTTAGCCTATTTTGCATACATTCATCTAATCTATCTCACATATACTAATCACTCTCATCCTTTCTTATAAGATTAATGTATTCACATCTTCTGCTTTTGCCTGTCATGCCCAAGACATCAATGCAACTACTGCCACGATTAACGATATTTTTTCAGTTTCTTTTATACATACTCATTAAGGTAGTGCCTGTGACTACTTACCTACCTAATTAACCTGATGCAAATTTCAATTAATCTCTGGATTTCCATAGTACATCCCAAACTATATATTTTCATCTCCCTCCTTGTTCCATCCATATTCATTTCTCTGCTCACTTGTACCTACTCTTATGAGCTTCCTGGTATCCACTCATCTGTATGTGCACCCACATCCTTCTTCATCAATCATCCTGTCCAGGATTTACTCTTCCATTAAGCATCCCTCTAATTCATACCATCAGGCTAATTTCTCAGCACTCCCAGCTCATGAATACTCCTCTGTCTCTTTATCTACCCAATACCTGGTCCAACCTGTTAGCTCGCGAATTGTTCCAAGCTTGGTTTTTTCAGCATAATCTCTTTATTCTGCATGAATTTTATATGTAATATATTTACTCCATGACTATTTTACCTCACTCCTCCTAAAGTGCTTTTTTGCTTTTTCCCAAAACTAAACCCCTCTCATGTCTGTGCACTTTATCTTTTTTTCTGTGCATTGACCCAATGCTTTCTCCACTCCCCTATGTCTTGTACATCACCTTTTTCACAGTTTTCTGTCTGTGTGTTTGCAGGGAGTCTTGATCACCAGATACCCTCTCTATGGGTGCTACTCATCTATTATTCTATTCACGGCTCATCTGTTAACTCTGCTATTGTTGTTCTTTTATCTGTTCCTCCCTCTATCTACATTCCCCATAATCAATGCCCCATTCACCCTATCAGCTCATTTTATTGCCATATGTTTATTCCATTCTTCCAGCAATATTTCCATCCATTTACCCAGACAACACATATTCTGTCTGCTGTGAACTTGTCCCTCTCCATCTAATCTCTTTCTCTTTTGGCCTTTAATTTATTAATTTGTTATCTATAGGTTTATCTAGTCAATATTTCTAGCTAATATGAGCTCAGCTGATAGTTCAGCCAGTGTATACACCCATCTCTCCATCCACCCATCCATCCAATTTCCACTCAGCTGAACTAGCCTCAGAATATTCACAGTATTTCCAGTGGATCACCTTTTCCTTGTCACCACATCCACTTTCCTGTGTTAGATATGTTAGCACCACTGCTGCTCATGTCACTTGAATTTATGTTGCCAAACATATCTTTACATACCTAAACGTCAATAGACACAGACATCAGTTCATGTGTCCCTTTGTTCCCTACATTCCACTGTTTTCTGCTCTATCCATACTTATCTCCTTGCTACCTATTACAGCGACAGACTTACAATACCTGCTTGCAATAGTCCACATTTCCATATTTCAATCTATCCAGATTACATTCACGCCACATTCCCAGCCATCCAGCAATTACTTTACCTACCCAGTCCAGCTTTCTTCCTTCCATATTTATGTGTTCCACACCCATACAACAAACCAATACCTGATACACAGACACCTATTTGCTCATTTTAACATGGCCATCAGGCTCAGGTACGCTGCAGTCCATCCCATGCACTTTTCTCCGTCAAACTTATTTCCTTCCTTCCTCCCTTCCTTCCTTCCTTCCTTCCTTCCTTCCTAGTTCTCCCATACCTAGCTCTACATTTAAAAATATTTCTGTTTTATGAAAACCCAACCAGCCCCTCCTCTGTCCCCATATTCATCCCACAGGTTCACTGTGCAACTTGTCAGCCCCCTCATTCCCAACTCCAGTACTCAGCCATCCATCCAGCTTCTAGATAAACTTTCTGCTCACCCAGGCAGGACTTGCTCTAACACAACACATCCCACTTCTACTCCTGACATGCATCAAGACCACCCTTACCCCTGGCTAGGCCACCTAGTCCATGTCACATGCACATGCTTTCCCTCCACCCTCACATCTTCTGTATTAATATCAAATTATCCACCCTCTGCACAGACCCTGTATATGTCTTTGCAATTATGCCAATTATTCTAATCCATCCATCCCCCACGTACCTGTGTATCTCTACCCATTTAATTATGTATGTTTATCTCAACTGTCCATCAGTTTACACCATAAAATCCAGCAACCAGCACATGGGGCCATTTGATCCGGGTGCCCAATGCACTCTCCCTCATTAGACAAGAGGCAATTCAGTTCCACATAACTTCAGCAGTCCTGCTTTGATCATTCTCAGTGACCCAGCCTTGTATCAGACCGATGGATGCAGGGGTACAGAAAGCAAGAATGGATTTGTGTGAGTAAATGTCATGTAACCCCATGTGTCTCAGAGCAGAAATAACAATCAGTTGTGAACAAGTAGAAGTTTGCTTCTGACATGGTGGGGGGGTCAAGGTCATTAATGCCAACAAAAGGAAGAAAAGTGCATGTTGGGAACAGACAAAATAATCATCTCTGCATCAGTGAAAAGTGTTATTTTCATGGTGTGGGATTTTGTCACCATATCTATCAGGGAAAGAGAAGTCATATCAAAGGCTCCCACCTCAGCTCTGCACTCTTTCTTACAAGTTTTGTTTCCTGTTTTCCTTTGGGACTCAGAACCTTTTGCTGCCCAGGTGAATCTAAACCTGCCTGCAGCTGTTGTGGGGGAGTTTGTATCCAGTAAAGTCAGTGTCCTCTCCTTGCTCTTAGACATCTTGTTTTTTCCTGCTCAGATTGTGGACCCTGACCTGGATTCAAACAAAAACCTCATAGAACCAATCTGCATGGCTAAATGGGGGAAAACCTCTGAAGCCCTGAGTCTGGAAGAGTTCAGACCCAGGAATTTGAATTTTCAGGATGCTGGGCTGTAGGATTTGGCTTTGAACATTTTGCTGTTGTTTTATCTATTCTAAATTACTCTCCAAAACCAAACCAGTATCATTTGCTGCCAAAAATATTTGGGATCAGTGAACCATCAGGTGGCAACGACTGACAAAGCAAGTTTGGAAGCACATGGAATTAGGCTTCCAAGTGCCATGGAGGGAGCTGAGGACTGGGATGCCCCAGGAGGCTTTCCTGAGTCCTTGCAAGCTGCACACGTGGCAGGAATTGAGGGAGTGGAGGGCAGGAGTCGGGAAACCCTTGGAAAAGTGTCATAAATACCTCTCAGTATTCCCTGAGATAGCAGAGCCCATCCACGCACTGCTGGTTGCAATCACCAGCCTCTGTGAGAAATTGTTTGTCCTGGTCTTTGCATTAGGTAAATGCCCAACCTAAATTCACTGATAACAGCAGACACCAAAAAAAAAAAGGAAGAAAAAAAAGAAAGACAAAATAACCCAGAGACAAGGTCTCCTTGGGCCCCCAATCAGCAACAAAAAGGCAGCAACCAGACAGCCATTTAGTGAACATCTCAAAGCTATCTACTGTCTGCTGGAGGGGCTTTAAAGGCATCAGATTTGTGTGTTTGGCTCAAGCCAAGTGAATTGTAGTCTAAAGCTTTTCCTTGAATTCAAGGCTGTGTTTACTGCAGTCAGGGTGAGGGGAAGGAGGCAACCCCAAAGCCCTCCCTCCTCCTCTTCCCCCACCCTGCAAGCCCCAGGCTTGAAACTTGATTTAAAAAAAAAAATACAAGATTGAATTTCAGTTTGCAGGATTAGGGAGATGACTTTTAGGGGCTGCTTGTTGGAAAAAAAGGAAAGCAAAGCAGCTGGGAGGGATTAGGCTGAGCTGGCGTCTGCACTTTCAACTGATTCAATTTTGCTCCACAAGACATTGTATCTGAGCCTTTCTGGAGACTATTCAAAGCAAATCATTTTCATTTTACCATTTGGTAAGTGATCAGAGTCTATTTTTAGTGTCTTGGAAGCGTCGGGGGTTTTCTAACTATCCTTTTCTTTTCTTTTCTTTTCCTTTCATTTAATTTCTTTTCTTTTATTTTTTTTCTTTTTTTTTTTTCTTTCTCCACTTTCTTCTACAATTGAATATCTGCATTTGGGGTATCAAGAACAGGCATGTTTGGAGGGAATGCTCACCACAGCCAGCAGCCTAAATTTATTTTATGCCTCACTTCCAGAATAAAGGGCACCAGACAGAGAAGTTGGACCTGGCAGGGCTGTCAAACCACTCTCGCAGAATGTCTCCCAGAGCCCGGACCCTGCATTAGTTTGGGTGGTTTTGGGGTGATTCCTTACAATTTTGGCAAATCCCAGGAGCTGCATGTGGGTCCCTGCAGCCTGTGGGGCTGTTAGCAGAGCTTGGGGTCCCTGTGCTCAGGAGCTGTCGAGTGGGTTGGGGGGGGACTGGGATGCAGTCGAGGGTACAAGCTGATGTTTCTCCAGGTAATCCCCACCTCCCACTCCCCCTCCAAGGTTAAATTGGCAATTCAGAGGTGTTTTGCAACATCTTTGGTGCCTTGGTTGCATTTTTCATTGCAAAAAACCAGAAATCAGAAAACCTTCTGGAAAATAAGAAATGGAAGAAAAAGTCTTACCACTTGGGAAGGGGGGAATGCTTTTCCTTCCAGTTTAAATGCATTTTTACACATTTTGTTTTTTCTTAATTTCACTTTACTGGAAACAAAAGAGTTTGAAGGGTGTTCTTTTTTTCCTTTCTTTCCTTTTCTTTCTTTCTTTCTTTCTTTCTTTCTTTCTTTCTTTCTTTCTTTCTCTCTCTCTCTTTCTTTCTCTTTCTTTCTTTCTTTCTTCCTTTCTTTCTGTCTTTCTCTCTCATTCTTGGAGATGTTTGGTCTGGTACATTGCTTCAAACTGAAATCCTTCTACATAAAGGGGCACAGGCTGGGTGAGGGTCTCACAGCATCATCCTCTGGCCCTCCACAACCACAGAAGCTCCCTTAGACTTTGGGGAGGACAAGGGCTTTTGCAAGCAATGGTTAAAAGCCCTTCTCTGGCTTGCCTTGCCACAGATTCATTGTGCGCCTTTAGGGCAAGTTAGCTATTGCCTTTGCACCTTCTCTTACATAAAATGCTTGTAGCAGAGAACAGAAAATGATAAATGCTGGGGCGTTTTCCACCTCAGACTGTATTGGAAAATATCACTTTGCTCCAGGAGTAGGAATGCCTTCTCGGCTCCCTGACCCAGAGATGGCAGATAAACAATGCAATATCAAACGCTGCATTTCCAAATCAAAAAATCCAGCCTCTGGATGAGAGTCCTTCGGGATGAATATTTTTCCTTCTTCTGTTATATTCTCCAGGAGGTGTTTTTCCTATTAGTGATGTCTACAAAGCATTTGCTTTGTGCAAAAGGTTGCAGACTGCACCCCAAATCAGGTGGGTGAGTTTATTCAGTTTATTTTGTAAAACAGGGGAAGGCACTGCCTGTCTCTTGATGGGCATCCCTGGCTGGTGTGGGGTGTTTTGGAGGGACATGGGCAGGAGCCCTCTTGGGACCACCAGCCCTTTGGGGCGTACAGGGCCACTCACAGTGAGCACTTACACTGCAAGATGCAGCTCAAACGGGTGGAGCAAAACAGCAAGGAGGAATGTAATGAAACACTCCCTCTGCGTGGGGTGGAGAACAGTGTGTGAAGCCCTAAGAGCACCAGATCCAGAAAATAAGCTGTGGGTGAAGGCTGGGACACCATCCCCTGCCACAAGAAGGACCTTCAGGAAGGTTTGGTGAGATGCCTAGGATCTATTCCTTAAAAATGAGGAAAAAGCCTCTCCTGCCTTGTTGTTGCTGTCCTGGGCTGAGCCTGTAGCCTGGCTGGGTGTTTTGGCCACAACAATCTCCCACCTCACAGAGTATGTACTTGGCAGCAAGAGCTGAGAGCCATTGTAATAGCAACAATTCTTTATTCACAAGCTGGAGCAAAAAAGGAATCTGCAAGCAGAGGGGGAGAAGGCGGGGGTGGAGGGCAAAACACAACTGATCTTGTAAAAGAGACCCTTAAAAAATACCATACATGAAGGCCCTTGCACAAGCGTTTTATTTATCAGTCTGCAGTCAGAAGACGAGAATGCAATAAGTGCGTGGCACACAGGGAACTGGGGGTAGGAGGGTCTCTTCTAATAAAAAAGAATGAACCTGAACAAAGAAAAAGGTTCTGCTAAACTGATGGTGGCAGATGGCATCAGCCCCACCATGTTCCCTTTCAATTGCGGGAAAATATAGTAAAGCAATTTAATGAAAACGCTTAAATAAGCAAACAGTGCAGTTAATTGAACCCATATGCATTAGGAAGGAAATCTAAAGTATACTGATTCATTAAGTTTTATATAACTGTAAACCCCCAGAACCTAAGACAGAGTAAGAAGACATGATGAAGTGCCAACCAGAAGGGGACCTTCTACCCAGCTTCACTTCGATCTGTTTTGTTATGACAAGAACAAGTGGTTTTAACAAGTACACCATAAATCAGGAGCGTGCACTCCAGCCTGGGGTCTTCCAGGTACAAAACTCCTGCAAACTCACATTCCTTGTCCTCTGGTAGACTTTTTTATTTTCCAGGACAGAAATAACTGGAACTTGGATGCTGCCATCTGCAAAGAAAATAAGCAGGGAAGAGCTGGTCCTTGAGGTCTTCACTATATTTTTTTTATTCAAGAAAACTTGGTGTTGCATCTGGATGGCGCTCCCAGAGACACTTTTAACTGAAGGCTACATGTCCCTCACACCTGGCTTTGACAGGTAAAACAAATTCCTTTCTTTGGCAGTGAGCATGGGTCCCCAGCTGTGACTTTTGGACAGAAGTAGGATAGACAGAAAGCTGGGACTGGAAAGGCAACTACTATACCCACAGTTTAAAAACCACCCATAAATAAAATTCTGAGGAGAAAGCAGCTCTGGCACCATTGAAGCAAGTCCAAAAATTCCCTCTGATTACAAGAAGGGCAGAACTTCAGATCAGGAGATCAGGAAACCTCTGGGGATACTTGCTCAGGATTTGCCCTGTGAGATTTGGAAGAGGACGTATCAACTCCGGTTGCTGCTTTCACTGAGCTCTCCATGGCTCGTGAAACAAGATCCGTTCAGTTTTCAGAGAAATCTCGTTTACTGCAAATAAAAGCCAGCAAGTGATGATGAACTGATCCCAAGGCACAACTGTGAGCTGGGTTTTGAATTTTTTGGTGATGCTGATTCAAAGTGTCATTGCAGTGAGCAGAATAACACCTTCATCCTCAGTAATTTGGGTCTGAAATGAAGGTGACCTGCAGCCAAGAGGAGGGTCTCAAGGTAATTGGAAGGGCATCCAGAGCATCCAGGCTCGTTCAGGAGGTCATCAGTAACCTGTAAAGACACTGAGGCCTTTCCCATCCATATTCACCTGCTATGTACAACTCAGCAGATGGGGAATGTAACAGGAGAAAAAACCACAAAGGCAAAAATTTGCAAAAATTAACTTTTCATTCATAAAGGTTGACAGCATAGGCTAAATCACTGCACAGTGCAATTCTTGCTACTTGGGACTTTAAAAAACCCCAACCACTTGAAAATAAGCACAAAGAAAGCAGACATCTGTAACGAACAGGCAGAACATTATGGAAAAATAAATTGATTTAAAAAAACAATAAAAAAGACACAATAGATTTCTAGGCTGGGTCTTCATAGAGACTTACAAATATAATGGTTTTCTTTGTCTCTCTACAGGTGGTGCCATGGGGGTCCCAAGGGATGGGGAGTGATGGGGGCATGGAGGTGCATGGGGTGACCTGACCCTGCCACCCAGAGCACTCTGTCCGTGCTGCAAAATAGATGCAGCCCCTGTCTGAAGGGAAAAGTTGTGCTGGTAGGTGACTACTGCAGCCCCTGTTTGAATTTCCTGGATGTCAGGCACAGTTAATGTCAGGGAGACAGAGGGAGAGCTGAATTGTTGGCCCCAATTCAACAAGGCACTTAAGCACAAGCTTAACTGTAAGTACGTACTTAAGTCCCTCCTTATATAGCAGAACATATGTTAACACCTCGCTGAAGCCTGGGCTAAGTGCATGCTCAAAGTTAAGCGTCTGCTTAAGAGCTTTGTTGAATCAGGACTGTTGTTTACTTCCAACAATTGATGTCTCCTGGAATATTCACAGTTCTAGTTGCAAACCTCACGCATCTGTTTTCTCTTAAGATTATTAATAGAGTCATTCTTTAAAAAACAGCAACGCAACCCTTGACAATCTGCAATTGCTGCCTTCAGGAGAGTGGGGGACCAGCAAGGCAGGAGCATTTCCATAGAGATCCCTCATGCCCTCCATTTTTCCATTTTATTCTAGGGAGTTTAAGGGAAAGCAACAGTGTTACAAAACAATGTGGAGTCACCAACAATAGAAATTATCTGTATTTAACTTGATTTAAAAAAAAATGTGTTTCTAGTTTTAAGAACCACGGAGATTGCTGGAATATAAACTTGTAAATGGCAAATTGCTAATGTAAATATATGTCAGTTAGTACATATACATGTAAATCAAATAAATATAAAATTGGTAATATAAATCCAACAGCTATGTCAGGAAATCTTGAGCTATCGGAACATGGCTTAACTCCACCATCAGGTAGCAGAAAGGGCATTTTAAGGAAATTAAGGTAATTCACAATTTGTGTTCTTTACAGTGATTCCCATTCCTAAGGTGATGAGCCCCCAAAGAAATAATGTTCCTTGTTAAAATTGACTGTGATGAGTCTGGGATGTTGGGATGCCTTCAGGAATGCCAGAAGGCACAGAGCAACATTTTGTATCTCTACTCACCTTCTCTTAAGATTTATTTTCTTTTGCCTGGTTGTTAGGCATCTCTCCTGTGCTCTGCTCCCATTTGGGAACAAGGCTGCTCTCTCTGTTTCACCAGGCAGGTGTCGACATCTCCACTTAGGTCCCAGGGCAGATTTGGGGACCCGCCGAGGCGCCACAGTGTCCCCAGAGAGGTGGGTGGCCATCCCAGCTGCAATTTTTCTGCCCAGGGCTCGGGTCTGTCACCAGCCGTCCTGGCCCTGCCAGGCGGTTTCCCAGCAATGCTGGAGACTTAGACCACAATAGAAGGAAATCACTAAAGCTGAATTGCTCCAAGTAAGTCCTCAGCAGGGTTTGACTGGTAAATATTTAACAAGGAGAACTCCCTATCCTCTCCTGGTACGTATTAAACTAATACATTTATTTTAACAAGGGAAACAGTTTCCCCAAGCTCCCGCTCAATTTGAGCCCTTGACTTCTACAAAAGCCTCAGTAAGGTTGGCTTCCTGGGGCTCAGTAATTCACTGGGACTAAACGAGAGATGGCTCTGAGCCATGAACTTGGAGTCTGGAGGCGACAGGACCTCCCCAAGGTTGGGGAGAGCTCGGTACTGGGGTTTCCATTCCCACCTGCCTTCAGACCGGTGGTCCAACACCCACCTCAGGACAACCCTGCCACCACCAGCTTCTGACCACTTCAGCCATCCTGTGGAGCCAGGTTGACCATATCCCATCACAGTTTCCATGTGCTGGAAGCAGTTCTCCTGCCAAGTCCTCCCCACAGAAGCTTTGCAAAGTGCTGGCTCCACCAGCACCCATCCCATACTTCCTCGATCCCCAGTCCTTTCTGCTGCCTCTCCCCACGCTCAGACAGAGCCGGGTGTCATGGGCAAGGACTTGATGCTGGGAGAGCGAGCAGCTCGCATTCCTTGTCCCCAGGCTGGTGATGCTGAGGGTTTATTTCCCCTTGGCTCTGCTCTTTCCTCCATTCCATGGACCAGAGGGGGACTGGCAACCCTCTGAGCAAAAGTGCTTTCACTATCAGTGATCCTCCAATATGCCCAAAGCCATTTCTCCTCAGGAAGCCCTGCCGAGCCATCTCCTCATGCTTTCTGACCTAAACAGGACACACTCACAAATGCAGCCCCACACATGGGAGCTTGGCTCTCCACAAGACCTTCCCACAGGACCTAGGGCTCTGTCCCACTGTGGGCTGTGTCCCTTTGTGCTCTGAGCAGGAAGGTGGTTGCCCAGTGAATGCTGTCTCTACAAAACATGTCCTGAACAGCTCATGGGACACATCACAGGCACCCACAAACTGCATGGCTGCTTTTCCTGCCACAGCACTGCTGTTACTGGGGGCCCCAGAGATGGTCCCATCCCCTGCAGGCAGTGGAGGCTCCTGGTGCTGTTGCCTGCCATCCCAGCAGGCAGAGCCCAGTGCTGCCCTTGTGGGCTGCAGGCCGGCTCTGAGGCTGCTGGACTCTCTCTCGCTCCCTCACTAATCTTTTTCAGACTTTCCCTCAAGGAAACAAGAATCTCTGAACACAGCTCCCAGCTTTGCATCTTTGCTCCAAGCCATCCCATGACTGCAGCACTTCCGCTCTGACTCACGGGTAGAGGGCAGGTTTGAACAACTGTGGCTGCTTCTGCCAAGGCAATTATGACTCCTGGCATCACAGCCCAAAAGTCTCTGGGAAGATTTCCCCGCTCAGCTTACCCTGGTTGCAGTGTGTGAGATGATGTGCGACATTCCCAGGAGAGGTGCGGGCACTTGAGGGGGGAGGGGAACAGAAGATGTGAGACCTTGATGCATTGGGAAGAGCTTCCTGGTTCCATAAACCATCTTCTGCACACTTTGGCATGTCCCCCCATGCCTCATGGGTAGGTAGTGCTGGGAGATCCTTTCAGGTGATGCCGTGAGCATGAGAACATCCAACAAAACTTGCTGTGGCCTGAGCATCTGACTTTTTTCTCCTGCTGCTATGATCTGACACGTTTACCCTTCATCACCACTAAAACCTAACCCGTGAAATGTGTCTCTAAGTATCCCTTCCCTAAGTATTCCAGTCTGCCTTCAGTTCTTCCCAGTATTTAATAAATGCTCTTCTTGAAAAGGGCTGAGGGGAGACAAGGAATGTTTGCAATGTTTACCTCACCCTCACAAGCAAACAAAGTCCATCCCTGATCCTATCCCCACCTGTCACAGCCCACAGCAGGCAGCAAGGTCTCTCCCACTGCCAACAATATCAGTAGGAAAATCCTTTTCCCTCTGCTTTTCTGGGATTGTGATTCCAGCAAGCCTTACAGCAGCTTGGCAGTACAGTAAATAAGAAACAGATTTCCAAATGTTTTGATTTACCATCTTTTTCTTTGTAGCATCTAAGCCCAGGGGCTGAGGACCTGACTCCAGAAAGTCTCCATTCAGATCACCAACCTGCACCCTCGGGCAGTAACCCCACAGTGAGGCAGGAGCTGGCATGGGCTCAGCCTGCCAGGGGAGTATCCCAGAGGAGAGCGTGCCATGCGGAGCAGCAGCTCGTCAGGCCAACACAAATCCACATGCATCTGTTCAGAAGCGCCCAGTTCCAGTGCAAAATGGAAAAGGGAACAGAAAAGAAGCTTCTGGACCACATCCCATGCTGAGGGTGGTAAGACCCGAAACATTCACTGCAGTTGCTTCTGTGCTGGTCTGAGATGTTGTGCTGTTCCTCTCACCATTGTCCCCAGCTGCATTTTCCCCACATGCTCTTTGACACCTGTGAGTATTTTAATGACGGGTCTCAAAGCTCTGGGACCGATCTTCTTCCCATGTCAGCATCAGTCCAGGATAACTTCATCAGCTGGAACAAGCCCTGGTGCATGGGCGTGCAAGAGGAGCATGAACGGCAGGATTCAGGTACTGATCCCTTTTATAATAGAAAACCCATTTTCAGGACTTTTCCTAATCTTCTTCTAACTAGACTCTCCACTTGCTGAACTCAGGGAAGTTCCCACTGAGTTCAAACCCTTCCCTACAATATTCCTTGAGATGGCTCCAGGTAACATGACTTTATATATCAGAGAATGATGTGTCGTATCAAATACAGCATCCATCTGAAGACTACCTCTTGTGCAGGGTGAGGCTGGACTCCACTCAGTAGCACAATTTTGGAACAAACTGAGCCTTTCTCAAGAAAAATCTCTGTGGGATGGGGTTATTTTGCAGAATAAAGGCTGTTTTCCCTGACTCACCCAGGTGATGACTAAGCTCACGAAGCATTCCTCAGCCCATGTGTTATTCACAGACCTTTCATCCAACACCTTCTCCCAGCACAAGGAAAAACCATACTGCAACCTAATGACTACAGAGAGAAACCTCTTCTCTATCCATGTCTCACTGTCATGTAACTACATTTCTCAGGATCTGCGGCCTTGGAGAAATAAGTCACAACGCCTCAAGGATGTCCTCTGGAGAAGACCAGTCTCTGGTCTGCATATAAAACCTCCAAACTTTATCCTCGTAAATTAATTTTTCTCTTTTGAATACGTTTCACACATGGCAGATTTGTTTTTTGAATACATCAGAGTCGGTTAATGGGCTCAGATTAGTCCTTCCCTGGTTTCAGCCAAAGCAGCAGCAGTAAGAGAAGCAGCCTCCAACACCAATATGCCTTTGAGCAGAGCCCTGCTGTCTGCTGTGCAAGGATGACTTGCAAAGTAGGTAGATAAAGCATGTGCTTATGAATTTTGTAACGCTGACACTCAGATGCCGTGGTGCAGGGTAATCCCAGGGATCATGGAGGAAATATTTTGAGGGGAGAGCTTCAAAGCAGTGTCTAGATGCTGCAGGAACTGATGCTGGCATGGATGCATTTCCCAACCATCATTTTCTCTACTATTTTCTTAGCTACTACAGCCCTTGTTTCAATCTCAAGTGTCAAAGCAGGACAAAGTGGATCAGAGGCAGTCAGTGCTATGGCTAGAGGGGACAATCCCTGCTCCCTATGCATGTGTGAGCTGGACACACTGGGAGGGAGCACCTGGAATTTGTCACCCTCCAAACCAGGCTCACAAGCACTTCTCATGCTGTTACCCCCTGTGCAGACACCTACAAACCCGCTAGTGCCCCACAGCAGCATCACAGCTCTGCATGTGGAAGTGCTGCAGTGTGGCAGGCACAGGCTGGAAAGCAAAAACGACGTGGGCAGCTTCCATGAGCAGTCCAGTGGTGTTCAAAATCCAGCCACGGACATATGCACACAGTGTATGATCACAGACCAATAGATAAGACAACAGAGTTATGGTGGGCAGTGGTTTATACTAAATAAAGTCCTATTGGGTTATAGGACAAAATCAACATCACCCTAGTGAGTAACTTGGGAAGTAATTAAGAGCAGTTTTATAGGTGCCAGACCCCACTGAGCGATAGACCAGTAAAACTGCGTCTGAGTCTTCTGAGGGATGGATGAGGATGGAACACACAGGCCAGGCTCACACTGCAGGTGTGACAGTGCCTTCCCATCCCCACCTCTCCTGACGGCCTGGAGAGCTCAGGGCAGTTTACATGGACCCAATTACCCTCTCACTCCCACCTGCTGCACAGGCAGGAATGGCCCCACCTGCTTTGGAGCTGATTCACACAAGGTACTAACCAAAAATAAGGGGCCATGCTCCCAAAAAGCTGGACCAAAAGCTTTATGAAATTAAGCTTTGAGACAGCAGTGAAGGAGCGGTGCTCCCAGGGTGGGTATGCCCACCTTCCCTATGATCTGGTCATCAAATACCTCCAGGCTGGGCATCCAGAAATGGAGGTGACTGGGAAGAGCTGGGTGTATCTCCAGATTCAGGCTTTGGGGTTTAGCAGTTCAGCCTCAGCAGAATGGGCAGGAGGCTCTTTCCAAGATGCCAAAAGGAAACACAGCAGTGGGACCCACCAAGCCATTGGGTCCTCGCTCCCCGGATCCCGCAGCCAGCACGTGGCTGATCCAGCACCAGGGCCTTGGGAGCCAGCTCTTGTTCCCAGACCACGGCAACATTTTTACCACGTCAATTTAAACCATTAATAATTGTCTGCACAAACCCTCCCAAGCTTCCAACATTATGTAAACAGAAGTGAATTAAAATTGGGTTTTTCCATCACTGTTTGAATTGTGCAATGCTTTTTCTAAACTGCCCCATGAGCAAAAGAGAGAGTGGGATCTGAAACAGTTCCCTGGCCTCCAGCCAGGTTCCAGCAAGTACTTTATATCTCACTTCAAGACAGTCAGAGCAAGGGTTTAAGAGGCTTTGAACACAAACAGCGTTAGGTTAGTTAAGTCCTGCTTTGACCAGTGGCGAGCAATGGAGATATAAACAGATTTCATTTGAACTGGGCTTAATGTAGCTGGGTTTACAGAGCCCCAGCTGATTTCCACATACATCAGAAGTGGTGTATATTTAGGGTGGCAGCGTGGTCCCACGGGGAGGGCAGCCATCCGTGTAGGTGCCCCAGCGCCGGCGCTGACCCCCCGTGCACCTCTCAGCAATCCCCACCGCTCCTTTATCTGCAAAATGGAAAGAGTTGACCTACTTCACAGAGCAAACCTGGAATCAATTAATGTCTAGCCTGCATTTAGGAGAGGCAAAACACTATATAAACATTATGTATCATTTAGCTTCTGAGGAAAAGCCATCGCCTGACAAAAGGGGCCTCTCCTTTCTATTTTATGAAGTCCGGTTCACACTGGTGCAGCCCTCCTTGACTTTTTTGGCCTGGTCCTAATTTTCACCAGCCCAGATTGCAGCAGACTTCAACTCACAAAGTACATTAATTTCCCTCATTAATAAGTGAGGGTCTCCTTGCTGAGAACACCCATTTCTTATTCATATGCTCAGCGAGTCTCCCCAGGACAAAGCTGAGGGCCAGCATCACAAGGCGTGTTGGGCACCAGGAGGGCTGCTGGCTCCTCCCAAGACCAAAGACGTTGTTCAGAGGGCTGCTTCTCACTGCCCTGCCTGGCCAAAGGCATTGAGCAGCATCCCAACGCACCACTTCTCTGAGCAACCTGTGCCAGTGCCTCACCACCTCCACAGGGAAGAATTTCCTCCTAATATCTAATTGAAATTTACCCTCCTCAAGCTTAAAGCCATTCCTTCTTGTCCTGTCACTTCATGCTCTTGTAAGCAGTCTCTCTCCAGCTCTCTTGTAGCCCCTTTAGGCACTGGAAGGGTATCTAAGGTCTCCCTGGAGCCTTCTTTTCTCCAGGCTGAACAACCCCAGGTCTTTCAGTCCATTGTCAGGTTAGAGGATTTTACTACTCTCTGCCTGGTCTTTACCACACTCTACTTGTGATGGCTGCCCCCTGCATTCATCCTGAGTTACTCACCAATGTCTTTGTGGCACTCTCCTGCCATTAATATTTTACTTTCATTTAAAAAATACCTCCAGACCCTTTATGACAGGTGTCCCTTTGGTTGCTGTCCTGCAGTCCCCTGCCCTTGTACACCATTCCTTCAGCCTGTCTGAGCCCTTCCTATAAACACAGAAAGGCTCCAGATTGTTTCTCACACTACACAAAAGTTTTCTCTCACCATTAAAGTAATGAAAACCAGGATTACCAACAACCCACATCCTGAGCTGGGGGTGCCAAGCAGGGTGCTGCTGCTGCTGCTGCAGGTGCAGTGCTGCTGGTGAGAGCCAGCCCTGCATTTTTGGGGACCCAGGGATGGCAGCAGTCCTGGCTCATGGACTCAAGGTGACCCTTATCACTCACCCAAATGCAAATGCTGCAGGAATTATCCCTGTTCAGTGACAACTGTGGTGTGGCCCAAATACAGCCAGTGATGCTGGTAACTCAGTCATACCCTTTGTAGAGGGATTTGCTAATTTAAATAAGCAAAGGTCCTTTAACCTTGGCATCATTAGCCCTGAAACATGAAAAAACTATTTCTAGGGATAGTGTTTGCTCCCCCCAGTCTGGCTCTGTCCTTGAAGGCAGCACAGGAGCAGACCTGCACTTCAGCTCAAATTCCAAACAATACTTTTTGTGTCACCCACAGGCCACAGAACTGGGCTACCCCTAGTAAAACAAAATTAAAAAAGGAGGAGAAAAAGTTTAAATAAAGAATTGGCAAGAAAACCCACCTGGAGATTGTGCATGCAGAGTTATGTGGGCTGTGTTCCTAGAGGAGTGAACAGTGTCAGCATGGCTGGGGGAAGGTCAGGTACCCCACACCCCACCGATTTTCCATCTCACTGGACCATATGCTGTGGAGATGTCAGAGAAAAGCAGGTTTTCATCTCATCTCTCCACCAAAAGGGTCACATCATGAATAAGAGCACCACATGTGTTTCCATCATGTTGGCAAAGTTTTAGGAAGTATCCCTCATAAAACACAAAATGATTACAAATGAGAACATGAAAAACAAATTCAGCAGGAGCTTGTGTCACTGGTTTCTCCCTCACCCTTTTATGAGCAGCTCCTGTTCTCAGCTCTCAGCTGGCCTGGGGAAGGCTTTGGGGCACAAACACTACAAATGGCAACCCAGGGCTGAGATCAGAAAGGCAGATTTTAGAGAGCAATGCAGATGAGATTTCTGGGCTTGGTGAGAGGCAGGTACAGCCTCAACAGTGGCAGGCAGAGCTCTGCAAGATCAACCCACTCTGCTCTGTAGGGGTGCATCAATAATTTTGCTTAGATACTGCTCATGTCGGGGTCTCATTTATTTTATGGCTGGAAGCCATAATATAGTGAAAAAAGAGGATATTTTCTAGAAATTCTGCCCTGTGAGGGTGGTGAAGCACTGGCACAGGTTGCCCAGAGAAGCTGTACATGTCCCAACGTGGAAGCATTCAAAGGCAGGTTGGACAGGACTTGGAGCAGCCTGGTCACGTGGAAGGTGTCCCTGCCCATGGCAGCAGGGTTGAAACTAGAGGTTCTTTAAGATGCCTTCCAACCCAAACCATTCTGGAATTCTGTGTTCCTCTGGCAATGCTGAACTCCCAGTGATTGTGCAGAATCAAAAAGAATGGTCATACAAAACCGAGGAAAACTCAGCTGATGTTATACCAGCAATGCCACCAAAAGCCCGACTCGTGGCTGCCTGATGGCCAGGTCATCGAAGGCGTGAGCCCGTTTGCTCAGGAGCAGAGGAGTAGCCCTGAGCCCCCAGCATCCCTGCTGCAAGGCACACACCCCTCTCCCCACGTCACCCAGCCAAGAGAGAGCCAAACCCCCAAACGTACATCCCCCCCAGGCACTCTCCTCCCTTTGGTCACCCCCACAGTCATTTCTTGGCCCCTGCCATAGCACAAGAACAGGAGACCGAGCTGGGGGTGAAGTGAAGCTGTGCAGCCAGTCCTGCTCTGCTAATCCTCACTGCCTGCACGGCTGGGAGGGGTCAGGGTGCCCCAGCCTTCATCGTCTCTGGCACATCAGCCTCTGCCATCACAGTCACCGTGCCCAGGCCTTGGGGTGCAGCTCTGTCCTGGCACACCTCGTGCTGCATGCAGGAATGGCTGCTGCTCACAGGTCTCCTCTTTCCTTCTCCAATTACCCCGAGCTGTGTGGGTGTGTTTGCAGTGGAACTGCCAGGCGAGGCCAAGCAGGTTGTTCCAAGGTGCTAATCAGTATCAGAGCACAGGAACAAGCTGCTTTGTTCTGAGGTATGACAGCCCATTTCCTTAGTGCGGGTTGGTTTGCCGACTCTTTTTGCTGTGCCAAGGCTGCTTGATCTTAGAAAGAGGGAGCTGGCAGGGAGAGCACGGGAGGCCCGGGCTCCAGTCCCAGCCTTGCCACAAGGTTTCCAGGAAAAGGACCTGGGCTGTGATCCGTTCCCAGCCCGCAGTTGCTCCAGCTCTTAATGGTGACGTTCCTCCCTCCATCAGCAGCTGCCCTCAGCGCAGGGCCAGAGCCAGCGGCTGCACTTCCACCCATTCAGCTCACAGAAAAAAGAGAAGGTATTTTCTGAATTATGTTCAATCATAAAGGCTTATTTGTCAATCATTCTGGCCTGTTCCAATGAAGGTTTGATGCACAGTTTGCAGCCACCAAGGATCACATTCTGCCTAAAAAGAGTTTAACTTTTCATCCTCTCATGGTCTGGCAAAGATTTCACTTTCAGGACTTCCACAATCTCTCCCATTATGCCAGTATGTTCACAATGGTGATGTTGCAACCTGCAGGGAGAGAAGAGCATGGTAAAAAGATCCCCAAACGCTGTGCAAAATGGAAAAGGCCACATCTAAGGCACATGGAGAACTGCACCCTTGGCGAGCACTCCTCCATCCACCCAGCAGGGAAAAGAGCAGTGGAGACATCCCAAGTACTTTGAATGATGAGCCTCCTGACTCTTTAATATCTTTAGTTTCTTTAATAGCTTTCAAAATCATTTTCTCCCAAAAGATCAAAGGAGGCAACCCAGGAGTGGCTTCACAACATGTGCCATGTGCATACAAAACATTTGCAGAAGCCTGAGTCTTGATAAGTGATAGGGAGGAAATAACACAGAGACTCCTGACTGCAACCACAGTTACCTGGAGTTTTGGGTAAAAGGGAATTTTTTGATATCCAGGGAATTTTTTTTCTGCACTCCAGGCCAGACTGTGGGTTTTTTAAACAGTGGGTATCAAGCTGTGAGCATAGGCTTGTAACACATTAAGGTTAACCCAAGATATGTAAAACTCAGCAGTCTCCATTTGGGGGATTTGTGGGAGGTTTTTCTCATTACATGGTTTAGACTTGCTGCCTGGGGTTAGTTGTTCCCCAAACAAGATCCAGAGAAGTCCCTCACTGAGGGAGAGCCCAGACCAGCCTGGACTAGTGCTGTAAGAAGAAGGCAAGTCCTCCTCACCTCCCAAACTTTAAAGCAAACGCTTGCTCCAACACCACTGTCCCCATAAACCGGAATGAGCTCTCACCTGTCTCCCGGGTGTGCTGAGGGGAGGGACATGTGAGCCAGACCATGAGGATGGAGCCTTGCTCAGGGCTCTGCAGCCAGGGGAGACCCAGGGCTCTGTGAATCCCAGGGCACACCAGGGCCAGGCACAATGAACAATGGTGAAAAACAGTGACTATTCCAGCAGGAAATTGATCACGTTTTGGATGAGCCTTGATTCCACACCGACACTGATGGTGCTGGGAAATGACATTATGGGAATGAAACCAGTCCATTTCCAGCACATGCCATATGATGGTGCCTTCCTTGACTCTCAGCACTGTTCATGCTGGAAGCAGACACATTTTCCCTAGGGAAAACAGACTCAAAATATCTATTTGTTCCAAGAAAATAATTCAGTACCTCTAAAGGTTATCTGGTTCTGTGACTTGGAGTCTCTCTTGTAGTCACCTGCTCCACCATTACTGTTCAGCGTGTCATCCTGGAGGTCCAGGAAGGGCAAATACACCTCAATAAATGGGATGGTGAAGCAAAATCCGTCCATAATGATGATATCAGAGTGGCACAAAGTCTTTTTGACGTCATCCAGCATCTCACTGAAATCTTTAAGTGATTTTGTGCTGTGAGAAAGAACAAGCATAGGAAGAAAGCGCTGTCAGCAAGAAGGACGTGACACTTGGGGCTGTCACCCCTTGGAACCCTCCACTGGCTTCACACCAGCTGCTGGTGGGAAAGGGGGTTGTCTGTGATCCCCATCCCCAATGCACTTTTGGAGAAGGCACAGGTGCCAGGCAAGGCAGGAGCTCCTGGGTGCTGATGGCATGGGGATGCTCATCCCAAGGGAGCAGCCTGGGGTCTCCCCAGCGCCCACCCAGGCAGGCAGGGCCTGCAGCTCTGCAGGGACCCTCACCCCTGCCCTTGTGTGGGACCCAAACCACTGACCCACTCAGTCCAGTACTGAACCAGTGACTTTCTGGCCCAAAGGCAAGAACGCTCTCAACCAAGTCATCCTGAACTGATTATTTTTAAATTACATTTGCTAAAAGCAAGAATGAGCAGAAGAGTTGGGGGAAGCAGGGAGTCATGCTGCTCTAATCATTTACATTTCAGTGACAGCTTTACTGCATTTATTTCAAGTCAGCTTTGCAAAAGCCCTTTATCAAGCAGTGCAGAGCTCTCCTGCAGCATGTGTTTCAAGTCCATAGTAGCATTTTGGATATGTCACATCACTGGGCTGCGAGAGCACGGGAAGGAGCACGACCTCCCTCGAGTGCTCACAGAAAGTGAGTCCAAGCCATCCTGGGCAGGGTTTTTGGCTTGACATGACCTAAAAGGGTTCCTTTTTAAACTTCCCTTTGACGTTAAACAAACTCAGATAAAGCACCACAAAACTGATTAAGAGCTTTCCCCCACCTTTATAATACTTTAAGCTCTGTGTGCCATTAGAATACTTTTAGCTGCACATGTGATGAACCTACCAAGGAGGTGTACAGGATCTACAGCCTGGATTATTACAAAAGTGGGCAAGGAAAGAAAAGGAAATTTTTCCTCCACTGGAAGCAGTTCATCCAGATCTTTCCCTGCTAAACAACATCTGACATTTGCAGACAGTGCTGTCTACCCACAGCCCACCTGCTCCAGTGGGACGGGGTTGGTTGCTCGTGTTCTGAGCACAAAGTGGAGATAGAACAATATCTCTGCTGCCCTCAGTGCCTGGCTGTTCCTCCCCTGCCATGCAGGATGGGTCAGGATGAGAGACAGGAGTCTGCAATCATCTCTCACCTCTAAACCTCCTGAGTTTGGTACAAATTCCTGGAGG
The DNA here is from genome assembly GCA_013397815.1 of Aleadryas rufinucha. Classification (NCBI taxonomy): domain Eukaryota; kingdom Metazoa; phylum Chordata; class Aves; order Passeriformes; genus Aleadryas; species Aleadryas rufinucha. The sequence continues at coordinate 677,494 of VZTH01013612.1, read as the reverse complement.
AGCCAGCAGAGGCCTTTCCTGCCTCCCTGCACACCAAGGTCTCTGGCAGGCGCAGCCCAGGACCAGCAGGGGAACAAAAACCATTCAGCCCCCAAAATCAGGTGACGTTTTTGCCAGGTTATGTCATGGCATTGGGCGAGTATGGTCTGGGGCACATGGTCATAAAGAAAACCAGCCACCCAGAGCTGGGGATGACAGGGGGGCTGTAAAACTCCCAGCAACTGCAGGCGGGCCAGTGCCTCCCATGCAGGACCATCAGCTCATTTGGGGCTGCCAAGGCTTCTTCGGCTGCTTCAGGAACCACTGCAGAGTCCTGTGAGCTCTTATTAAGAAGGAGCTTTGTTGTTCACAGTCTGCACAAGCAGTAAACTACATTGGAATTAATCCCAAATATATTTTTAAAAAGCAGAAAAGTTGATTTTTTTCATTTTTCTCTCCCCCCCCCCCTTTTTTTTTAACAGAAAAACCTGGTATTTTGAAAGTTTATTTTGAAATTGAAATAAGGCTGAGTGGGGCCTACACTGAAACAGGGATCGCAGCTAACAGAACGTCTCTGTATGGAATACAACAAGGAAATTATTTCCTCAAGGTGGAAATTTATTGCTCCAAGGTGGAAGGCGGAGTGTTTTAAAGAGGTTTTTAATTAATAAAGGGAAACGTGCCAAGAATGTGTTGCATGTTTGAGCTCTCTGCATTAAATACTGCTAACCTGTTGAGGCTAATTTAGGCTTCAATTAATAAATAACAATACACAGAGAGGCATAAACAGCCTCCTGCACCTTCAGCAAAATGCATTTAGATGGCTCTATCACATTTTAAACAAATTTTAGGCAAAGAGATGTTGTCTCTTGGGCTGCCAAGTAGCTCAGGGCACTTGTCTCCTCAGGTCAGGACACAAAGCCAAGTACCAAATGCCCCTGGAGCTGGAGAACAGCAGCGTGGTAGGGCTTGGCAGGATATTTATAGCATCCCTGGACCAGGAAGGGACTGTGAGACACTAAAGAATTTCTCTGTTTGGTATTTTTCCCCACAGTAATGCCATTCTAGGCATTCTCACCCAAAGCCAGGATGCAATTTCCCAGTGGTCTCAGTCCCTTAGGTGTTAAGTCCCACCGACTTCCATCAAAACCTAATCCTGCATGGCCCAGATTTTCAAAGGCATTTAGGCTCTTTAACTTGCAGATTTGTGCTGAGTGGGATTTTTTTCAAAGCACGTCAACATTTTAAGTGTCTCAGGGGGGAATGGTGCCAAATCTTATCCTACAGGTTTTCTTCCTCGTGGTCCCCAGGCGAGGCATCTCCTGGCACTGGGTTCCACAAGTTCATAGCATGAACCAACAAACACACAACTTACCCTGATTTAAATTCCTCCCCACTTTGCCATGCATCAATTTTCTCTCTCACAGACAGTCAGCCAAAACTGGGGCATCTAATCCCCCATGCCTAAATCATTCATTATTTCACGCACTTCTGCATGTCCTCCCTTCTCCCAGCAACACAGAATAATTAACATATAAAAGTCTGGTGATAAGTGAAGTTTACGATCCAAACTAGAGGAATGAAGGCTCAGAAGTGAACATTATAAGAGCCCTGTGCCCATAAACATCCCACTTCTGGTGGGCTACCCAGCCAATTAATTACAGGCAGAAATTCTGGCTGAGCATTCATTGCCCACATAAGCTCCTTGCTGAAAAATAAACCTCCAGAGTCGTCAGGAGAAAACGAAGTAGGAGATGGTGTGCTGGAGAGAAAAATGCACACAGACCAAGAATAGGACATGACCTTTGTTTTACAGGGGGTTTTTTGTGTGTCTACTCCAAAGTAGTAAAAAAAACCCCTCTCCCCTCCTTTAGGGAAAAAGAAACTGTGCTAGAATACAATGGCCAAGCCATGGGTTTCTTAAAAGATCAGTAATTATTAATTTTCACCTTTTCTCATAAGTTAATACAAGCATCAGCCCCTCTTGGCCAGGCAGCCCCTGACACCTGGGTACAGGAGAGCCTCACCTGGCTCCTGGGCTTGGATCCCCCTCTCTGGTGTGGCTTAACCACTGAGCAGAGCTCCACACTCATCCCTCTGCTGTACTTGAGGAGTTTGAGCATGCAGAGTCTGGAAACCTTTGGTCATCCCCTCCAGGTGGGCGTGTGCAGTGCTGTCCACAGGTGAGACACATGGGGCAAAGGCAATGAGGAGGATGATCTGAGATCACAGAATCCCAGAATGGTTTGGATTGGAAGGGACCCTAAAGACCATCTTTTTTCAGGCAGAGATGCCACCCACTAGATCAAGTTGCTTAGAGCCCCATCCCACCCAGCACTGAACACTTCCAAGAATGGGGCAGCCACAAATTTTCTGTGAAAACTGTACCAGTGTCTCATCATCCTCAGAGCAAAGAATTCCTTCCTAATATCTAGTCTAAACCTGCCAGTGTGAAGCCACTCCTCCTTGTCTAGTCACTTCAGGCCTTTGTCCAAAGTCCCTCTCCATCTCTTTTGTAGCGCCTTAAGGCACTGGACAGGCCTCTCAGGCCTTCTCTTCTCCAGGCTGAACAACCCCAGCTCTCCCAGCCTGTCTCCAGAGCAGAGCTGCTCCATCCCTCTGAGCACCTTTGTGGATTCCTCCGGACCTGTTCTATCAGGTCCAGATCTTTGCTGTGCTGAGCACCCCCACGCTGGTCACAGAGCTGCAGGTGAGGTGTCACGAGAGCGGAGTAGAGGGGGAGAGTCCCCTCCCTGGACCTGCTGGTGACGCTGATTTTGGAGCAGCCCAGGGTGCAGTTGCCTGTAAGAAGTTGCAGCCTCTCTCAGCAGGGGATGGGACTTGTGCATGGCTTCAGCAAAAGCTCATTGGTGTAAACAGCAAGAAAGATCTGTGACCTGGAGAGAGAGGGAGATGAGCCCAGACAGCTGCCTGTGGCTGCCAGCCCCTGTGCACTGAGCCAGCTCTTTCATATTAAATGTCCCAAACAACATCTCTGCCCACAGGGACCATTTCAAGTGTGGGGCAGCTCACTCTGCCACAGTCATCATCATGGGCCACTGCCCAGTGTGGGGGGTTCCTGCCCACCTGTCCACGCATCCTGCACCCCACTGGCCCTTGGAGCCCGGCACGTGCCGCTCACTTCCCTGCAGGGAGCCTGGTCCTGCAGCCAGAGCTCTCAGAAACCTCCGATGCTCGTGACTGGGTTTCTTGACATTAGCCAGGCCTGGCTATATATTACTGGGATATATAATTAAGGCTCAGAGGTTTGCATACAGTAGCTGGCTTTTGTAAGACAAGGAAATCAAGGAGTGTGACCAAGAGGGATTTTTCAATGTGAAAATTGAGTATTAAAAGGGTGCTTAAGCCAGCTAAGCCAAAACCACAAGGGGGAAAGGGCTGCCTAGTAAAGAACCAAACAATTGCATCTTAAGAAAGGTAAGTATCAAACAGGTGAGGGGATCTGAAGCTGAAATGCATTTCATATGAACTCTGGCCCAGTGCAGGCAATGGCACAGGGGAGGACAGTGAACTGGCAGCCACTCCAAGTGCCCAAAGGGGCCAGACCCCCATCCCCTCCATCCATCCCCTCCAGGCCATAGCACACGGGAACACACCTTGCAACAGCCTCAAGTAGATGCTGTAAGGATCCAGTAAGAAAATTGGGTGCAATTCATCCATCCTAGGAAGGATCTGGATGCTCCATGTGCCACTTCCACAATGGCTCCATGAAACAGCTGGGTGCTTCTCACCTTCCCCAAGTGATTTTTGGCATGGCTGGGAGGGTGAAACTTGCTGTTTGATATCACCACCTTATGAGGTCACTTCCAGAATAAGAAATCACACAGTCAAATGCTGGGGCAAATTCCTGGATAAACAAAATTCTGGCATTAGCACAGGTTGATATCCTTAATTTACTGGGTTTGCATTGCTGAGCAGTTTAGGCACACACCTACTCCAACCAGAAGGAGGAAATCAGACAGTGTGATGCTGTGTGGACATGGGTATCATCCCTCCTGGCATCCCAGGGGAATAGCCTGCCTACATGCCAAGGAGGGAGCAGCCAGCAGCGAGACAGAGAGCATCCCACAGTCCTGTCACCAGGCTAACAGCAGTCACTGCCGAGCACTCCCATGAAGGGCTGTGCCTTGGAGCTTTAGGGGGTCACCCGCCCTTCTTTGTGCACCCATCTTGTCTGGAAGCAGAGCAGGAGCCCAAGCACAGACCTTTGCTCTCACAGGGACCCCTCCCAGGGCTCCAGCATCCCTGCAGTCCATGTGGACTGGCTGACTCTGACCAGAGAACCTCTGGCAGCCATTCCTGGGCTGTTTCCAGAGTTCACTTGCAAACGAGTTGCCAGCTCCTCACCAAAGAATCCAGCTCTGTGACAGAACTTCAGCTTTTCTGTAAACATTCCAGTGGGATAGCTCACATCCATGATTGCTCCTTGCCTTGGATCTTTAGGAGAAAGAGCATTTACAATTGCCAATTTATTTCAGTTAGTCAGCAGCTCCATGCTGCGAGTCTGGACACTCTGTGAGCACTTGTTCCAGGACACACACATGTTTCCCGAGGTGTATCTTTGAGCAAGCCACAAATATTTGTTTCTTGGAGCAAACAGTGGCAAAAAATTGAAACTAGCTCATGCAGAAGAACTCATTAACTCCATTTAATTGACAATCCCCTCATTAACCTGAGGCTGAAAGGGCCAGAGGAGATGCACACACCTACAAGAAGCTGTGGAAAGTGCAAAGCTTTCGAAGTTGTTTTTTGCAGGATTGAAAAGCCCTTTGGAGGAGGGAAAGGAAAGGCAGAGCAGGGCTGAGGACCTGGCAGGCTACAAGACAGCACAAAGGCAGTGCTGGAGCAGGGACTGGGCAAACCCAGGAATTGTGCTCATCACCCAAACCCAGGGATGCTGCAAGCACTCCTGACCTTGGGCTGAGCCATCTGGTGCACACAAACCAACCAAAAATTCCAATGGGATCCACCCTGTGGTTTCACTCTGCTGAACCCCCAAGGCTCCAGGCAAGGCCAATGAAGAGGCAGCAGTGACCAGCACAGCAGCCCGGACATGTCCCAAGGGATGCTGTGATCCTTCCAGCCCCACCGTGGAGCCAGGGATGCGTCATGGACATGTGCAAAGTAACCACATCTATCTGTCCTTCCAGCCTGGAGAGGCAGATGGGTGAGGACATGTCCTCATCAGCCTTCTCACGTCCAAAAGTGTCAGAGGTGAAAGAGGTTAATTAACAGAAAACTCACCTCTTCTTCAGCCACTCCATCATCAGTCTGGGCAGCCAGAAGGAGGAGGAAGGGCAGGAGAAATGCTGCTGCATCCAGACTGAGACATAACTCACAAACTGAGATAGATTTTTGCTTTCTAACATGTTCTTGCAGAGCTGTGGGACCTCATTCCCAGAGCCCCACAGTGCATCTGATGCCACTGCCTCTCATTTCAATATGATTTTTGCACTTTACTGGACCTGAGCTCCCACTATGGGGAAAGAAAAGGATTATTCTCTGGCCCTGTTTCAGAGCTGGTGCTGTGAAGGTGTGACCTACAGCCTCACAGGAGCCGAGCAGTGATCCCAACGCACAGCACACTGCAGGCATCTTTCCTACTCTGCTCTCTCAGCCTTGAGTTTCTGCTTTTTAATTTCCTGTGTCCAAAGAGCACCATTGGAGGGTCTCCCAGGGACAGTGTTTCCCATACACCATGGTCAAGGTTGGTGGGGGGGACACAGTTATATCAGTCTCAGCACAGGGGGGTTGCCTGCAAGAAGGCTGTTTCTGATGGATTATCCAAATATTTCAAGTCACAATCAGCCTTAAAGCAAAAAACCCCCAAACACTCCAGGGGAATATTTAACCTGGTGGCTGGTGATCCAAACCTGGCAGCAAACAGGGAAGGGCGATTGCAGGAGCAGCAACACACTGCCTTGGGGTGCAGCTTCGTGAGCTCCTGGGGAGCAGGTACCAAGCTGACCTGGAGAAGCCAGCACAGCAGAGGAAGCTGCATTTTGGGCAGCTGCTTGAGCCCTCTCTTCACAGAGCAGCACAGCTCCAGCAATGCTACCACCTGGGAAAGGCCCAAACCTTGCACCCCAGCTACTTTTGCTCAGAGCAGAGCAAATTAAGTTCAAGAGGAGCCTTAGGCTGAGTTTCCTGGCCCCAAACCAGCGCCTACCACTAAATCCTTGCTGTCCAAGTTTGCTGTGAAGTTCCAGCTCAGGGAGACTTGCATCCCTTCCCCATGTCCTATTTTTATATTATTATTTACATTTCACAGCAATGCTCACCTTGCTTACGGGTTTGTGGGATGCCCCAGAAGTTATCAAGAAATTACTAAATTATGGCTAAAATTATGGCTAAACAAGCACTGACCATAAAACTTGAAGCATTTCAAAGCTGTCCTTCTCATTCCTGAGTATTTTTGCCTCTTTGCTGGTCAGGATTCTCAACACCCCCAGCACAGCTTTGTGCCATAGCCAGACAGTGCAGCCCTCTGAGCTGAATTAGTTGATGGGGATTTTTTTTCCTCAGAGTATGTAAATAAATATCAATATTCTAAACCAAAGACCTCCCAGTAACTAAATATTATTTATCTTAAATTTATCTTCAAACTAAACAGCTTTGTCATGTATGTACAATAATAAAAAAACAAATTACAAAGGAGGAATTTGATTTTATTGGTTTTATTCAAAGCCCATGCATTATATATAAATTCTGAACAACAGACTCTTCACAGTTCATTAGAGATGATGTCAAAACTTTGGGTGAAGCTCGTTTCACTTCCCCACCAGTAACAGGAGACATCACAGCCTGGTTGTTTGTTTTAGTTTTATTTGCTCTTCACAACAGTGACCATTTTCAAACCATATCAGGGAAATCCTCCACTACCACTGGGGAAAGGCACTTGTGAGAAAACAGCAGCTGAGCACGTAGTCTGAATTTGGGTCTTTTTAGGTATTAACTTGATATCCCAAGTAGGGTTACTGACTGTAAACCCCAACATCTTGCTTCTCGTGTGTGACCAATCAGCACGTGACGGTGTGTTTGCTAAGGATTTACAAAAAATATCTTTCTCATTTTATCGACACAGTCACTTGGGTGGCAGCTCGTGGCATTTTGCATCCCAAAATATCTGAGAGACCACACACCTCGCATGCACCCCCCGATATAGATTTTGGCACTCGTGCATCTCACTTCTCAGTAGCTGGTGGCTGTGCCGCCGGTGTCATCTGAGCAACGCGCTCCGGCATTTCGGAGGTGTCAGTCTCCTGGGAGCGCCGCACCCGGAGCTGCTCTAAGGGCATGACGGAGCACGCTGGGGACACTCGGCAGGGGGACTGCAGGGCGAGACGCCCTCCTGCAAGCATTAAGCAGGATGAAATCTCCCTGCCGGCACTGGAAATCTGTCTCGAGGAGGATCATAGGATAAAAGCAAAGACATTCAAACCCCGGAAGAAATTATTTTAAAGGTTGTCAGTGGGATCTGCAAGTTCTGCAACAACGTTTGCAATGAGTAATTGTAGCTATGAAAAAAAAAATGGGTGAGCATAGCTTCAGTCAAACCCAGCTTAGCAAGAATCCTGCTAATGCCGCTTCCTTCACCGCCGGCAGCCCTGGCTGGGGCTCCGGGCACTTGGCCAAGCCACCCCCTGCGTGATCCAGCAGGTACTGGAGCACTACAACACCAAGAGTGGCTCAATCCTGCCGGGTGCTGAGCTCTGACCTGACCAAGCACTTAAGCACGTGCTTCATTTAATGGTGTGGGTGCTGGGAGCTCGCCGGGACTTTTTTGTATTTGCGGTACCGGAGCTCAAGTTTTCAGCAACTGCAAGATCCAGTCCTGCACCTGGGAGTGTCCAGGCCAGGCTGGATGGGGCTAGCAGCAAACTGGTCTAGTGGAAGGTGACCCTGCCCACAGCAGGGGGTTGAAATGAGATGAGCTTTAAGGTTCCTTCCAACCCAAACCAGTCTGTGGTTACGTGATTCTATACCGTCAGATGGGGAAAGGCTCTCAAGCAGCAACACTGGATACAGCTGTTCCTGCCACTTGAGCTGCAACTCCAAGGACATATCAGCAGCAGCTTGCACTGCTTTCCCCAGTGTCTCCTGCACTTGTCACTGGTCATTGGCAGAGATGGTGGTACCAAGCCAGAGGGGACTGACCTGGCTGGGCTGCTCTTACACTGTTTGAAGAGCAGAGATGTACAGATCTATAGGAGGGAAGTGGCCAGGCATGAGGGAAGCTCACATGGCAGCTGCCACCCATTCCTGTGGGCTTGGGGAACATCAACACACATGGGTGGGCTCCTGGTTTCATTCCAGCTCAGTTTAATTTCCAAAAAAGGATTGTTCAAAACCTATTTATTGCTGGTTTATCCGCTACATCTTCCTGCAGAGCCAGCAATGGGAGAGGACAAGCACAGGCATCCAGAAGGGTCTCAAGATGAAGGTCTTGAACATCAGAAAAGCTCAGCCACTCCTTTTACAAAATATCTTGTCTCTAAGGGTTTTTGAAATCAGGATTACAAGGAAAGAGGGATCCCATTTAAACACAAAATATTGGTGGGCACCGTGTTAAAGCTATTTACATCCTGGTTAAACCGAGGCAGCAGCTTTGTCAATAAACTGAGCCAGCTTCACATCTCTCTTGGTCAGCCCACCGCAGTCGTGGGAAATCAGAGTTATCTGAACCTGTCACAAAGGAAAAGAAAGAGGTTACAAAGGCATTTTGATCTCTGACACGTCGGCCGAACAGCAGTTCATTGGGAACGCTGTGTGTCTCCACAGTGAGCTGGTTTTACTCGGTGCTCCTGGCAAGCACCAAGCTGGACCCTCCCTGCTCATGTAAACCAGAAGACGCTGTAGGTGAGGAGGCTTTACAGAGCCTGGAATCTCACCAAAATGAGCCCCTTCACAGAATAACACAGGCTTTGCATTCTTGGGTTTCATCCAAGAAGAGGTGTCTGATTAAATCATTCTTTACATTTAAATTCCATGGATCAGTTTCATGAAGAACCTGGGCCAGTGACCAAGCTGCCAAGAGCTGGGTCAGAGGCTCACATTTTGTTAAAAACCAGCATCCCAAAGGTGAAAAAATTCTTAAGCTTGTTGCAGATTAATTTAAAAATTTTTAAAAAAAAAAAAAAGCTGCTTCACAGGTCTGTTTAGACTTGAGCCAGATGACAAAGTTGGGCATTATTTTGTCTTGCCTTTGACTGAGATTTTGGGAAGACACAAAAGGAAAAAAAAAAGACAAATTCTGAATATTCTGGAAATCCAAGAAAATCAGGAAGAGTGGGTGATTAGGATTTTTTCCAGTGATCACTTAAGGTCCCTTAAAGAGGGTGACCTGAAGGGCTGATGAGGAAGAGTTTCTGCTGGCAGCCTCAGTTGCAGGGAGAGGTGGGATGTCCTGCTCTGGGGGTGGTGGTCTGAGCTACAGGCTGCTTGTCCACATGTCCTTTCTTTTGGTATATTTTTAGTGGGACTACCATATATTCACTAAATGCTACAACAAACAATGTGATACAATGCAATAAGTATTAGAAAATAAAACTGAAGGGAGAGCAATAATTTCACCCTTCACACAGCACCTTTCATTCAAGGGCTGCAGTAATCCTTGTAACCCTTGTAAATACAAGACCACCATCAGTTAGGTAATATTATAAACAAATTTTATAAGCTGCTATGTTGAGACATAGGAGCCTACAATTTTTAAAAAATCAAATCTAAATTGAGACTGCCAGGCTCCCTTTTAGGTACCAGCAGTCTGCTACCCTACACCACTGAGTTCCTGACCTGCTGCACAGAAAGGAATGAGAGCTGGTGAGTAGTTTCAAAACGGTAATTTATTCAGGTTGGCTAAATAAGAGTTTAAAGACTTCTGTTTTATTTTTAGATCTCAGCCAGAGGGGTGAAGCCACAGGCACCAACCATACAGCTGGCAGCAAGCGCAAAGAGCTTCATTCTTGATTCATCACCACTGCAAATCTCAGCATCTCTTAAAAATCTCAAATCTCTTTATAGAGACACTTCCCATTCCCTTATCCTGTAGACAAGCTACAAATAAAGGCAGAGAGAATGGGCCAATGGTTTGATCTCCTTAACTCCACTGCCATGTGAGTAACTAGGGCTGGTGAACACATTACCTTGCTGTAGACATTAAACCATTCTGGGTGGTGATTCATCTTCTCTGCTTGTAGAGCAACGCGTGTCATAAATCCAAAAGCCTAGGGAAAGAGAGAGCAAAGAGGAAAATACTCCTCCACCTGCCAGGATTGGCAAGATTCACTCCAAAATCTCAAAATCTCCTCAAGATGCCCCAGATGGCTGCACCTTGTTTGTGTGTGCTAAAGAGGCATTTGAACTTCTCATGCCACTGGTGCATTTCCCAATACAGCTGCAAAGATCCCCTGCAGAGCCTGGTAAATCACTCTGCTCAATGTGACTTAGCCCAGTACTCAAAGCTATTGCGTGACAGCAATGATTTTACCTCTGGCATCAGCAAGGATTTTAAATATCCATCCCAAGTCCCCCATCCCCTACTGCATCTTAGAAACGTGCCATTTCTAATTAAGCACCAATGCCACGGTATGGCCAACACTGCTTCCAGAAACACACCCCTCCATTTACCCACTTTGCTATTTATTTTACTGGGGAGAAAAAGGCAGCGTGTGGGTCTGCCACTCTGCTTTATGAGACATATTTTCCCTTTAAATTAGTTAAAACAGGTTTTCCAATCTTCTGTCCCTACACACTCCCCCAGGACACAGGTTTTATCACAGGCTCAAAGGGAAAATAATAGCAGGCCCTTGCCACAATACTTAGGAGCAAATCACTGCATTATAAAGAAAATTAGAATGTCCATGCAAATCAAGACTGTAATTATGCAGCGGGGCCTGAAGGGCCTGGGAACATGAGCAGGACGCCTCTCAGCAGCAGGTTTTGTTCATACCAAGCTCCATCCATCAGGTTCAGGACCTGAATTAACATGCAAAGCTGGAGGAACATCCACATTACAGTCTGGTTCAGATTATAATACAACAAGCTCCACAAAACCATACCTGATTTAGGTAGGTTTTTAGTGCTAATTTATGGAAGAGAATGTACATAGCCCGCATTCCACCAGGCGATGGCCATTTCAAACAAACATGTGGTCAATGAATAACATATAATGGTTGATAATAGTTTCAAGTCTTTTTCCCTCTCACAAATTGCAAAAACCTTTAAGAAAAAAAAGAATTGGTGCCTGGATGAAGAATGACTTTGTTGGTCACTCTGCCAGTCAAATGAATGCAAACGCTATAATCAGAGAAAATCATTCCAATGAGGTTTGTCATTTGGAAATCACCAAACTGTCAGCAATTAAAAAGCTTTTTTTCTTTGACCCAAGAGCATTCCAAAATTCAGAAGAATCTAACTTCCCTTGAAGCTCTTGCTTGGTTTAGTTTTACTGTGAGTGAACAATTGCTTTTAAAAATTTGCCCATGTTTCAGCAGCACGCTTTGAAGTAGAAAGCTGCAAGTTGTGCATCAGATGTCAGCAATGATTTGGAAAACTTCTCTATTAATAGTGTTGATTTAAATGTTTTTAGTGTCCATGGGCTTAATAAGAATACTATTTCCAACACAGCAATCTATACACAGAAATGTCCCCAGAAGTTTAAAACAGTGATGTGTCTGCAACCAAATTGCCTTCACAGAAACAAATAGCAAGGGAAAAAATAAGAATAAATTTTAAAAAAACCCCTAGCACGTTTGTGTATGCTCTTTTGGTGTCTGTCTGTTCACCCCAGGGACTCACCCCTCCATGTACAGATCCAGGTCACGCTGCAAAAACAGTCACTAATGGTGAGACAAGAATCATTGCTCCAACGAAAGCACACAGAGAGAATTACACAAGGAAATTACTCTAAAAAACTAATTTGCTCCGTAGACCTTCCTCCACACTTCAGATGACAAATCCTCATCAGTAGACCACCAAATCCCCCCAGTCAGTGCACCAACATGCCATCCCACTACCTCTTCCCCGCAGAGAGTAGAGTCTCCAGCTGAATGAAACGGACATCGGTCATAAAACTGTTCATCCTACCGAAGACTGCCCAACTTGAGGCTGTCCAACTCATGAAAAGGAATAAATTCCAGCACAGAAGACTCTCCCCAGGACATGTCCTGCTGCTTGTTGCTCTAGCTGCCCACAACTGTCGCAACCAGGGCAATCCAGTGTCACAGAGAAGGACGAAGCCTGCCCGCCTTCGTGCATACCCTGCTCTGCTCAGAGACGTTCTCCCTCATTGCACATTACCCACAGCAACTTACTCACTGCATTTGAGTTTATTTTAATTACACACAAAACGTATATCTCTCACTAAGAAAATGAGCTATGGTTCTACTGAGCAATTTCACCAACACAACCTCCATTAAGGTCTTAAATACTTCCTTTGCTAATTAAATGAATTGGAACGCTATTGTTTATGAATCACCTTTATATTTGTAGAGCCTTAACCTTTCTTTGGGAAAATACAACTGGCTCTGGAAGGAAAAGATATTTAGGTCTGGTTAGATATGAAAACACTATTACACAAAATCAGTTTGGACATTTCTTCACGTCTTGAAACTTGATCGGTAGTTTGGTCTAATTGGTGATCAAGGAAACTATCTTGTGATCAATTAAAGTAATTACTGCATTCCGGCAACACAACCAACCTTAATTTGAGCAGGAGTCTGCACTTCTTCAACTTTAATTAAAAATAATGAAAATTATTATGCAGTCTGCAGTGCAAGATCATTGCCAAGACTGCACTGGTGGGCACAGTTTATCAGACCATCACACATTTCTTGATGGAAGTGGGACAAGCACTTCTCTCATGACAGTGACACCCAACACAGTCTTGACTTTCACTCTATTAATAACAAGGATTTGCAGTCCCTTGGCTCCTAACAAGAACTTTTTCTGATTTTCCCTTCAAATATAAAAAGACAGGAGAAAGAAAGGTTTTGTGCATTTTCTAGAAGCCATAAAGAAGTATTAAAAGAGACTTTGATGCAGTAAATATTATTAAGTATTCCGTTTTTTCAGTAATAGGAGTATTAGACACATTTTCAACCTAACCCTTTTAGGACATTTGGGCTAAAATAGTATCCAGACATACAGGGAACTCCATACAAGTAGATCGCTCCATCCAAGGGGTGGCAGAGTGCAGAGTCCCTGCAACAAACCATGAAGAGCACTATAAGGAAGGAGTGAAGCAATCCTGCAAGAACAAGATGCCTTGGGTGTGCTGGTACGTCTCTTCCCTCTCTTCTCTTCATGTCTTTTAAGATCACGAAAGAACGAACTAAAAACTAATGGTGTTTCAGTCGTAACATCCCATCTAAAATGTTTGTTAAATATTAGCAGCCCTACTATGTCTCCATGAGATAAAAATCAGGGCTACTCTTACAAGAACAAGTTAACCAAAAAAAGTGAAAAAACCCCAAGGTAAACTCAAAAAAAATTCAGCTATCTCATAATGTTTTGTGACTGGCCAAATTGCTCTTGAAACTGATATAATCTACTATCACAAAATAAGACTAAATGTTACTTTTGTTTCCTGAGAATGGGAAAAGCAGGGCCAGACACTTTGCTGTCAGAAGTGGGAGGAAAGATGAAATTCCATCTGCTCCTCTGCTCCACACAGCGCTACGCAGCTCCGGGAGAACCGCACGATGGGAGCTAATCTCCTATTATTCTTCCTTTCACACTTCTTAAGCAAGGAATCCATTCATCTTAATACTTTTTAAACATGCTGCTTTTGTACAATGCTTGCCAACATTATCTTGATGAGCTATACATCAAAGGCCCACAGGTCGTTGTGTCGTGCTCATACATCACCCACCGCAAGTCCCCTGTGATGAATCACCCCCGTGCATCTCCAGAAGAAAGCAGCTGACAGTACTTGACTTGAAAGTGGAGATATTTAAGAAAAACAGCTGAAAGGCTCAACAATATAACCATGCACACTTTTTATTTGTTTGTTTTAAAATGAAGTGTGCACTTGGGCTTAAATCCTCTGGACGCCCAGCCAAGGAAAGCATGTGTTAATCACAAGTACATTAAGGTTTCTGCCTCCCATCTGTCATTATAACGCTGGAGGTAGTATTAACCCTGACCTTCTGCAGTGCAAGGGCTACCTGTCTTCCCTTCCCCCGCCACCCAGGCTGCATCTGTACCATTTATCAGTGGGAAATTAATAAATTACTCAGGTTACAGTGACACTGTCATACAGGAGATGACTACACCTCACACATTTGCTCTCCACTCACCCGAGTAAAAAGTACCCAGGGTACAGCACGTATTCTCCTTAGCAGTTTGACACTTGTAACAATAAAATCAAATCATTAAGGTTCACTCCCAAACTCCAGAAGCTTTCACATATCCAGCTGACATTACTACCTAAGAGTGAGCTACAAGCCAGCAGATAAAAGGAAAAAGCTCTTTAACGTCAAGCTTTTGTAAGTCAGGATCAGCTGCTAGTCATGAGGGCTGTCATGACATTTTCTGTTGTGCTCTCAGGAAAAAACTGGAGTTTGTTTGATTTTGATTCTATTTACTCGATCACTAAATAGTTTTATCGTACAAATATGCATAAATCATGTGACAAAGCTTCACTCTATCTGAAAATGACAACATAGTTAAAACACAAAAAAAGAGGAATCTAACTTGTATTTAGGAAGGTGATGGCAGCACAGAAGGACAGATATTCATTCCCAAAACCATGTGCCCGTTTTGGGATTCTTCCCAGTTGGCATCATCAATCTGCCTGAACCATCCTCAGGGACACTGGATCCACATGGCATTAGATATTTTCCTCCTTTTTTTTGTCTGTGTCTGGATTCATACACAACATAAATCAGGTGAGTGTCTTCTCATTGCGCTCCCCCTTTTTAACATCAATCCAGGAACAGTGGGGTAGTAATTACAAATGCAAATAACCATGCACCAAAATAGAGCTACACTCAGGTTACTCATGTCCCCCATCTCTCTGCTGAGGCTTCAAGTCATGGACAAGGCAGATCAGGCATTGTGCCTATAACTCCCTACTCTCTCCACTCCACCTCATCCTGGCATGGGCAGCCAGTAGGGTCTGAAGGTGAACACCACCTGATGAACCACTGGTAGAAATTTGGTTTTCTCTTCTTTAATAGCTCGAACAGCAAAATATTGTGAACGGAGGCAACCCTCCCATTCTCCAGCATCACTTGTGACTAGGGAAAGCAGTGCTTTTAACTCTGAAGGATAAGAATACTAATGAGGGGAAAAGATGGAAGAATAATACTACAGACACACTGGCATGGACTGAGATGCCATTTCTGTCTTCAGAGCAATATCTGAAACTGTAAAAACCCCCACAACTCCAATTTCCAACTGAATTGTCAATGCTTCTCTGTGTTTACAATATTCTTTAAAAATCCGGAGCTGACCACTCGCATCCCCCATACTTATCTGCACACATCATTTACACAAAAGTGCAATGCTGCTTCACACTCTAAAAAAAGTTACCTATTTACATTCCTATTGCAGCTGTAAACATTGCTCTCTGTGTTAGATGTGCAGCGGAGAACGTGCAAACCTTTACACCATGTTCTCCAAAGAATGCTGTTTCTGTCTCCCAACACTTGTTTACAATTATGTCAGTGAAGAAACCAGCTTGCCAGCTCTATATCAAACTTTTTTGACAGCAAAAGCACAAACACTGATCTATTCTAAGTAGTTTGCCACTCTATGTAATCTTGGAAAAGGCATTCTTGCCTTTGATTCTAAAAATGTTTATACTTCGTACATTATGCAAATAGTTTTTATATATTAAGAAATAATGCAAGCAAAGCTCAAGTTAAATTAAATTCTTCAACAATAACCTTGCCAAAGCACTGATTTTCCTATTAAAAAAATTATTCCAATTTGTTGATCTTACATTGGATGAAACATACTGTAACAATCTTCATAATTTATGTCCTGTTGGGACACTATGATTTAAAGTAACATAATACAGACCAGCATCACTGCTAATCTAAACCACCTGACCAGATAAACAACAGTTTCCCCTCCTCTCTTCACTGAGGGTATTTCTGTTTATTGTCATATGATTTACCAATTTGAAGAACATGAAGAATAAATGGAGGCAGAGGAGTGGAGCTGGGAGGCACAGCCTTGCATCAATGGGGACGTTTCTTGCACAGGTACTGATACAATGTCAGGAGCCACAGGAGATGACAGAAGGCAATTTCAGGAATGCTGTCCCAGGAAAAGCCCACGCCGCTTGTGCAAAGGGAAGTTTGCACTCTCTCAGCACCCTCCAGACCCAGTGCAGCACTACACACAACACAGTTCTGACAATGCTTGAGACGCAGCTCTGCAACGGGACTGGAGTTTAAGACTTCATCTTCCCAGCTCAGCCGTGACCTAAGCTATGACATTAAAGAATCAGAATGACAGAATGGTTGGGGTTGGAAGGCACTTTAAAGACTATCTGGTTCTAATCCCCTGCCACAGGCAGGAACATCTTCCACCATCCCAGCTTGCTCCAAGCCCCATCCAACCTTGCCTTGAACACTTCCAGGGATTCACAGCTTTCCTGGGCAACCTGTGCCAGTGCCTCACCACCCTTACAGGCAAAAATTTTTTCCTAATATCCAATCTAAATCTACCCTCTTTCATCTTAAAACCATTAATAGTCATAAAGCAGATGCAAGTGTCATTTGCCCCATCTGAGTTTCAACCGGTTTGAAAAGCAAATTCAAGTATTTTGCTAAGGTCAATGGACAAGGATCAGTGCAAGGAAAGGGACTTTGAGAACGGTAGAGAGCACTGAGCTGCACTTAAATCCTGCTCCTTGCTTTGCTCTCCTCTCCTCTTCCTCTCAAGCTCATTTAAGAACGTAAAAAACACTTGTGTACAATCTGTACAACAAACCTCAATCCGATTTTTTCCAAGCCTGTTTATATCAGGATTTTAACAACTGCTGAATTTAGGCCTTCTTTTTCTTACTGGTAATAATAAAACATAAAATGTTACATGTATTACCTTCTTCATCACATCTTGACTTTTCCAGCAGCCTCCATGCTGAGGATCTTTATTCCTACTCTCTTTTTTATTACGATAAGCGATTGCACCTGGCTTTCATGAACAGAATACAGATAATATTCTTGGTGATTCAATGAACAGACTTCACACCAAAATTAATCACCTGTTCCACCAGAAAGATTTATATACTTAATGGAGTAGAAGTGAGAGAACATGGAGATGTCTTAAGGCAGCATAAAAACTTTCCGGAAGTGATAAAAGTTTCAATGTCAATACAATCATATTAAAAAATACATTCATTTGTTTATAGGTAGATAAATATAATTACAGTTGCCCATAACAACTTCTGCAAAATAAGTAGATACCCTAAATCCCAAGCAAACCTGGAACTAGGTCATGTGGTATTTGTGATGCATCATTTCATATCGAAATATTCAAAATAAATGCTTTGATTTTTCCTTTTTATCCCCAGTCCCTCGGCACTTATAAACATAGACTAATAAATATTATTTTATTTATTAAAAATTGTAGATCTCTAAATCACATTTTCCAGAAAAAAAGAGGGAAATAATCCCAGGTTTCAGCACTGAACTAGAATATGGAAGAAATCCTCCAGCCATGACAAAAGCTCAATGTGGCTCTACACTTTCCAAGCCATTTTTGTGTGCTTTGTGTTAAAAAATGGAATATAAAGGTTGCACTTAGGAGGTTTGCACCAAATAAAACAGCAATTTCAAGAAACATGACTTTTTAAAATGAGCTTTTTGCACCCTACCTAAAAACATGAAATAACACAGTGAAGTCCCCATTTACTGAGCACCTGCTAAAGTAATCAGGCACTTAAAATAATAAACTCTCTTGGCTGCACAACTGAAAGAACAATGATAATTTGACTTGTTAAAGCAATGTTTGGTCCAGCACATGAAACCCCTGGCTATAGTGTAATAAAGCCATCACACAAACCACTATAAAAATAAAGTAGTAACAAGGTGCAGGGAGTCCCCAGTTCCAACCTTCTGAATTCAGGCACCTGAGCCCGCTGCTAAGGCAGAGGGCAATGAATCATCCTTGACAGCACAGTGCCAGCCCATGACATGAAGGTATCGTAAACCAGAGCAAATCAGAATTAATTTAAGTGAATGCTCAACTTCTACAAGTTTCTTAAACCCCCTGACTTTTATAGAGTGCAGGTATGGTGTAGAAGAACAGAGGAATTCATTATCCCATCACACCACATTTTGGATGAAACAGATTTGACTGGAGCAGAACAAAATACACAGCTATTTTCCCCAATGTTTGTTTTTACTCATATGTGAAGGAATGATTTCATTTTGTAGACATGAAAGTGAAGTTCACATGCCATCCCTGCTCTTGATAACACAGGGATGCTCAGAAAAAATTCTCCTTGGTCTTTTGGCCAAGATTACACATACTATCAGTTTAATATCCAAGATCTTCTCTGCTGAGCATCCAAGGGCAATCATATCCTGCCTCTGATAATCCTCTAAATCTCTGCCATTTATGATCCTAAGAACACATCAAAGAGTGATAAGAAAGGCTTTGCTTTACGATGGATTAAGAGAAGAAGTTGGTCTCATGACCATTTCATCTTCCACTATCCTGTCAGCTTTTTTGGTTTAGTTTGTTTTTTTAAAGACAAGTTCAGCAATTCGAACATGCAACAGAGAAAACATGATGTAGATGTGAGGGATTTGGACAAGTCTTCCTATTATTCTCTTGGCCAAACCAGAAGCTAAAAAGATGTAGAGATTTGCAATAAAGCAAACTACGGGCCATTTACTGCAGATCCAGTCAGGGAATTGTTTCACTCAACTGAACTGCTGAAGGTGTCCTACCGTACTGTCAGAACAGGTTTTAATGTTTGGACACCTTTTATAGTAGAAGAGTTTAGACGATACACAGGGGCAGTGAATTCAGGAGGAGACTTACCTGGGCCAGCACTGGCAGGCTGATAATTTACATTGCACCACAAAATTCAAATGTTATTTTGAAAACAAGACATTTCAAGTCTAGAAACAACAGATCATTTGGGAAAAAAGAGTAGGACAGACCAAGCATCTTCCCAGACAAGATGGGGCATCCTTCAAGCTCAGCACAGTCAGGTGCCTTGCCTGGTTTGCCATGCCCACTGTTCCCTCTGGGATCTGTAGGTCACCTCGACCTCAGCTTCACCTCCTGTCTCTGCTATTTGGAAGAACGGCTGGAGCAGGTCACAGAGAAAAGGATAAAAGCAGCTACACTCAGTTGTGTTATTAAAGACAAGGCTCACCTAACTGCCAACAATTCAGATACTCAACCTGCACTTAACATTATCCACAGTCTTCAGAGCCCTTCCTGTGCTCCAAGCACATGCCTGGAAGTGACAGAATATGTTTGATGAGCAGTATTTTGAGAAGTTCCATGTGGGTTTTGTTGGTTGTTTTTTTACCAGAACACAAAGGCTTCTCCGGGCAACCCACACTGCTTGTACATTGGTACATGTCGAAACGGGGACACAGGCTCAGGAGGGGAGGCAAATAGGAATTCTGAGTCCTCCAGTGAACATCAAATTTCTTTTAAAAATTCATATGAGCACACCACAAAGGGAAACCCTTTGTACCACTCTTGGTTTTTTTGTTAGATTGGGCATTACAAGATGCGTGCATAAACCCAGCATTCTGGGCTTGTACAATTAGCAGTATTTTTGCTCACTACAAGCACCCACCCATTGTAACACAGGGTAAATGTTTCCTCAGCCAGGGACACCTTGGACATACACAGACATGTATTTAACTGTCTGTTGTTATTCTCATTCCAGTCCGAGGAAAATCACGGTAGGTCATGCAATCAGGACTTTTTCCTCTGATCCTAGGAATAAATAACACTTTCCTACAAAGCATCCTTAGCAATAAATAAACCCAACAGTGCAGTGCTGACTCAGCACAGGGCTTCCCACTCATCACTGTGTTCCCACCAAACCCCTCCAAGACATCACAACCAGCTTCATGCTTGTCCAAAATGACTTTTCATCTCAGCCAAACAAAACTGAAGGAATAAAGAGCAAGGGGAAGAGGAAGAAAGGAAGCTCTCCCCCAAAAAACCCCATGTGAAATGGGTTTCTAGCTTTATAAAAGAGGGCTAAAAAACCTCCACACGCCTCGCCCTGATAAACCACGGCCCTGCCAGTGCCTTTTCAGAGCAGATGTAACGTTTTAGCCAAACGTGATTGTTTGTGAAAGAAATAATTCTGATCAAAACCCGAAATTGCAGCCAAGAGAAGAGCTGCACTTCGTCACACTAATCCGCCCTGACGGGGAGCGGCGAGCGGAGATTCCTACTGCGAGAGGAGCAGATGCGAAAGGTCAGCGCTGGCCCGTGACTTCAAACCCCTTAACATGTAAAACAGTGTGCATTAAAGCCTGAACCGGCTCACGGCGGGATTAACGGATGTCCGCTAAGTGGGTTTGATGTGCTTTTGGTGAGTAATGGTTAATTTTGAAATAGGGGCATTGTAGTTTTATTTTAGTTTATTCTGCCAGCCGGAGTCCATTTTTAATTACAGCTGCAGAGAATAATATCCCAAAGCACGTCGCTCCTTTGTGGGAGTATGAGAAGGTGAGAGCTGCTGGTGCTAAAGGCAATTTACGGTTTGAAACCGTAGGCAGGCGTTGCTCCAAAAGCACGGGGATGCAAAAGGCTAAACAACCAGGATTGCATTTAACCAGCATCATTCCAGTGCCCCCATAAAAATAAATTTTATTGCATAAAGGAGTTTCTAGAAACCAGTTTTCCTTAACTGAAAAGATAAAAACATTCATCTGAGTGAGCATCTTCTTCAAAAGAGGCAGTCATACTTGCATTTTCCCAAATAAAGCTATTCAACTGAATTCAAACCCATTGAATTTTCCATTCATTTTTCAAAGGTGTTTTATCATGGAAAGTGCCCAAACTGTAGCTAAAATTAGGTTGACCTGCTCCCATTTGCTCTCTTTGAGCACTGTCCACATGGCTGTAAGAACATTCGTTCTGTTTAATTGAAAAAATCAATTTGTGCAGCTGGAAAAAAAAAAAAAGAGAAACATTTCTTTTGCTACAAATCTACAAGACAGCTTGTGAGATCCAAAAGGCATTTTGACAAATAATTTCTTTTGCATTTTCAGATCAATGCATGCAACAAGCATAAGACAAATGCTGTAATAATTTTTACTTGAGTGATAATAAATCTATCTGTTAAGAAAAACATTTGTATTGGAGCCAACTGGAGAGCAGCCCAAAGGTCAACTGGGCAGATTTTAAGCAGTGGAGTGCATAAAAGGAGATACAACAGGTCTACTGGGGGGGGGGGAAACTCAGCAATTAGAAACATCACACCCCAATAATTATAAACAATAAAATAATAGTTTATTTTAGGGAGAAATATAACTTAGCTCATCAAGAAAATGAGTATACCAAATTACAGTTAAGTCACAAAAAAACCCCAAAACTGAGGCAAACTCTACCCCAACCAGGATGGGACATTTTGCATGATGAAGGAGATGAAGGACATATGACCATTCTTGAGTCTTCAATTTAAAGATAATTATTTTTATTTAAATATGATTAATATTGTGACATTTTAAATAACCCTGGTGGCCTGATACCACTGGCAGTGCCATGATGAAATTATAATGGTGACATGGGTACTGTAACAGCACTTGTCACAGGCAGGTGGGACACAAGGGTGGTGGCCTCTGCACACACAGACCCTGGCAAAGAGGAGATGGGATACTCCACAGCACAAAGAGGAACCATCACCTAAAGGGGCTACAGGAGAGATGGGGAGGGATTTCTTACAAGGGCATGGAATGACAGAACAAGGGGCAATGGCTTCAAAGCGACAGAGGGCAGGGTGAGATTGGATACTGGAATGAAATTCCTCCCTGTGAGGGTGGTGAGGCCCTGGCACAGAGAAGCTGTGGCTGCCCCATCCCTGGAAGTGTTCAAGGCAAGGTTGGATGGGGCTTGGAGCAACCTGGGATAGTGGAAGGTGTCCCTGCCCATGGCAGGGGTTCAGAATGAGATGAGCTTTGAGATTTCTTCCAACCCAAACCATTGTAGGATTCTGTGGGTTTGTACAGTGCAAGCCATGATGGCCATGAGAAGAAAATAAGTACCTTATTTCCCACCTCCCAGCAGCAAGGATTTCATTTCTTCCTAGACACGACCAGATCACAGACTTCTACCACTACAGACCTCCAAGCTTTGCACAAATTCTCACCACTGACTGCCAATTAACTGGAAGCATCACTGGATACAGAACACACTGACCAGAGCACCAGTGTCATCTCCTCCTTCCCCAAGGCCAAGGAAGGAGAATCATAAGTTTCCAAACAAGCCATCTCCCTGGAAGCTCTCATTTCATTTCCCCCAGACCCTGCACTACCTTTGTCCCACAGGCAGTGCCAGGCAGTGGCATGGGCAGGTGGGTCATGTCCAGGTCCCACAGCTGCACCCTGACCTGCCACCTCAGAGGCGAGACTCTTATTTACTCAGTCGATCCCAAGAATAAACTCAAAGAAGGTGTGACCATCCAGGAATCATATATTTTTACTGTGCTCTGCTCTGAGACACTTGATGCGGTTCATTGACTGTGTTTCAGCCTCCAGGTTAACTTCTGCCAGTCCCAAAAACTTCACTATCAGTTTCTAATAAAGGAAAATGTCAACAGGCAAATACACCAGAAATTCATTATTTTCAGATACAAAGATATTCTCAACTCTGTAAACCCACTCATAAATAATTCTGATTTATTGTAAATCGGTTATTGTATTCATAAACGCTGGGAAGTTAGTGAACAACATAACTACCAACAGAAATATTTTCATAACTTTGCAGGTGTACAAATCACAGCATATGGGAGAGGACTCAAAGGATAATGGAAAATGAAGCAGTTTCAGAAAGCCTATATGAAAACCAGCACCTACCTAGGTGGATAAAAAAATAATTTATTTTCAGTCGACAGGCAATCAAATGCAAAACTCTAGCAGAAGGAGCAGGCAGAGCAATACTACATTAAAATAGCAATTCCCCCCAAAATGTACAAAAATGGGTCCAACTTTCGATTAGCAGAAGTGACAGTAGGGCTGAGGCTGCTCAGGCTTTGAGGTTAAACACAACTGACATCAGCTGCACCTGAATCCAATCACTCCTCAGGCTCTGAGAAGATTCACACGCAAGGACTAAATTTGTCACAAATGGGTTGGTTTCCGATCCTCCTGTAGCCGACTTGCTTTATTCTGACCCCCATTTAACAAATCAACTTAATGGGCACTGGGAGTGCTATAAAACTTAACAATGGAGTGATTTTAACTTTTAAAATATAGTTATGAAGCAAAATGTTGGAGAGCTCCTTCAATACTGGAAATCAAATTAAAACTAGACATTTTTTAACAGTCTTGACAGATATAATCCTAGTTACCATGTAAATTTATGGTAAGCTGCTGTGATATTAGCCACAGGTGCTACTTTTAATATATGGCCTGCATCTGGCTGGGAATAAAATATCTCAAGAGGACTGAAAATGACCTCACTATCAGACAATGGAGAAGAAAAAAACCACAAGACCACTGTGGCATATAAAAAGCTGGAGATGTGATCCACAACTGAATATTTGCCATAGAATTCATTTTAACTCTGCAGATTGTAAGTTAAAGGATATTATGTTTTCAATACATAAAAGGCGTGGACCTTTTTCAGACAAACAGCCAAAAGATTAAGTACATAAAGTGGCAATTAAATACACTGCCTATATGTATAAAACCAGTTTTTCCAACCTTTGATGAATGTAGAAAAGAAACCAACGTGCCAGGAGTAGAAAAAGGAAGGATGGATGCAGATTATATTGCAGGGACTGGCACCAAGTACTGCCATCAAAAGAAATCAAGAGTAAGCATTGCATATCCTAACAAATTAATTTGGATGTGTAACTGGGATCACACAACAAGAACCATCAATTTAGAGGGACAAAATTGAGCATGTCTCTCTACACCCAAAGGAAAAAAAATTGGCACCACCAGGAGGGAGAAAAAAAGGCATGCACCATAACATGCTCTGACTTTTTTTTTCCCAGATTCCAACCACGGGAGATAGCCAATCTGGAAAGGAAATGCAAAGTGAGAACAATAATTTATTTAATACTCCTAGATTTTTTGCACATCTTTAAATATGTTCTCAAAACCCAAGACAAAAATTGCACTGAGACACATGTGCCTCTACTCTCAGTGCACACCATTTCCGTACCGTCCCGTCAACTCAGGCTCATCTTCCACCTCCATCCTCTTGCCCCAAAAGACAAAATATGTATCTGAAATAGCTTTCAAACTCTTAGAGCATTTGATTTCCTGTCATTTTAGAAAATGACGTTAGAGGTCTTATAGAGACTTCCTACATGATCTCCTTTTTTTTTTTTTAAACAAACTTAATTAAAAACTTACCCTATAAAAGAAAGCAGCTGTAAATGCTGAACCTGACCATCAGCAAACTTGCCCACCTTTGTAATTTCCTAACTGCATTTGCTGCCTTGGTGTGATTACCTACGGAAACGCAATCACACA
The DNA here is from genome assembly GCA_013397815.1 of Aleadryas rufinucha. Classification (NCBI taxonomy): domain Eukaryota; kingdom Metazoa; phylum Chordata; class Aves; order Passeriformes; genus Aleadryas; species Aleadryas rufinucha. Next base: position 652,847 of record VZTH01013612.1, on the reverse strand, counting down.
GGCAGTTGCCCCTTAAACCCTCTGGTCAAATCCAACCAAGTCTGACAAGAGACATGGAAGTCTCAGAGCTAAGATGTTCCTGCAAATTCAGGGAAAGTGAGCAGCTGGATCCAGGACCCAAACGGAGCACTTGGCATCCTGCACTCACAGCCCTTCACAGCTGCCTGCCCTGCCCAGCCCAGGACTGGGCTTGAGATGAATCTGGGAGAAATTCACATATTTAAATCAGGCCTGTCCCCTCTTCCAGATCACTGCTCCCACGGTGAATTGACCTGGAATGCTGGAAGAAGTTACCAGAATGATCTGGAGACATAAATCAACTTTCTATCCCAGTTCCCAATTTGTTTGAGCAGACTGGAAGCAGAGGGCTTGCTCCACTGGAAGAAAACCATTTTGTTTCAGTAGCACAAAGATGTGAATGGACAAGAGTTTCCCTTTGTGATGCTACAACATGGCCTGAAAGCCTCACCAGCCACTTTCTCTGCCTTGCTGCCTGGGAGAGGGGGCCCAGAGAAGCTCCCTGATGTGGCTGTGAGGTTTGCAGAGGCTCACAAGCACCCGAATTGGGATTGGGACTTGCCATGGAGTGCCCCAAGCCCACCTCTCCAACGCCTCGCTCACAGCCAGACGTTTCTGCCAAACTCAGGTTCCTTGGGAAAAGTGACTCAACCCGGGGGCTCTTGAGCGAGTGCACCCCACTGAGGGTCCTGGAGGTAAAAGACTCCAGTGTTAACTCATCACTGCCTACCTGCCACTCCACAGTGACAATAGCTTGGGGCAATTGCAAGGCATAAGGAGGAATGGATGCATTGGTGCCACCAGCACAGCTCTTTGGGACACAGCACTCTCCTCTACAGCTGAATTGTGTTTGCATTTTTCCCCCCATCACTGGTGTATTTTATTTTACACAAGATGCAGAATACCCACCCACCACACACATACCTCACATAATGGGAACATACAGCCAATGCCACCCAGTCCCCCAGGACTGGTGCTTGGTGGGCATCCACAGCAACAAAACCAACAAAGGGCTTTCAGCAGGAACCCAGGCTGGTTTTCAGCTTACTTCAGAGAATTGTACCACCAAAGCCCATTTTCATGAAAATGTATCTTCAGACTAACAAACACAATCAGTGCTTTCAAATTCTGGGTTACAAACTAATTCCCTGAGCCAGAAGTGTCATTAGCTTGTCAGCCTTACAAAGGCAGCTCACTGCTGATCGCTTTTAACTGACCTAATCTCAGCCTGAAAGCTTCAGGAATCTAAATAACTCTTGTTTCACAGAAGTTTCATTTCATTCTCATGCTGAAAATAATATACATAAACCAAGCTCATGTCTACACATTTGCACAACTTTATAATAAAAGTTGTGTTTATATTCTTAACATCTGTTGACATACACAGACTTTGTAAACCTGGCACAGATTTTGAAGCCACAGAATTTTCCACGCATCATGAACATTATCTGCAAGAAGCAATAGAAAAAAAAAAAGAATACATTAATCATACCAATATCATCTGCAAAACATAAATTTGAAATACTTTTCATGTCAGCTCAACTACCTTTTTTTTTGTATTTTTGGGGTTGTTTTTTTTTTTCCACACCTGATTTTATGCCATCTGTAAAAGGGCAGCAAGAAGATCACTGAGGAAATGACATTTCTCAGTCCTTTGACTTTTACTAAAATACTTTAAATCCTGTAAATAGAATATTTATTACATTTAACAAAAGCACCTACAAGTTCCATTTTTTCATTGCAGGACTAAATTCTCCCAAAGTACAGGGCAGGTTTACCTCCACTTTTGTCATTTGTTTCCTAGGCTGTAGCAAAAACAGTATTTACTAATAGTCATTATAAATACAAGCATATGTGCCTAAGTTAATAAAATTAAGCATATATGCATAATTTTAATTTATTTTCAGCTTCAACTTATCAAAAGGCAAATACCTGCTCTCTAATATCAGCTAAGGATCTAATGCCCTTGGGATCTGCATGTTGAGCCTGCTTCTGGACTACAGGAACAAATGACTTCTGCACTCTGCAACTCAAAGGGGAGTAATACTGCAATAAATCCATAAAAATCAACTGGTAAAATTCTGCCCTCAGATATTCACATCTAAGCTTGATCCAACCAGAGCTGCCCAGAGCACCCACCTGCATGGCTTTTTCTCCCAAATGGGGGCAGAAAGATCCGTTTTGAAGCCATTTCCCAGTCTCTGCTCTCATTTCTGCCTTACATCCATGAAAGCAGCTAAGAATGAAAGACACTGTCCTAATATCTCCCAAGCAATTCAAGTGGTAATTTTTTAAAGTACTCTTCCTACAACTACAGGTACTAGAAGTATAAACACATAGTTCATCATTTACCAATAAGCTTATTTAAATATACTCAACTTCCTATACTGGTATGTGCTCCATCCACCTTCAGATCAGGAAGACATATGGGTATCTATCCATGCTGTAAGATAAATCTACACCATCAAAAAAAAACAAACCAACTTTGTACATTTTTGTCCAAGCAATGTGTTTTCCAGATATCTGCTGGTGCAGGACACTGATTTGTCTCCTTACCTGTCTGTTGGCAGACAGGGACTGTCTAAATCTATCTCATCAAACCAATTTACTCATTTACAGTGCGAAAAACCACTTTTTAATTAACTTTGGGGGCAACTCCATTTCTAGTTGTGCTGAACCAACAAAGACTTTGACCATAACCAGGCAGAGATGCCATTTAATGAATATTCAAGGCAGAAAATCTCAATTCTTCCAAGGGTCACTTCTGTCCCACCGGTGTCAAACGCCTCGTTCCTGGTTGCTTCAGCCCCCAGCTGCCTGCACATCTCACCAAGGCTTCCTGTGAGCTCCCTCTCATGGGCTTCTCCCCTTCACTGTCATCTGAATGAACTGATTTGGCTCTATTTGCTCTGTATTGACATTCAGGTTAAAAATGTACTCAGGGCTCTGGACGTGCTCCCTGGACCAGCACTGTCCTGCTCACGAGCTGGATTTTCCTGCAGTTGTTTTCTCTTTTGCTTTCACTCAGCCCAGAGGGGCTGGGATCATCTCACCCACCTTCTCTCTATGGCCTGGGCTTTCCTTACTCTGACAACTACTGAAACAGTGAAAAAAAGCCAGCATTACAAACTGTTGTTTATCCAGCTCACTGCAGTTTCCTAAAACATCTTGTTCTGGGTTTAGGCACAGCCATATAAATAAACAGCTCACAGCACAGCTCCTGGTCCCTACACACACCAACAAACCCATGGCAACCCCAAACTGGAGCTTGCCATGTCCCTCCATAGTGAGGGAAAGAACCAGCCCAGTGAGATCCATCACCTCAACAAACCCCTGGGAATTCTCTCCCTCCCAAGAAAGAGCTCACCCCTCCCTCAGAAATAAAACAGAAGGGAATTTTCAGGGGAAAGTAGCTGAACACGGATCTCAAGACAAATACAGTATTTCTAAAACAAGTTTGTAACTGATGTCCGAGACAAGTTCTTCTGAGTGTGAGATGTGGCTCAGGATCCTGTCTCCAGACAAAAACCCAGTGATGTAAATAAAAACCAGCACTGTGTGCCAAAGACACTGCAAGATCAGCTATTACAACTCAGTCAAGGATACACTAGAACTTTGTCTTCCTGCTTAGAAGGTGAAATGCATCCTATTTTCCCCACCTTACTTGCCAAAAGTTTCTGTTCTTTCTTATATTTACCCATTTTTCTCATGTACTTCCCTGACAAAAATGATCCCCATTGCCCATCAGTTATGTATTTCCAGCATTTATTTATGAGTGCTAGTAATTAAAAAAAAAAAAATCAGGACCAAATACTGCTTTGTCTGATTCCACAATACTGACCTTGACCCTGACCTGAATATTATAATCAAGAAACTGTAACATTAGAACAAATCTACTTATCAACTACAAAATGGAATTAATTTACTCCACCTAATGAGATCAGAATCTGAGAGCAATTCATCAGGGCAAATCCAAGAGGATTTGGCCCCACCAGGATATTCCCAAACTTCTGAATATAAATATTTTCCCATCAGGATTGTATGGAAATTAAAGCAGTTACATTTCCTTTATATTAAAAGTGGCATATAACAATCATTACCTGATTAAAATTTTTGAAATTAAACTCCTTGTAGATGGCATCTCTTTCTCCCAGCTCAGACCAGCCTGAAGCTTTGAGATCCAGTAAAACTTGGTTCCTTTCCTCTGTCGTCAACCAGTGAGACTGGGAGGACTATTGAGGGGAAAAAAATAAAGGCATGGCACAAGTGAGGCTGAGGTTCTCTTTTGTACAGCAATAAGAAAACCACATGATGAAATTGTGGTTATGTATTGTGCAAAGGTGAAGATGTGGAAAATTCACTGTGCAGTTTCTTACTGTTTGTAATTTCTCAGACCAGTTTAACCTAAACCAGCCAAACCCTGCCATTTCTGTTTGGGCAGGTAAGCTTGGCCAAGCGCTTTTTGCACAAAACTAGTGAAAAGCAACAGGCTCTTTCCCAGGAATGAAGATGGACACCAGTGTACCTGTACCCTTGGTCATCTGAATTATGCAGATGTTGTAACACCACATTTAATTTTCAAATGTTCCACTCTGTCTGATAAGTAAAGGATGATTTATATTATTTGCTAAATGTACATTTATAAGGCTAAAAGAGATATCAGGAAATACCTATTTCAAAAGAGAGAAGAAAAATAGGAGATCGCACTCTACCTACTCTGTATTTTACTATTTTAAGAAAGCAGGAATGGACTTTAAGACAGCACACACTGTGGACTTCTACAAGGAACAAAGAGCTTTATAACTAAATGAAAAGAAAAAAATTACAATACAGACACAATTACAAAAGGTTTGAAGTTACTGGTAAAAGCACTAGATTCTGCAAAGCACCAGTGTTTAAGTATGGCTTATTTGAAGTCACAGGAGTCCTTCTGATGCCACTGGGAGCAGAGACATGGCAGATTAACACTCTGCTTAAATACCTGAGTCAGGGGCTGAACCACACACAAGGCCAGAGCCAAACACAGAGGAACATTCTGTGGGGCCTTTGGAAGGGGTCTGATACCTTTTCTAAAAGCAGGGACTAAGAGCATGAGCCGCTCCTCAGACAACACATTCTGAGAGATGAGTCTCAGACTCTCATGATAAATGCAATGCTTTAGTGGGAAGAACCTTTCTCCCCAGTACAGCTACATTCAGATTGTTTTAGTCTTTATTTTAGCAGCTGGCCCAGCTTTGCGAGATCCTCCAGAACGGCAGTTTTGCTCCAGAGATTGACCCAGACATGGGAGGTCAGTGAGGACCTGCCACCAGCTCAGCAGCTCAGGATTTTTCACCTTTGCCAGCCGGTGCTCCAGCGGGAGCCCCGGTGCCACCAGATGGGGCTGTGAGTCTGAGCAGAGCAGGAATTAACGCAATTAATGCGACCTGAGCAAGGCCTTAAGACGAGGAGGACCAAGGAGCAACATTTTCATTAGCAACATAGGATAAAAACCCCCAAATGGAGTAAATCTAACAGCATCACTGTTGCTGTTTGTGTTTAGGGGGATACAGAGATGTACTAAGAGATGAGTTTTACAGGTCCCAAACTGAACTAATTCAGGCTCTTTACACTTCAAACACAACTGTGGGCTTGCAAGAACACAAATTTCAGATTTGTCATTGCTATAACTGCAGTCATAGGCATGAATTTCTTACTTTTTTTTTTTTCAAGCATATACAAAAATCACCAAAGCCAAAGTCTTGGCTTGACTTCAAGCCACTGTCTTGAAATGTACTGTTTTATCTGGCACGAGATGAAATTAAGTCTGTGAATGCACAAAAAATCAGGGGGGTGGATGTTTCTTTTGAGATACCAAAGTCCAGGGCTGTGACCAGGACACAACACAAAGTCCACTTCTCTGGCTGGCACAGAGATGTCCTGTGCCAGCTCTGGGGACACTGCAGTGCCTTCCTGACACCTCACCTGACACACGGCCATTGACAAGACAATGCTGTGACTTGAAATTTGATCACAGAGTTTTTAACAGGAATAGGAAGACCAAGTTCGATGCAAGCCCTGGTGAACACCGAGCACATTTTGCATTGTGGAGGCCACGTCCTGAGTCAGCCCCTTGACACATCATGATGTTCAGAAATGTAGCAGAAAGCAGCTTGTACAAGGAAAAAGATAAAGTGGGAGATTTTAACTGCGTTTCCATGCTCATACCCCTCGGCAGCACGTCACGGGCATGGCCAGACCCCCAGGGAAGCAGGAATCGGGTGCCAACGCTGACCGAGCATCCGAGGTGTTGGCACCTGACTCACACTTGGGCCAAGGGGCTGTCGGTGGTGGGGTTGACCGAGTGATCGATAATGTTTGTTTGGAGGAAGCTCAGGGAAAACAGTCATTAACTACAAAAAAAATTAGAACTAACTGTCATGCCTGAGGGGTGAGGGTTGAACCCTGCATGTGTTGTTCATTATTAACTTTGTACAAAATAAAATAATCAGCTGTGAGGCAGGATGGCGGGGGGACACNGGAGCCGCAGCCCGCGGCGGAACCGGGAGCTGTGAGCGCGCCGGCAGCGGGGGAGACGGAGGAAGAGGAAGGGGTGCTGCCTGCGCCGCAACAGCCGCCCGGGGCGGCGGGTGGTACCGGCAACGCGGCCATCGGTCAGGAACGAGGAGGCTCAGGCACCGCAGCGCTCTGTGCGACTCCATGGAAGGAGGCTGGAGTCGGGGGGAGACCGATCTCTTCTGANATTAACTACAAAAAAAATTAGAACTAACTGTCATGCCTGAGGGGTGAGGGTTGAACCCTGCATGTGTTGTTCATTATTAACTTTGTACAAAATAAAATAATCAGCTGTGAGGCAGGATGGCGGGGGGACACAGGCAGAATCACAGAATGATTTGGGTTGGAAGGGACCTTAAAGCCCATTTTGTTCCACCGCCTGCTATGCACAAGGGCACCTTCCACTATACCAGGCTGCTCCATGCCCCATCCAGCCTGGAAGAACACTTCCAGGGATGGGGCAGCCACAGCTTCTCTGGGCAGCCTGTGCCAGTGCCTCACCACTCCCACGGGGAAGAATTTCTTCCCGATATCCCATCTAACCTTCTATCAATGTGAAGCCATTCCCCCTTATCCTTTCCCTCCACGCCCTTGTCCAAAATCCTCTCCAGCTCTCCCCTAGCCCCTTCACGTACAGAACGGTGGCAACCAGGTCTCCCTGGAGCCTTCTCCAGGCTGAGCAATCCCACCTCCCCCAGTTCCGAGGGAATGGGGCAGGGACTGACCCGAGCCCGCGGCCTGTCGCTGTAGTGCCCCTCCACCCCGCGCCCCTGCCCTGGCCTGGCCCGGCGCGGTNTCTAAAGGTCTCCCAACCTTGATGATTCCCTGATCTGTGACACCCACCCGGGAGGAGAAGGGCCGAGCGGAGCTGCCGGCTGCGGGTGGATTCTGTCACGCTGTGAGCAGGCAGGTGTCATTTCCACCCCATGGGACAGCACTGAAACAGCCCCGTTCTTTTTGGAAACACATCCCTGTTTCTTTAGCGGTGCAGAGACGAGCATCGAGGACAGTCCAGCCCTGGGCCTCTAAAATGAACCAGATGGCAGAGGCAAGAATGCTCCAATTTATTGTTCACAATCTTTATTAATAACATCCATCCTAGCTTTATCTTCAGTGACACCAAAGTTTTAGTGACGGAAACTAAAGTTTCAGTGCAGTTTCCTTTATGGACACAGATATACTGGACCTCGAGTTTCCAGAGGAAAAGATAGAGCCAGCTGAGAAATACCTGAAGAATCCCTTTGCAGGGATGTGAGCTCTCTGTCAAGCAATAAGTCTTAAGACTGTTTTGGGTTTTTTTAATCTTAGTTTAATTTGCTCTCTAAAGCTCCCTATCAGGGTGCTCTGACAAGCCTCCACCATGATAAATGCTATGCAATCAAATACTCCAAACCCCACACAACATACCGGTCCATACCTTATCCAAAGCCCTCCATACCAATCATAACTAAAAAAACCCATCAATTCTTTATGTAGCCTCAAGTGGAGAGTGTGGAACTAGCAAACATGGTACTAGAAATTTAAATAAACATCAAGACTGGTCTTGCTAATTTAGGCAGATGAGCTGTAGTTCAGAAATTGTATATTTTTACTTCTGAAAGAAAGCAACTTAAAAGGTTACACTAAAAACCTGATTTATTTTTTTAAAAAAGGACAATTAATACAATTTCATCCACCAGGAATGTGGTAAATAAGTTGTATACACACACAGAAATAGTGAGGTGAGCTTGGGAAGTGACTCTAAATCTCATAAAGAACTGCTACTAAGTCAAAACTCAGAGCAAAGTCAATGAGAAAACCAGCACTGAACCCCAGTGCCAGAGGTGGGAACAGTCACCTCCATGGGAGTGAAAAATCATTCAAAACATCTTCATAGTTTATTTTATGAACAGTCAAACTAACATACCAACACCTCCCTTCACTAGTGTTTTCCTTGCAATGCCACGCACAGACCAATGTGCTGTAAAAATCTTCCCTGATCTACAAAGCTCAGGGAGCTCTTCAAAAGAGCAAATTAGAACTGTACCACTAATTACATTGAAGTCCATTAAAAAGAAGTCAATCAGAGCAGCTTAATAAATACTTTAGTTCATGTTTTTTCACACTTGTTCACTTACCACTGTAATCGCCACAAATGTGCTTGTTACAGATTCAGTAGTTGATAAATAAAGCCAATTTTTAGTCATTATTATAAATTACAACCAACAAATTCAACAGTTCATTCTTAGGTACTTCTAGTCCATAGAAATTCCCACTTTACCAATAAGTGGAAAATGTTGTCCCTGTTTCAGCATCTGAGGTTATTCCTGATGTTCGTGCTCTTGTCCCGGGATGAGCCACCGGATGCTCTCGGTGCGAATGGTGGCGTACATGACAAAGCCGGCCAGGAAGAGCACAGAGAACAGGAGCAGCCAGTCGATGCCCTTCGTCAGGACGCTCGGCAGGGGCCCTTCCCAGTCTTCCTCTGTCACAGCCACATCGCTTTTAGCTTCTATCCCTAAAAAACAAAGCACTTGGTTAACATCGTAATCGCTGAATACAGAGAAGCTGGTTCTATCTGGAGCTTTGTTCCTGCTCTCAGACACAGAGTGACTTAAAATTTTGGTGAGATGGCCCTTGTATGTTAACATAGACCCAGCATATGATTTACTTATATAAAAGCTTAGTGATTTTTATGTGTATTTTTATAACAGAAGGCTTGTTCTGTCCTCCCACAGCACGGCCTTGGATAAGTTTGTGGGGGTTTTTCAGCACATGGAAATTTAATTTAGAGTGTTTTTTCAGGATTCTCATTTTTGTGCATTTCTGGAAATGCAGATCCACACAGCACTTCAGCGTGGATTATAAGAGAGCCACCTGGCTGGCAAAGGGAGTTTAATTTATTTCATTCTCAGTTAAATCTTTGAGCAGGAGGGTGTGCTCCATCCTTCTGGCAGCCTGTCTAGCTAAACTCCACTGTTCCCCCTGCTCTGTGACAGCAGCCCAAGGAGCTGAGTTTCTGCTCTCAGCACAGGCTGAAATCCAGCTCACAGCAACAACTGATTACGTGAACCTCTGTTGGGTCCTCTCAGGGTCTTTATGACATTCATTTCAAAGAACACACACAGGGACAGGAAAGCCCAATTTGGACCTTCAAGCCAGCCTGTTCTTCCCACTGATGGACCAGGGCTGATTTACATACCTGTTTGGTTAAAGATGAAGTCTTTCAGGGTTTCCAGCGTTCTGTCTGTATGATTAAATCTAGCCATAGGTTTAGCACCTTGGAAAAGGAGGATATTTGGTACAGCCACAGTTCCAAATCTAGTTGATAAACTACATAAAGAAAAAGCAAAGCACGAAGGAAATTAAATCTTCTGGAGGAAGAAATAAAGACAGTTACAATACAGAAAGTGTCAGTTTCACTAAATAAAACTGTCACTTTATGTAGAAAAAAAGTCACTCCTGTTTTTAAAACTCAAGGCTAACAGAAATAAACTGCAGCTAGAGCACAGGGAGTGCGAGTTACCTGCTGTGCTGGGATGCATCCAGTGCCAGGAAGCGAAGAGTTGGAAATGCTCGGGGCAAAGAGTTAAAATGAGGTGCCAGGCTGGCAGAAAAGCGGCACCACGGTGTGTAGAACAGGACCAGTGTACAATCACTGCTGTTTGGGTTTAGGAACTCCATCAGATCCTTGGAGAAAGCACGAGAACATGGACAATTACATATTTAACAGAGTTAAATTCTGTGTAGGGATGCAGCATTCAGCAATCAATTAGATGCTTGGCAATACTGATCAAGCAGCTGCACCTTTTAAAACAGAATTGTATATAACCTTTTTTAAAGGTTGTTTTTAAAGTTTATTAATTAAAAATATGCGTACACATAACCGTAACAAGAAATGAGCTCGCACTAACTGCCATTAACGACTCCAAGAGAAACACCAGTCCAGAGCAGGAAAGCTGGCAGTACCCTGCAGGCACAGAGATGGCACACACAGGCACATGAACCAAGCCCTAACTCCATTTTTTTCCTGCTCAGAATGGCCCAAAAAGCCTCCTTGTCCAGTCATATCTTCTCTTCGGTAGAACTGAGGACGTTACACAGGGAAATTCACTAAGTCAAGCACTGAAAGCAGCAGGCTGACGGGGCATCTCCCACCACCCTCACGGGTTCACACCAACGCCGGGCAGTGAGCGGGCCACCCGCGTACCTGGGACACGTTCAGGATCTGCAGCGTGAAGCGGTCGATGCCCGTCGTGTTCCTCTCCTCGCAGTTCACCTTGGGAGCCTTGGCGCTGTCGGTGCCGTTCTGCTCCTCGGCGGGCGCGGGCAGCACGGGCTCCAGCACGGGCTGCTCCCGGGCCTGGGCGGCCGCGGGGCCGCTCCCCG
>VZTH01013612.1:595004-633568 GCA_013397815.1 Aleadryas rufinucha | reverse complement strand
CCCAATTACGGCCTCCCAGTACCTGGAGGGAGTTTACAGGAAGGATGGGACAAGACTAGTTACAAGCGCATGTTGTGACAGGACAAGGGAGAATGGTTTAGATTAGATATTAGGAAAAAAAAATCTTTACTAAAATTATATTAAGAAAAAAATTAATGTGAGGGTGGTGAGGCCCTAGCACAGGTTGCCCAGAGAAGCTGTGGTTGCCCCCTCCCTGGAATTGTTCAAGCCCAGTTTGGACGGGGCTTGGAGCAACCTGGGATAGTGGAAGGTGTCCCTGCCCATGGCAGGGATGTGGAACAAGGTTTTCTTTAAGGTCCCTTCCAACCCAAACCATCCTATAATTGTGTCCCCGCCTTGCACGGCTGAGCCCGCACGGTGTGACCGGAGCCGCTGCCCGGGCCGGGTGTCAGGCTGCTGATGCTGCTGGGGGCATTTTATTGTTGATTTAAATTAGTTCAGGTCGAAAACTCCTGCAGAGAGGCAAGTGCCACCCCATGGCTTCGGCAGGATGCTGTGACTGAGCAGTAACTGGGCGCGCACAAGCGCACCTTGTAACTCATCCCAAAGCCGGTTCCGCAGCCCCAGGGGCTGCTGTGACCAGCACAGCCGCAGCTGCCTGACGAAGGATTTGCCTACTCCCACCCTCGTTAGGGAAGCATGGTCCCGTTTGAGAGCTGTTATATGCGCCTTAACCTACAGCAGGCTGGGGTAAGGACAAAACGTGGCAAACTAAAGGCATATTTTTAAAAGGAGAGTTCCTGTCCAGCAGCTTATCAACCAAAGCTCCCAAGCAGAAAGGCAAGATAAATACTCCCATATTCCTTTTTAGGAAATTATATTTTTCCTGTTGCAGAATTGGTTTTTACTTTATTTCAGTTTAATAGTGAAGCTTCAAGACTATTTGGGGCATTTTGAAAATGAACACGCTACTTCAAGTGCTGTTATATTTTTTAACACACTTCCTTAAAACTGCCAGCAGTGCACAATGAGATTTTGCCAAAAACCTGCATCTGTCAAAAACTGATAGTGATGACCTAGGGGAGCATGAAGCATGCACATTGGAAAAGGGCAGGAAAAACCAAGTACATGTGTATGAATGCAGATGGGTGTCATTTATTGCAGAAATGGGATTTTTGGCTTTGTTGTTATTCAGGTGTACTTCTCCAACTCTTGTCATTCCTTACAGCACACATTTTCTCACTTGAAGATTTTTCTTTCAAAGTCCAATTTGCATAAGCACTAATAATGAGGACATAATAGTCTAAAAATAGAAAACATGAGGTTTGCACATAGAGGGAAAATATTTAATTAGCTGATACAGAGCAAGCCTGAAAGCAAAAGCACAAAGGGAATCCAAACTGGTGCAGACTAGCAAAGAAAAAGCTGCCCCATTCTCCCTTCTCCTTATGTTTGAGTTCAGTCAAAGCAGCACTTTCAACTTGAAAACAATTTTTTACTGTGAATTAAATCCTAACATCCTTCCTGCCATAACACAAATCAAAATAGTACAGGTTTTTTATGGTGACTGTAAGTAATCCATGTTTAACAGGTACGACATCGTTAATTCACGTGATACTTTGTGCTACTTAAAGAGCTCAAATCAAGGAGATGCAGAAGTATAAAAGTGCCAATCCAGCCCCAAAACAATACACATAATAATGAAGTTATTAAAAGACAGAACCATTTTAAAGATTCCTTGAAGATGTGCAGCTTGTGTAGCTGATACCCCAACAGTGCTGCTCTGCCAGCAGGAATACATCCTGAACTGGTCCTGTCATCAGAAACCACACCTGGCCTCACACACCAGTGGTGCACTGAGGGAACAGACTCCCTGCAGCTTCCATCCTTCCATTCATTCCATGGCAGAGAACACAGACGCCATGGAAGCAGTCAAGCAACTTCCAACACACCTGAAAATTCTTGTTTGATACAATTTGTGACTGGTATCATATCTTAACACTTAAAGTTTCTTTGCACTAAATAAAATAATGCATGTTGCTCATGTAGTCAGGTCCAGGAACTAATTTTTAAACCAGTATGTAGCAGACTGCTGTTGAACATATCCAGTCACCGTGAATGCCAAATATTTAGAACTACCAGAATGGCTAACCAAAAAAAACCCAAAAAACCAACCAACCAACCAACGCATCAGATGTCATTTACAGGTAAATTCAAAAGTCTGCAAAATAACTGCAACTGACATTGGAATGTTCCAACTCCAGATGCATTCAAGGCCTTTGAAAGTTCACGGAAAAGAAAACGAAGGGTGCTGGAGAGCAAGCAGAGGATGCAGGCCTAGAAGTCTGGACTGCAGCTTCTGGTAGGCAGGACCACCTGTTCTTCCCCAAAGTTATTGAAAAACTTCAGTAAAGAGAAAAAAATTTAAAAAGTGTTGAGTGGCACACAGAGCACATCTTACCAACACAGATAAATTGGAATATTGCTGGAATACAGGGAAAAACATGTCTTATTCATCACAGAATAATCAATTATGATCACCATTCCATGAAAAGTTTCATTTATGAGTACTTTCAAATTGATTTCCATGTGCAACAGAAGAAAAAGTTAGCAGTTGATTATTTATCCATACAGGGTTATAGCTCCTTTCCTCCCCTTTTCTCCTATTTGAGTGAAAGGACAAGAACAATTAAGTTACTGTCACACTGTTTTCAATTCATTAAAAAATAAACAACATTCCTCTATTTCCTGATACCTTGCCACTCATAGAGTCTTTTTGCCTTAATGCAAATATATGTGACATGCCTGTAATAAGCAGGTAACGCTGTCAACTGGCATCTTTAGCCAGAATTTAAAATATATTAAAAAAAAACGAAACAGGGAAAAATGGTTAGGTTTTAAAGTATTAACTTTATTAATAAATATACATCCATATGATGATGTAAATACAGATCATGAACACTACTCCATTCCCATACACATAATTGCACACGAGTAGCTCAAGTTCATGGACATAAAAACATACACAGTATCTAATCAGGCTTTTTACAGCAGAGGACAGGGTGCTGATACTAGTTATTTAACAGATTACTGTTACCCCCAAAGTAAACCTGTGGAAAAGCAAGTGATGAAAGATTGAAGTAACAGAAAGTGGTTCAAATTTTAGAATACAGATTCTTCTATCTGGAAAAAGAGTCACAAGGAGAAAGGTCTAGCCTCTACTAAAGTCATAAATATATTTAAGCAGTGTTAAAATATATGCATTAAAATAGAGAAGAATAAACTTCTTTTGTAATCAGAAATGAAGTTTGCAGTTCCAAGTATTTATGATTGTTATCAGCTGTTTTAACTGTCAACTCTAAGGGTAGCGTGAAACATTATTATACATATAACAAAGAACAGCAGAGTCACAGCTAATGAAACCATTGCACAAATGACTTCACATTGCTCTGCCTTTTAAAGCTCTTCAAAATGGGGGAGGGAGTTAAATTCTCATCTGAATTACTCTGCATATTGTAGTTCCAGGTAATTCTTTTCACAGACACATCATTTTTCACTGACGAGGCTTGGTCTTGTCCTGACTGAACATTAAGATCCTTCAGACAAAATGAAAATATATTCATTCAGAAGAGAGATCTTTAATGGCTCTAGTTAATTTGATTATTTTAAATTAAATCCAAGAGATAAAGAACATTGCTTTAATGACAAAGCTAAGTGCTGATTTTAAAAATACCATCTTTGATATCAAAGTCAGCTGCTTATGATGGTATCTGATTTTTTTTCTGACAAAATATGGTGCTAGCATCTTGAATCTGTCCAGTGCAAGACTTTATAGTAGCAAAATTATTTGGTTTTAAAGTTTAAGTAAATTTAATCAGAAAATGAATAGTAGTTACTATATGTATCTTAAACAGTGAACTTTATAGCATCATTAAGGAATAATAGCAAGCTAATACATTTCATTTATGTATAAATAAGACATTAGAAACTTGATAATTAAAAGAAATTATTAAACTTGACATGTCGGTCTTCTGAACAGTGTTAACACACAACAGTGATCCTAGCTTATGAATAGCTGAATTATGATATATAATATAAAATAAGCAATTTACCTTACAAGTAATGTTTTCATACTATGGGAGGAAAATGCCAGTTTTCCCACTGGTACTAATAAAGTTTAGGCATTAACATGCTGTTTCAGTGTTTCTCATGGAAAGAAAAGTGTTGAAAAAAGCACAATGTATTCTGCAGAGTATACACGGAAGAACAGAAGTATTTGAAAATTCCATTTCTAGTCACTTTGAATCTCCTCTTTTTTTCTTCCCCTCACTGCACGGCACCAGTAAACTCTAGTCAGATATAAAATAAAGCAGAATTAGGCAATGCCAGCAGTGCACTTGTGGTCTCCTTCCTAAATCCAGAGTGCCAAGCAGCCCACTGTGGGCTCTCTGAACACATTTCTACTTGATGCTCATCATTTCACAACTGACAACATTAATTAGTTTTTACTGGGATTATATTTCATCTGATATAATTAATAAACACTGTAATGAACAGAAATTGCTTAGGTGATTTCATTATTTCATCAGCATACTTGAATACAAATTATACTAGCAGAACAGCAATACATCTGCATTATCTCCTGACACACAGCACAGCACCATTGAGTGGATGCACAAGTGAGGAACGGACAGGAGCAAACAGGATCAACAGGAGGAGGTAAGGAGTGGAGTTTCTCCAAGGTACAGTGGTGACATGCAACACGTTCCTTGCCAGCGAGGTGTGACACTCCCGTAGTTATACATTCAGCTGAAGAGGACTGCTTGCCCAGCTGAGTTCAGGAAAGAACTTAAAGCAGTCTTTTGTTGAAAAGTTATCTGATTAAAAACAGCCAATACAACACAGATCCTGAGGGTGAATGAACTCACGTTAGCACTTTGCATGTGTCAGAAGTTACATCTTCTGAGAAAGACTGCTAAATTTCAGACTTGCGAGTTTGTTGAGGAACAGAACGTACAACTGGATTTCAGAGCTTCAGCATGAAGAAACTATTCCTTAGTAGCAATCTAGCTGCCATTAGTTCATCTATCGACTAAGGAGCCATCCAGTATAAGTTGAGGTTCATTGTCTTAGTTGCCAGTGCATACACAGTTCCCCCAAAACAATTCAACACACCTATTGTAAAGTACAGCAAAAGTCCAGCTCAATATGTGTTAGGCATCACTGGAACACCTGAAGGCTTGCTGCTTTTTTCCTGATAAAAAAGGTATGAAACATGACATCTGTTTCTTAAGTTGTCATCACTGAAATCAAGAGGTCTAGTCAAAATGACAGCAGGCCAGAATAACATTTATGTTAACAAAAATTACCATCATCATTACCCATTCAGCACAGGCTCAATTAACCCAAATTTTTGTTCTCCCCAAATCTGCAAACTCTATATATTCCCCCTCCCCAGATACTTCAAGCTACAAATTTATCATAAAGTCATTTTATATGTGAAATGACTTAAACGCAAACTTTCTTCCAGATTTAAAAAAAAAAAAGTTTCAGTAAAATGAAGTTAGAACAAACAATATGCAACATTGAGGACTGATTTTTCTTTCTTTTGAAGTCTGGATGAAAGTATTTTACATACTCACACTCACACATTCTCCCACACTTAAAAAAAAAGTTACACACACTCAGTTGAAAAATGGAGCATTTCTTTTGGGAGGAGGGGAGGTTTTAGTTTGAGTCAAGAAAGGTATTTATAGTTAACCAACAACATTTTTTTCCGGCTTGCATGCATAGATGAATTACTCTATATCTGGGGTCTAGCAGTGCAGTAAACTGCATCCTGTTTGCATCAGCTATACAGTTTGCTTTTAAAAATCATGAAAATGGTGTCCTTTGGTAGATATATAAGTTTCCAAAACTTAAATATAGTATAAGTGTCAAACAACGAAATAACTATTTCCAAGAATATCTGGCAAAACTGAGTCTAAAAATTTGGCAACAGTGTCTACTTAAAAAGTTTAATTTGTAAACATTATAGGTTATTACTTTAAAAGCTATTAAACTGTTGCCATGTAAGCAGATTTGAAAGGCAAAAGCCAGCGTAAATAACTATTTACAGATTTAAGAACATACTCTTTAATACTAATCAAGTGCCTAACTACAATGAACAGTACTTAATTTCTTATAAAATATTTCAGATTTCAAATAATTATTTGTGGTTTGGTATATGTACTATTAGGCATTTCAAAATTACCCAGCAGAATCCTGTAACAGTGTAACTAAAAGAACAGCTCTCACCTAAAGGCAAAGTAACTTGTCTTTGTAAGGCGCTGTGAAGCTGTAACGCACTGTATAAATACTCAGGTTTCTTTAATATCTTCAAAAATATTTTTGGAGCATTAGTTGAAATTCACTTAGTGCTACAACTCCAGAAATAAAAGCCACTGGAAATCACTTTAGAAAAAAAGGTTGGGGGTTTTTTGTTTAAGTTTTTAAGTCTATTTTAAGTCTATCTGAGGTCTGTAGAAGGTCCTGCAAAAGTGGAAAATGAGGCTTGCCACTTTCTTTATCAATTTTTATCAAGTAAAAACTTAACTGGCTAAGTTGTTTATTGTGGGACAGGGCACATTATGAACCATCAGACAGCTAATTTCTGTCCTCCTTATTTTAATTATTGAATGCATAACCACAAATCTAGATTTATGAGAAACTGAACTTAAAACTAGGGACATGAACATTAGTTAAGTATTGACACCAAAGCATAATGTATCATTTCAGACTTCCTCATAAATTATGATTTAAAATCAACAGAAGCCTCTTTAAACCAAAGCCTTCTCAACATTCTGTAAAAGTTATGAATTGCACCCGTAGGCTATGGCATTATTGGAATAAAATCTAGAAACTCAGACTTAGGCAAACATTACAAGAAAACTCAAGAAACATGCCCAAAATCAGCATAAAGCAGATTAGTAAGGAGTTACTCATATCCTCCTTTCATTCATTAGGCTGTTTGATTTTGCTGCTGGTTTCACCAGCAGCATGTACTCCTCTGTTATGCACCATAGGGTAAGGAAAAGCTGCACTGTCACAAGTATAATTTAGATTTGCAAGCCGTGATAGAGCTTTAATGCTACCTGGAGGTCTGCCTGGGCTGACTTTGTATCCTGCTGCTTTAGTTGTACCCAAGGGTCTGCCTGGACTTGTCTTAAATCCAGCTGCTTTGGTGGTCCCCAGGGGTCGACCTGTGCTGGTTCGGTACCCTGCTGATTTCGTGGTCCCTGACGGCCTTCCACGTTTCCCGGAGCGGTTGAGGTTTTTCTTTTTCTTCAGTTCATCTTTTGTCTCTATATTCCTGCCACTTGTGGTCTGCAAGTGGGATTCGTTCAAGGCGTCTTGTCTCTGGCAGGCAATGGGTTTGTGGCTGACTGCGTGGCTGTACTTGCTCTGCTGTGTGGCGTAAAGGTCAAACTGATCCGCAGCCCTCACATTGTCTTCGTTCAGGCAAGAGCTCTTGCCGGTCCCACAGAAAGCTGGATTACTGCTGGCAACAGGGTGCATCATTTTCTACCAAAAATAAGAGAGAGAAATATGTATCAATATATCATAATACTGCAGCATTCCACAAGAGAATCTTTCAAAAGCTACCTCTGTTCCTTAAAATTAGCCCAAACTACTTTGTCTGTTTTTAGTAAACAGTATTGATGTCTGTAAATTACTTTTAAAATGAGTTTTATTAAGCCTTCGCTTGAAGTTCTGCACAGTAACCTTTACACATAGTTAAAAAAGACAGTTTAAACCATGTATTATTCTCACATAGGTAAAATTAGGGAAGAAGTAAGTTAAAAAACCGAACAACAGCATTTCAGCAACCAAGACCTACAATATTTGCTCATCTATGATTCCAAAACCTTTCTAACCAAATCTCATCTAAATTTTAGTTGTTTTAGCTCTAAGATTAGTATGTGACTCAGCTGTAAGCCAAGGAAAGGTATGTTATAACTCTTCTGGTATAATAGATAAAGGATCCTAAAGATTTTTGTTGTTTGCTTAACTGCAGCAAAAGAATAAAGTGCTAATCAGTTTTGTTATTTCATGTCACAATTAATGTCAAAGAAAGAAACACATCAGGCATTTGGCAACACAATGGTGCCATAGTTGGGAAAGCAGAGGGATGAAATGAATTTGTAACTAAGTACAAGATGCTGGATTGCAGAAATGCCACTGCTGTCCTAGTTAGGAGAGCACGTACTAACTGCCAGCAATGCCAGCACTGAGATATGTTGATAATGTTGGCAATGCCAACAACTCTGGAAAATAAAGCAATTATATCTTCCATTCAACTATACTGGTTCTACAACTTAAATAAGCTGCAAATACTCAAAGTTTAAGATAGAAATATTTAGCCATGCTGAAGACAAGATTAAGCCAATAAATATCTGGCCCTTCAGAGTATTTCTGTGTCTTACAGTCACACTTAAGACACCAAATACATCTTCCCATGGTAAATTTATCAAGTAGATAAGGTCTGGAAGATTTATTATCTTTTCCCTACAATAGCTCTGGAATATCACCTACAGCAACACAATTTAAACTCTACCATTGATTACTGAATTTATTTGGCAGTTACGAATGTTTCCTGCCAGCCAGAGAGAAAGCACGCAGCACAGTCTATTTACCCTGGAGTAAATCCCCGTGCTCTTTTCTCCTGATTACAAAGGATACATTCCCTGGCTTGTCAAATGCACATTACAGTGTGCATTACTCTACTGCAAATATATAAATATAGGTTTATGTCAAATAGGGAAATTATGATAGTAATATAGTTTAAATATTGGATATTCTACCAGAGATAAAGTGCTACAATGCTGGTGCATTGCATGCAGCAGAACAAAAGTGAAACCGCTGTTATTGCAGCTGTTAACTTGCAAACAAAACAACTAAGAATAGTTTGCAAGCTTGCACTTAGCAAAGGACAAAGGAAATAAGCTCAGGTCAAGTGACCACAGACGTTTCTGTGCAGCAGTACAGAAGAAAGCTTAAGGTTTTCTACAATTAGCAGTCAAAAAAATTGTTACCTTTCTTTAACCCCACTAGGAAAGTGCCTGCAATAGCACAAAAAAATAACTGAGATTTTTCATGATATGTAATTGCAAACATGAGGGTTCTATAATGTCCTTTTGCTGCAGAGAGAATAAAGCCCAGCGGCTCTGAAAGGCTGTTCAGCTGTTTGTTGATCCACTAGAGACACGTGGAGTGGTGAACAGCATTCTTGTCTCAGTACTCATTTTGAACACAGGAATACTGGCTTTGGCCCCAAAAAGCTG
This sequence comes from Aleadryas rufinucha, assembly GCA_013397815.1. NCBI lineage: Eukaryota > Metazoa > Chordata > Aves > Passeriformes > Aleadryas > Aleadryas rufinucha. Next base: position 624,284 of record VZTH01013612.1, on the reverse strand, counting down.
CTCCAAGCTTGACTGCCACAAAGAAGGATCAGTTCAGCTGCCCAGTACCCAAGGAAAACACCAGAGCTGGGAGGAGGCACTGAATAAAGTGGGGGCCCCTGGTATTTCTCATGAGAGCAACCAGGCTCACACTTACTCCTGTGTTACATTCTTATTCTCTGCTTCTTTTCCTCATTACACTTGGGGGAATTTTTCCATCCATCTTTCCGGGGGAGAACCATCATAGGTACTCCTAGACAGTGAATATATTCTGCTGTAGCTGACAAATGCTGGAGCTTCATCACCATATGCATGTGCTTTGTGTCTACTGCAATACCACTGAGAGCTCTGACAAGCACTGACTTCACACAGAAGACCTGGCTGATGATACTTTACCTTCCATCTGGCAACAACCAGTATCACTGGAATGGATGAAGGAAGAAAGCGCAAATCAGTAACTCTTTAAAATTTCTTTCTAGAAGAAGCTTAACAAAACCCCAGATCTCAGTGGAAGACTGCCAACAGGATTTTTTTAAATGCATTTTCCCCCCCTCTCTGCACCGTTTTTCATCAAATCATGCAAATTTCAAGTAGCAGCCAAGGTTCCTATTCTATCTTTTTTGATTTAAGACTTTTTTTTTTAAAGTTTTGAAAAGGAATCTGTAATCAAACTTAATTACCCTAACATGGACTCTCCAGCATAATTTTCCTTCATTCACATTACAGCAGGGAATACAAGAATGTAGTGAGTCTATCTGTAGAGTGGAAGCAGGTTTCTTGGCAGAGAGATATACGGTATAAAAGAGAATTGGTATAAAATGCAAAGCTATGCCAATTTAAGAATTACACTCTAGCTAAATTGCATAGCTAAACACATACAACTTTGTGTGCAATCATTCTTGAATAAAACCCTCCAAAAAAGTTTCCAACACGATAGAACTTTCTTGTTTTAAACCTGTAAATAGACACATAAGAATACTGGCAACAGTTTACTTAAATCAGTTTTTAAACTAATTTAACTGACTGGCTGAATATATCTGTATAAACAAACAGTTAAGATACAGCACTGTGACAAGAAAATTTAGTTGTATTTCAAAAAGATTCACTGGAAAGTGACTGTGGAGAATTTTTTTGTATGGATCCTTTAGTGTCTGGTAACTTATATGTATATAAATGCTGGGGAAGGGAGAAGGCACTGGATAAGCTGGCTTTGGGAAAAGAGAGGCAGCACCAGAGCTTCTCATGCAACGAAGCACAGAAGCTCTACCACTTCTAGAAAGAAACAGGACCATCCAGCTGGGACCCACAAGGCTTTGCTACAGTGGTATGTCTGGACATGGTCACGATCCCTCCTTGTATCCCTCAATACAGCTTAACATACAGCTCTAACTCACAGCTGCTAAGGCTCCTGGCTCTGTTATGGCCCATCCCTCTCCAGGCTTGAAACCCTGCAGGAAATTCCCGTACATTACCTGTTCACTACACAAAATTTTAATATCAAAGCAACTCAAATCACATTACACAATAACACCCTCTTGGGCTGTGACGTGATGCCATCTTTGGCTTTCAAACATCGTACCCTGCCATCTTCATGGGCAGGATTTAGCTGCCAGTGTAAAAAGATGAAACCTTGGATAAGCAGAGAAGTTCATAAACCCCCCAGAACAGGCACCTGCTCAGTAGCTATTTTATACTGAGTACTGGACCTGAGACCCACTATCTGCATTGAGCAGAAAAATCAGTTCCAGCATAAGCAGCAGGCAACTGCTCTGCTCTCACCCACCCCAGCCTGCCCTCTGTGGCCTGGTGAGTGCCAGAACAGACCTGACTCAGCAAGTGCCTGACTTCTGCTAAAACACACCTGAATCACAGCAAAACTGCACAAAACTCCAAGTCCATCTATATTGCAGCTTATCAAATGATGAATACCAGGAAGGATAAACTCCTCACACCAACAGGGACAATTTTGCTTTTAATGGGGGTTAGTATACAACACACACTCCTTTTTCTGAGGTTTTTCACCGCTGAGCCTGCAATAGTTTCCACAGTATCGATGGGCCTGTGGGAGGCTGTAGCAGAGCATTTTCATCATCATCCAACACATACAAAGTATGTGACTCGCTACTTAACAACACAAGCAACCACAAGCATCATTTGTGCACAGCTCTCTGAAGGTCACTGCTGCCAGTGAACGCTGCGGGAGCAGAGCACAGGCCCAGCTCTGTTCAGGATCCCTCATAAAGGACGCTCTATGCCGAGTTCCAAGGCCCTGGAGAGCGCCACAGGGCTCCTCTGCTTTGCGGGGGGGGTTGAACAACAGCAGCAGGAGGAATATTTTCCCTTTCAAGACTGCAACAGAAATATGGTGTCAGTTCTGTTCTTCTCTCTTAGGACAGCATGTGTGAGAAACCCTTTCATCACTCACTGAGAAGAATTAATTCTATCAATTTAAATGTTTTTCACATGTTCCTTTTATTGTCAGCTCCTTTTCTACACATTAACTCTTGCTAAAGTAGGGCCTTACCCAATTTTTAAAACCCTGTGACTGCTTGCTTTCACAAAGCTGCACCTTACCTGGAGTATTCACATAACTGTAAATATTTTAAAAATACTAAGTATGAAATTCTGTCAGTGGCACAACACACACTGTAGCACCTGGACCTACAATTGAAATCTTATCTACTTGTGAAGCTCAAGAACCAGTTTTTCTGCACTGTGCTTATGAATCCCTTTCTGCAGTCAGTGCATAATATGATTTTTCTCACCATATGACACCAGGTAAAATATATTAAAAATTGCCAAAATGTAAGAAATAATTTCTTTACAGCAGTGATTTGCTAGAGTTACTACATGACAACATAAAACTGCAAATCGAAAAGACAACATAATTTTGGAAACAGTTTCTTTCTCCATTATTCTTAGTGCAAAATCATAAATAAATTAAGAGCTCCCCAAGCAATACAACTTACAAGTATGGTCCTTCCCCTGGTGACCCAGGGTCACTTTCTTATGTGACAGAAGTTAGGAGAAGAGTTATATGGAGCTGAAACAGCCACTCCCTTCAAATTCCTCTTCCCCAGACGTGCCAGGCAGAGTGGGAGCCTTCCCTCACCATGGTCTGTGCCTCCCGCTCCTCACCAGAGAGCTGCAACCTGGGTGCGCCTCTGTGCCCCCGGGAGTTCAAGTCTTTTGACTCAGACACCCTTGGAGAAACAAAGTTCTCCAAAGCCTAAGCACCAGCTTTGTATTACAGACAAAGCTCAACTGCTCACACAGAGCTGATGTCGGCAAGCACCACTAGGCTAAGTGTCAAGTAAAATGAACTTTTAGGGTTCATTCATTATTTGATTGCAAAACCAGGCAAACAAGTAATTGTTAGGCTTTCTAGCCCTAAAAACCAAATAAGCCATATCCACGGGCAGAGTTTCACTAGATGCTAACATCAGCAAGGATGTCAGCTGACTTCTTCCCACCCCAAAATTAAGATCATACATGATGATGATGAACAGGACACCTTGAAAGGGTTAAGACAGCTTCACAAAAATTACGGAAGATGGCATCAATGATTTAACTACCTGTGCACCTCCAGTTACACTGACACAACTGACAGTTTGGTTTCATAATCAATAGAAACCACTCTTAGAATCCGCCCTTTTTCTGAACGGGACAATCTTGCCCTTTCCTCTTCTCCCACATTCCCACTCCTTGTGCCAACACTAACTATTGTGCAAGAGCAGGACAAATCAACACCAGGGATCTGATCCAGGTGAAAACTAATCCAACAAGAAAGCAAAAGCAACAGTGTGTAGGCATAAAGGCAAGAGGGTAACAGAAACCGACATTTCCATCAGCACAGAGACAGTCCCAGGTCAGCCTAAGCCACATTACCCACTGGCTGCCATGGACCCCACTCCCTGGTACTGTTACTTAAAAAAAACCCCACCAGATCTCAAAAAGATGGTGTTAGTGGACTTCAAAGACCTTGGATGACAGGCATGACAAGTCCCAAACATAGCACAGGGAATGGAGGTTTGAGAAAAACCCCAGAGCTGGGGATGGAGCAGGACAGAATCGAGGCAGCCAGCAGGCCAGACAGACTGGCTTAGGAGAGTACACTGAAACTGCATCCTCATTATTCTGTGGTTCTGCATTACCAAACTTCAAGGCAAACCAAATATGCATATGAATGATGGAGCAGGTAGAGGTGGATCTTTATAAAGAAAGGATTATTAGTGTTTGTGAATTGTCCATTCACCTCAAGGGGCTATTCCCAAATAAAAAGGAGCAGTCCTTGCCATAGCCTAGAACAAGGGCTTTGAGGAGCTGGAGATGCTTATTCAACTCCGTGGGTGTTCTCACCCACCTGCTCTTCTCCCCAGGGCTGCAGACTCGAACAATAGCTCCGAGAGGTAAGAGGTGCTCATTCATCTCAATGGGTGTTCTCACCTACCCTCTATTCTTTCCCTAGCCTGCTACCACAAAAGGACTTTCAAGCTAAAAGAGATGGATCAAGCATCTCCTTCCTAAGGTACATTTTCACAGTGTTTCTCTGGGACGGGACTAGTACAGAAGGCTCTGGACACCTGTCCACACACCCCAGCAGTGCAAAGGCCTCTGAACACCTGTCCACACAGCTAAACACAGCCACGGCAGTGTCCTTGTGTGAGACTGCAGAAAGACAAAGTCCACTTTTGAATCTGTTCAACAATGGTCAATGGAAAAACACGTAGGACTTTTTTTATTTAAGGCTGCATCTAAAACATGAGGGATACGGGTACAGACACACACATACACACAAAATTCTCACAGAAACTCTGGCATCTGAAGACTGAAATAGAAATAAACCGTAATTTAAGAAATATATTAACAGAGTGCCTCTCCTATCCTTTCATTTTACAAAAATAAAAACCACATGGATCAAAATAACTGTTAATCCAGGGAGAACTGCACACAAATTTAAGGTGCAACTATTCACTAATTAATTACCTCAGAAGGACTACACACAAACAAGAATGCACTAAACTATCCGTACCTGTCCACGAGAATACACAGCACTGACACGCGTTATGTTAGAACGCAAAAAGGCACAGAAGGGACACAGCGAGGCTCTCCAAGTACCCCGATGTGCAGGTGAGCAAAGGCATCCTCTACCTAGGTGTGTCAGGAAATACATCCATGGGCTGTACGCGCACATCCAGGTGCCCCACGCGAATGGGAATATGCTCCAAGTAAAGAGCGTACACACACAGCAGCCCCACGCACGGAGCTGCGGGTGCTGAAGGGAAGGAACAATTCCCGGCCGCAGGCTGGAGAGCAGGAGGGCCCAGCCCCACCTGGAGCGGCCAAGGGCCGGCTGAGGGGACAAAGGGGCGGCACAGCTCCCTCCGACTCGGCCGCAGCCGGGGACACCGCGCCGGGGGTGGCCTCGCGTGTCCCCTGTCCCGCGCGGGGGGCACGGACAGGCCCCGGCCCTCGGCACGGCCGGGCGGGGACGGCGGGACAGGCGGCGATGGCGCAGCTCCCCTCGCGCGGCCCCGCGGGGCTCGGGCACCGCATCNCGGGGCCGGAGAGGCCCCTCCCACCGCCGAGGGTCGGGGCCGCGCGGCCGCCGCCATTTTGTGGGGCGGGCGGGAAGAGGTGAGGCCGGGCTGGGCCCCGTCCCGGTGAGGGGACGCACACAAATCCCGAGTGCTTTAGGCACTGTGCATGGCCACGCGCATCCCTGGAAGCGCGATCAGTGTTACTGGTGCTTCCATCACTGCCGTTTGGATACAGGAATGTGGTATCTTGTGTCTCAAAAGTACACACAGAATCACAGGCTCAGGTTGGAAGGACCTCTGGGATCACCGAGCCCAACCTATGACCAAACAGACGAGTGCCACATCAGTCTTTACTCAAACACCTCCAGGGGCGGTGACTCCACCACCTCCACTCCTGCACACGCTGCAACCCATTATGGACTAGTCTAGCTTCAGGACTATCAGAACAATGTATTACGTTAGTTCTCCTTCCCTGCTGACTTTGCAGTGGGAACAGCTGCCATTTCCAGCGTAGCTGGAAAATGACACGGGGCTGGGGGTCAGGGAATGGACCACCAGTGTCTTACAGCGCCAGTGTGGGACTACTGGTTATTAAATACTTTGCTTTGTTTCATCCATCTGTGTTCTGTTCAGTATTGCAGTAGCACTTCGTTATAAACATAACTTCATACCTGCAGGCAGGAACAGCAACTACAGGAACAGCAACTTCAACTGTTTCCAAAAAGATCCCACAGAAACACAAATTCTAAGCGCCCAGCACATTTCACCATCCAACCTTTCGTCCTCGAGGTCAGTTTTAGTGAAACAATATGACAGCCCACTTGCTGGAGGGCTGTGACCAACATATTTTTTAATCTACATTTGCTAATTACTATAATGGATTCTTGTCCTCCATTAGCACCCTTGGTCCATTGACAGACAGCAACACGCATCTTCAAATCACAGGGTCTGAATGAGCACATTGGTCCTTAAATGACTGATGCACAAAAGAGCCTGAAAAATATTGTGTATTATTCAGATGAGGTTTTAGAAAATAAAAGCAAAAAAGACCAGGAAACAAGAACCTGCAGCTTTCACAAATGGTTAATTCTGCTTTTAAAAATATTTTCCTCTCCTGCTGTTGTTTGAGGAGCTGACTGCTGTAGTCCAACACTAAGATATTGCATTTCTACAATACTTGGAGCTCTTCAGGCCGAAAATTGCTGTGAAACATCCTGCCAAGATGATGCTTTGTATTTTTGCCATTTTTTCCTAATGCATGCAGGAATCCTCACTTGCAATAGAAGAAAGCAGCGGGGAAAAGCAGCATTTATTTAGCTTAATTTAGCAAATGATTCAGTTTATTTACAAAGCTCATCTTTCTGCTGTTCAAATGCCTGTTGGAAATGCCAATGAAAGATGGTTCAGTTTGATACCTTTTCAGTATCCTCTTATTTTCAATATTTTAATCTGGAAGGTGATGGCAGTCAGGCTGGGCTCAGCCTCCAGATTTCTGCAGAAATTGTGATATTAACAGAACACAGAAGCTATCAGACCCTAGAGGAGTGGAAGTGTAACGTGAGGCAGTGAAAGGCTCCATCCTGAGCTGTGAAGCTGGAACCCAGGTGTTGTTGAGGCTGTTCCTGGCAGAGCAGAGCAAGGTCTAAATGTCTGACCTGGAACTGGCCATGGCTCCGTGACAGCCAGGCTGGTGTCACTGCCCTGCACCACACTCCAGGCAAACCAAACTCACACCAGCTGAGCCAGCTCAAATGGGGTAACAACAGGGCCTGGTCCCCTCACGTGCACTGTGCTAGCAACAACAGGGACGAAACACTGATAAACTGCTCTGCCACTGTCTTGTTTTGTCACAGCTCCCGGGGCCTGAAGCATGGCTGTTCCTCCAGTTGTGAATCTGCTTCCTCCTTTTCTTCCTCTAAAGGACTGGCTCATTAGCAGTACCAAATGATTACATTAATTATCTGTAAGATAACCAATGCAATGAAATGCTGTCCCTTCCCACATCCAGACCACAAAGTGCCCTTCTCCTCCTCTCTCACTGGAGATCTTGCTGAAGGATCCACATTTTCAAGAAGGGCCTCAAAGCACAAGTTCCTTCTTCTGCCAGTACAGGAGGTTCTCACCGGTCCTGGGCTCCAAAGCATGCTGAGCAAACAGGGAGAATTCAGTACAGGAACTGCCATGACCTCCTGTCTATTTAACTGTGAATTATCAGAGCTGATAATTTCTACAAATTCACTTCCTTGCTAACTTGCACAGGCAAAGGAAAAGTAGGTTTTAACGAAAATCCTTGATCTTAATTCTGAGCGTAACATTTTCCTTGCTCAGCCATTCATTTCAGAACAGTTGCCATGGGATATTTATTATTTTGAGAAATGTTTGTGATGATGAACTTCATACTTAGATTGGCCAAAGTATAAAATAATTTAATCATATGCTCACTCCACAGTCGGTTATTAATAATTTCTTAGCTCACTAGAACAACTTAGTTCTGGGATGTTGATTAATTTACCTCTGCTTATGCTGGTCAGCTTGACAATCTTGTATCTCTCAGTTTGACTAAAGAAAAATATTTAAATCTGTTTCAGATGAAAAGTCTCAGAGAAGCAATGTTTGGGTGGCCATCAGTCAGACTAATGGTCATTTATTTAAAAACAATTGTTTTTACTGCAGCTAAAACTATGAAAACAAATCTTCCTGCCTAGCATTGTATAAACATTGTACAAAATGTACATTTTGAGACAAATTTGAGCCCAGCTGCGCCCCTTTCATTTTTGCATTTTTAGGTTGCTCTCTGCCTCCACCTCCCCCTTACAGCCAGCCACAGTTAGCTGGAAGCCAGAATTTATTCTGCAAACGCCTGAGCTCTAAGAACACAAACTTGTTTAAACTGAGACCATATTTGGAAGAGATCTGGGTCAAGAAAAATAATCAAAGGAAAGTGCATTCCTGGAGCATCACGTGAGGAGGCGAGCGCGCACACAGGGCCGGGCGCTAATGCTCAGGGACGACCCTCAGGAACTCCCTGCCAAGGGCAGGTTTGACACTGATGTTCACCCTGAGAACCACCTCACCAGCAAACTGAGGCAAAGCCACGCCCTTGTAAATGAGGTGTTCAGCAGCACACCATCGATAGTATCATGTCTGTGGCAGAAAGTTAAAAACTAATCCTGGCCAGCTCCACAGGCTCCATCCTCACAGCCACAGGTACCTGTCTGTAACCCTGCCACTACTTTGGCTGAAGTAACCACCATTTCTTACAACTATAAAACTGCCTGAAGGACTGAAACACCAAAGTATTCTCTCACTCCTTGAAATTCCAGCATTCTTTTTCTTATTTTAGGAAGATCACAAATCCAGCCTTTGGTGTTTGTTTCATATTCGCCACAATTGCAGAATTTCAGAAAATTCTGCTTAACAAAAATCTTTTTTTCTTCCACTTGGAAGACTTTACAGATAGTACTTTGAGCCTCTGAGTATTTTATTTAATTAGCAGGCAAATGCACATTAACTAAATTGCACTGCTTTAATTGTACAAGCAAAATCTCAAGAAGCCAGTGCAGGCAACAGCTACAGAACGTGCTAGCTGTGATCTACACTCATTGTCTGGGTTACAACTTTTATAGCATGAAGTCAACATGCAAAGTAGGCCTTGAGCTGCCTGTTCTAAACCAAAGGTGGCAACCATGTACCATAGTTCAGGGAGTATAAAATTCTGAACTGTGATAGCACACATTTTTTATCTTGCTGTCAATTTTTTTTCCCCACACAAAACACTGGATTTAGTCTCTCCTGTTTTCCTGGCTAGGGCATTAATCCTTCACAGGGGTGGTGGTAGGGGGTCTCGCTGCCTCCCCTCCCTGGTGTGGGCCTGCTGCATGATGACACCACCCCATTACTGTGACATGCAAGAAAAAGCTCATTCATGATCCAGTGCCAAATACCTGTATCACTTATCACCCAAAACACCACTGTTCACTCAAGTACTGAGAGCATAAAGGCAACCTTGAAAGCTGGTAGCATTATCACCTGGGCAGGTAACAGAACAAGCTCTGTTTACGTGTATTTAAAAAACCCCATCCCTGTGCTCTTCCCACAACCGGCAACATGAATCCAACCAGGGCAGATTCTCTGGAAAGCAACCAAATCATGATGTTTATAAAGATCTTGCCCATATCCACGGTCACACTTGCGAAGAACTAAATATAGCAGTTTTCATTATTAAATTGTATCTTCTCCAAACTTTTATTCTCATCTTCTTTCCACTGGTTTTTTCTCTGTGTATTTGTTAATTTGAGAGCTTCTTTTCCACCGGCTTTTACGCATTTTGCTCCTGTTTTCATGTATCCAAACACCTTCACTGTGACCTTCTTAACTGAGTCTGGGCTGTGTTGTATTGCATTTCCAGAACAAAAACAGAAGTACAAGCTGCTGTTCACATCACCCTACTCCAAAGAGTGTGAGGTTCACTGTCATAGGAAAAAACACAGAAGCGGTGCAAATGCAGAAGACAGAGGAGCTATTCAGAAAAACAGTTTCTGAAAAATATACATTGAAATTACTTTTATTTTTGCTGGAATTAAAAAAACCATAATATTGACATTGCATTTAAAACCCCCAGGAAGTTAAAGATTATACATTGTTGCATCTCTGAAATCCAATAAAAGTGTCTCCATCATGCCTTCTTTAGGAGATATCAACGTATGAACATTTTGAACCAAGATTTTTAAAGACGTGTCAGGTTGTCCAAACTCCACAGTGCTCTTCATTAAATACATACACAAAATGTGTCACTCTTCTGGGAAGGGACACTGTCCAAAAGTTAGACAATTCAACAAAGAATTTCTAGGAAAGACATCAAACCCCAGTTCTTAAGGGAAAGAAAATTGATGTATTTAAATGTAATCACAGAGCTTAGTTTGAGATTTCTGTTTTAAGTTTTGAGAAGTGTTACTGTGTGTGCTGCTTCTCTCTGTTCTGCTCCATGTATTAATACTGGCAAGTACTACATTAGGGGTGTTCTTATCCTAAATGTAGACTGTTAAGCTGGTATGATCATTCCTTTGCTTCTTCCCTGTACTGCAAATAAGGTACACTGACAGGGTAACAGACAGTTGTATGCAAACACAAAGAGTCACTTAAATTACCTGAAGTTTGGAAAGAAAAGTTGTGAATTTATACAGCCATGATGCAGATTGTATGATTTGTCTTCACCAGGGTTAAAGCAGTATATACACAGCTGGTTTAAAATGACACATTTCTTCTCAATGTGTCAGGTAAGTCAAGCTTTCTATGAAAGTCCTTTTGAAAGTCATCATCTTCTAAGTCTTGCAGCTGCTAGAATGAGACAATTCAAATTGCTACTGCTTCGGCTCCAGATGAGCAGACAGGAATTAAATGCTTAGGAATAGTGTCCATCATGAATCCTAATGGTTATGGGGATGAGACCTCAAAAACATCAGTCTTGCCTGTCCCAGTAGCTTATTGACTAAAATGATAGCCAGTATTTGTGGAATTCATTCATAAATATCACTATACATTTTTACTTAAAGCCATGTCCTAATAGTAATAAAGACGACAATCCTGGGGGAATAATCACATTAAATGTATATATAAGAACACTATAAAAGAGTGACAAAGTTGTATTTCATTACAAAAGAGGTTTCTCTTTTTTTTTCTGCTAATTCCTTTTTAAACTACAACAGGCTTTCATTCTTATGTCACCAAATGAGAAAAAAAAATCAAATCCTAAAATTCTGATGTTTAGAAAAAACCAGGAAAACTACTGTCATACTACAAAACATTTCACTTTACAACAACCCCAAAGAGTTATCTATTACCTGGATGATAAAGAAAAAACAGGACATGAGAAGGATAAGATCTTAAAACGAGACCTCGAGTATTTTTGGATAAAATTCTCTACTCTGATCAATGCAAGACTCTCTGACCTTAAGGGGGACATTTGTACAGGGAACGAATGTGTGTAGAACCAGCCAGAGAGATGCTATGGATCAGGAGAAAAATCCTGCCTTTATTTTGGTGTTTTATCATTTTTCCAGTATAAATTGATGTGTGAACCATCTCAACAATATGAAGCAGGTACATTCTAACAATTTCCAACACAAATCCCAATGCTTTCATTTACTTAACAGTATACTGTCTGTCAAAAAAATTAAAATCTGTTTATTTCACATTCTTTATGATGAAAAGTATATAAACTGCACTTTTAAATTAAATCATGTTCCACCAAAACTGGTCTGCTTTAAGACTGATAACTTTAGTGGAGAGAATTAAGATGCTTCAGCAAGTATCAATTTTCTGTTAAAAAATGTCCGCAAGATGAAATAAAAAAATTTCTTAATTTACAATAAGCAGTGTAAACAGCAAAAACAACAGAAGCCACAAAGTTTCACGCACCAGCTGCGGGCAGACAGATAACTCCAAATGCTCATAAAACTTTGTATCTTCCTTTGTTGGTTGGTTGGTATGAATTTTGCTGCAAATAAAGAAGATGATAATCACAGTTAAAAGTGAAGATGGATAAATGAATTGCAATAAACCCCCACTAGGTTATTAGCTGGGTATGCTGTAAAGCGACAGCACACCAGATCTCTCAACACACAGAAAATATTAAAATGAGGGGAATAATTCTCCTCTCCCCTGCCTGATGGTGTTGAAATTAGGAAATTTATTGGGACCAAACTCTTTGAGGGGTCTGCATTCAAAAATCTCTGTCAATGTGTTATCTCCATCTGCTGGCTGGATAGCAGTCATGTTCTGGCTGATTAACCAGTGTCATGGACGTTTAGGCTGTTCAATAAAACAGTGTTTTTGAGATCTATAGGTCCCAGTCCCTGGTATTAGTAAAACCTTATGCCAGAGCATCAACATTTGCAGAAGTCAATCTCATAAAGCAGACATTAAGGCACTTTCCCTCAGCATTCTGGATATTGCACTCACCAATCTGATGAGCTCCTCTTTTATAAGTCGTGTGATTTCTGCCTTTGCTTTCTGTACAGCCAGTTCATTGGCACCTGAAGATAAAAATATGTATTATAATCTTAAACACTTTCTGTATATGAAGCCTACACAATAAACACTGCTGGCTACTTTCAGAAGCATAGTAAAACTTGCTGAATGCCCTCAGCTATTTGGTGAAGAACACTCTATTGCACTGAATGCCACAGCTTGGCTATGTTCTCTTTTAAGGAAGATACTCCAGTCATGAATGATGCTGTTCAGAAATATGTAGGATTAGAGGTTTCTTGAGAAAAACTCAACCATGATATTTGCAACGTTTTTGGTTGTAGTAGTTGATGCAATTACTTATACCTTTAACAGCCTAAACAGAATTCTGGTTTTTTTCCTTATTTCACAGACCTCTTTGTGCTTATTCTTTTTCCTCTTTTCTTTTCCTCTCCTCCAAACTGATTTCATATGTTAGCTGTTGTTCTGTGGCAGGTGAGGAGAAGCCTCTCTGTGATCCCCATGGATCATTTGACAAAGTGTGTTAAGATAAACAAGTGTTTATCAGTAATTGCAAAGTAACTGCAGTGAGTCTATAATTCAAGTGTCCAAACACTGACTACAGAAATTCCATGTCTAATTACAAAACTAGATTCATAGCTTTAACAGAAACATTTATAAAAAGAATACATACTTTCTATAGCCAAATAAATCTTTCGTTCTCCTTCCTTGGGTTCTTTGCCTGGAGGGAAGTAAGTTCCCCTGATTGTAATGGCAGCTTCAGAATATTCACTGATTCTCTGTAGCGCTTCTTTGGAGGTAACTTTCCATCTGGCAGTCTGCAACATGAAGGATATGGGAGAATCAACAAGGAGAAAGGCATCACACAAAATGGCAATACATTAGTTCAGCCAACGTGGGCAGAACCTTAAATATAAATACAGGGAATTTGTACTTGATACTGTGAAATATAAATCCTCAAAATAACAGGTGAGTTAGATTAGAGCAGCAATATTCTGAATGGCAGAAATACTCTGAATGGCAGGTACTAAAAAAAGGGCAAAGAGTTGTAGAAGTCATGGCAGTAAAGCCTTTACAAAAAACACCAGACAGTGTCACAGATTTGGGTATTAGAGAAGTGGGTAGAGGGTGAAGAGATTTTTGTCTGATAACAAATACTTGTTTTTCTGATACTCTCTGGAATAAGTCCAAAGAATTGCATTTATATAACCTGAGAAGTAATTACAGATAATGTAGTAATTTCAATTAGGTATCATCAGAAATAGAGACATAATATTTTATTGGTGTAAGTATGAAGAGAGGTTTTGTTAAATAATGGTCATTTACACTTGATTACAGCAAAATGGTTACTTGCCTGTGGGAAGTCATTGATCTCTAATTCCTCTTCATATCTCTTAAAGGATTCATTCTGTCCTCCATCCTGTTTCTCTTCCTCCTGCTTCTCTATGGGTACGTAATTGAGCTTGGCATTGATTTTTTCAGCCAGTTGCTCTGCAATGGTCTTGGCAGACACAGTAGGAGCTTGAATTGTGCCTCCTCTCAGGATAGCATTTGTAGCCTGCTGCATCACATCCTGTAAAAGCAGAGGTCCATATTGAGAACAAGGTAGCCAAAAAAAGTCCTATATAAACCAATAAGGGTTTCATTAAAGTTCTCTATGTAATGTAATTGTCTACGTAACAAATACACTCTCCAGACTTCTGCTCTTCCTTCCTTCTCCTCTCAACAACTCCCTTCACACCTGCAAAGAAAATATCTTACTGGTCTTTCGTATTTTCAGCTTAAAACATCTTTGGACATTCCAGAACAATTAACCTCAATCTAAACACATTGTACATCACATGTACATCTCATGCTTCAGCAGAGAAAGATGTTCAGCAAGTCTGCCAAAGCTGACAAAACTAATTGTGTAATGTTATCAGTAATTAATTAACTCCTTCCCAGGGCAGACAAAGCATTTACGGTTCTGTAGTAAGTCTTATAAACATATCAACTCACTTACAAATCCTATATAAGTGAGTTAGCCCAGCCCAAATGAGAGAAACAATGCACTATTTTACTAGTGTGCAGAAACACTAAATCAAATGGCAGCCACAGAACAAAGAACTGAACAACCTTTATTAAAAAAGAATATAATTGGTCTGTGAAGAGCCTGACCTTAAAGTGGAAGGGGACCATGACTTGTGCCTCTGCTCCAAGATTCTTCTGGGCATTGATTCTCAAAGCCAATCTTTTAGCAATTTCCAATTTTTCTGCATTCCCAGCTGATGGTGTAGGAGCATTTGATGTTCCTGGTGCTGCCATATCTTTTACTCTTTTCTTTGAATTGAACATGCTTTCAATTTGTTCATCAATCTAAAGAAAATAACAATTATATGATCACTGCATTTACCACTATATAATCTTATCATCATAAAGAAAGAAACAATAAGGGGCATTTAGTTTACATGTTTTTAAAGAAATTAATCTTGTATAAATGGTAGAAGCCTGCCCAGAACTACAGCTCAACAAAATGATGATCTAATCAGGAAAAAGTCCAAACAGAGTGTTTACTTGCAAGGTCACAAAAAGAAGTCTATCAAACATTAAGAAAGGAATCTAGTAAGATTTAGAAAGAGAAAATACTACTATGAATGTCTTTAAAATACTGCAAATAAAAGTATGTTCGCAACTGAGGACAATCGTTCTGTTTCATTTCCGCAAGATTATTATCACAAATAATTAATGTGACATTTACATAACTACACACATTAAGTGTAAAACACCAGTAATACAGAAAGAGACACTGAAGATCTTCCTAGATCTTGAACTTCATAGCTGTATCTCTACATTCAAAGAATACATACAGTCAATAACGAAGGTCACAGAGTAACTGAAATCCATGCACTCTGCAATGTGTTATGTAACCTACTGAGGAAGAAAATCAAATGAATTGAGAAAATCCATAAGCAACTTAAATCCTATTCCCAGGTGCTTACATCAACAGCTGTATCTTCATCATCTGAATCTTGCAAGCCAAGAGCTGCTTTTTGTAGTTTCTTTCTTTCATTAGCCAAAGCCTGTTCTGTTTCATCAAATTTAAAACCTTTGCCAGAGAATCCACTGCTTTTTTTAATCAACTTTCCCTCCTGAAAACAAAAACACGTATTATCATACTTAGGAGCTTCAAATCATAGTACTGATAGTCATAAAGTAACTGTAAGATTATACAAATAATTTTGAAGTTCTTTAAAAAGCAAATCCTAGCACATTCGTAAAGCTCTTCAAATTTAAAAGCTGCATTTCACAATTAAATGTAATAAAAACACCTCTGTTAATTCAGCAGAGACAATAGCCTATTGGGATTTTCTGTAAGCATACATTTTAAATGTTTTTCAAATGCAGTAAAAAAAAACCTCTCAATTTTTTTATATCAGAAAACCTCCAAAGTCATCCTTCTCAGCATGAGCAAGATCCTCTGTTGGTGAGAGCTCTAGAAATAATCATACAAATTCTGTGAAAGAACTTCATTATCTTGTACGCGAATCTTGTTCAAAGCTGAAGTGCCCCTTATACCATAGGTATTTATTACATACCAGGTGACAATATTTAAATTCTCAAGAATGGTTCTTTAAATGACGTTCAAGATCCCAATCTTGAGGTCCCTGACACACTTAGCTAAGCACACACGTGTTCCCAGTGAGATGACCCATGTGTGTACACAGGCATTAAACCTGGCCCAAGCCCCCTATAGAAGAAAGAATTACTTACAGCCTTCTGTTGGTCTTTGAAGTCAGCCCAGAGCTTCTCCAAATCAGTAGGGATTGGATTCCCAGACAATTCCAAAGCCTTAATGATATCACCAGCATAACGTGCCTGATCCTCAGTAATGAACGTATATGCATACCCCTGGTCAAAATTAATTTACGAGACAATTAGGAAAAAGCTCTAAAGACACTCTAAATTTATTGAAGCACCCTGGCACAGATCCTGATTTCTGGTCAATGAAACTAACCACAACAGTCATGCAATAACTTTTTTTTAGTGGAAGTGTAGAATGAATAATGTGATTTCCCAGGAAGCTGATACAGAGGTAATCATCCAAAGATGGTAAACACTGAAATCTTTCCTTCCAACCAATCTTGTCACGGTTGAAAGCTTGAAAAATTAAAATCTTATCAATTTAGTAGGGCACATTTCCAACAGTGAAAAACGCCCAAACTTTCAGCCACAAATAGGATTTAAAAGAACACTCATACATCAGAAGAACACGTAGAGTTCCAAATTTCAGAGTGCTGAAGTTCAGAATATATTAAAAACACTGTTCCCACCAACAATACAAACTACTCCCTCTATAACTATCCCTTGGAACAACTTCATCAAGCAAGAAAGAAGAGAAAAGTGCCAGTACTAACCAAACCAGACAAGTGAGTGTACATACTTTATTGCCAGCTCGCCCAGTGCGGCCTGCTCGGTGCACATAGTCCTCATAATGGTTGGGACAGCTGTAATTGACCACCAGCATCAGCTGCTTCACATCCAAGCCCCTTGCTGCTACAGACGTGGCCACCAGAAGTTTGCAGGTTCCATTCTTGAAGTCATTAATAATGCTGTCCCTGTCATACTGATCAATACCTGCAAGACAAATCAGTTATTTATAAAGCTCTGCTTCAAGCCACGAGAATTTGTATCCAGGTCAAAACACCCTCCAGCTTCAAACAACCAAATCACAAGCAAAAAAACTTCAATACATTCACACTTTTAAAGGCAAAATACACTAGCCAAATAACCTCTATTATTTAGAACAACTTTTAATTTTTCAACTATCAAAAGATGTTTTCCCCATACCAAGACCCTCAAAAGTTTTTTTAATATTATTTTCAATTTTCTACTTCAGCTGAAACCTCATCTGGAGGTTTTGTCTGTTCTCTAAAGGCAACAGAAATCTCAGAATAACAAGAATATTTTTCCCTCTTCCATTGCTGCATCCCTGCTGAAAAGTGATTTTCTACTTACTGAGCATGTAAAATGCTCTAAAAAAATTATGTCAGTTTTAAAATACACTGGGATAGACAGAATTGTAAAAAAAATTTTCTCCTCTTGCTACTTCCATTATATTACTATTACTTGATAGAAGAAAAGTAAAGTGACAACTGCTATTACTGTGGAATCTCAAATAAAAATATCATGTGATACTCCCCAATGGCACTCACTGCTCTACAATAACAAGTAGTTAGCAAAATTCCTGGAGAGGTGTTAACTCTCAGTAACAGTCCTCTTGCATAGACACAAGATTTGGCATCTGATGACATCTCACAGGGAACAATGAAGAATAATTACACAAAACTGTCATGTCTATTTCAAATTAACAGACAATTATCCTCCCCAATTACAAAGCAAAACCTGCTTATGAAGAAATAATAACTGGTACTATACAGGAACTAAGTGATTTTTAACTACTGGATACCAACATTCTAGTTGGGAGTAGTTAATATCAATCTTTAAATTTGCAGATTACCTCCATGAAGAGACAAGCAAGGATAAGAGGCCCTCATTAAATCTTTCAACAACCCATCAGCGTGTTCTTGCTTATCGACAAATATGATAACGGATCCTTTCTCCTGATAGTGTCCCAGTAGCTCCAGTAACTTCAGAAACTTGTTCTCCTCTTCTATGACAATCTGGAAAAAGACATACAAAAGTAACGTAGAAAGAGTATAATTTGTATCTTGAGTCATTAAACAAATTCAGAGTGTATTAAAGTAAAAATCAGGAGCAGGAGATGACTTTTTCAGGCTGTTCCCACATCTAGTGGTAAAACTGCTGTTCAGCTTAGTGCTACAAGCCAGCTTTAAAAATCACACTGCATTTGCAGATTAGGGTGTTGATTTATTCTGAGTTCATGTTTAATAAGGCCACTAAACTTCTAAAAAGAAAAGCTCTGTGGGTATATTGGTTTATATTCAACATTGCTGGGAACAATCTTTTGCAAACAAATCAGAAAATAAGCGAGGCACGTGTGATACTCACCACGTGTTGCTCCACATCAGAACAGACAACACTTCTGCCTCCAACCTGCACTTCTATAGGTTTGCTGAGGATCCTGCGAGCCAGGGCCTCCATAGCTCTGGGAAAAGTAGCAGAGAACATGACAGTCTGACGGTCAGGCCTGACGTTGTCTACAATGCGCATAACCTGTGGTACGAGAACATTCCCTGTTAATATCCAACACATCCCTGTTAAACTCAATTCCACACGCACGCAAAGCTGTCATCGTTAAAGTCAGGTGGTATCTGCACCTCGCAGACTACAAAACATTCTTTACAGATTTCCTCTTGGCACCAAGCTGTCGGCATTGGAAGACAGGCAAAACTTGCTGGATTGAAAACGAAGTTGCATGGCAATATGTAATCTGGCAGCAGCTCAGCAAAAATCCTAGGAAATGCAGCAGAAACCCTACAGCTCAAGAAACAAATTAAAGGAATTTTCCTAGTTTTGGAGAACAGTATAGCCCATGACAAATGAGAGAGCCCTGGGTGTCCAAAGTTCTCAGCAAGTAATCAGTCAGCAGCACTTCTAACATTTTGTTCCTATCTCTTGCCAAGAGATATCAAAGACTTTATAAACAGACTACAACTACTAATACAACACCTGTATCAAGGGATTACACAGGGATACAACACGGCCACAAGTATTCAAAATGGGTGTGTAAAACACCCTGTGTATTAGAGAAAAATCTAAGCTATATAGTAATTTATTGAAAGCAAAACAGAATCATGAATGGTTTGGGTTGGAAGGGACCTTAAAGAACATCCACTTGCAACCCCTTGCCATGTGCAGGGATACCTTCCACTAGATGTGAGGATAATGTGAAGTTATAATAATGTGATAATAGATGTAAGAATAATAGAAATATTAGAGTCAGCTTAAAATGCTGCCCATATGCAGCACATCCTTTTGAACACCCACTGGCAGTGTAGTAATAATGTAGCATTGCAAAATCCTTCATGTGGAAAATAGCATCTTTTGGCACCATCCCTCATGTCATGAATTACCTGAGGCTCAAACCCCATGTCAAACATTCTGTCAGCTTCATCAAGTACAACATACGTGACTCTACGGAGGTTTGTCACCCGACCTGTGAAAGGAGAGGAAAAAACACATGGGAAACAAAATCAAAAGAAATCTAGTTTCCCTTAGGATATTTTTTTTAAATGTTATATAGTCTCACTATCTTCTAACAAAGACATTAATTAATTTTTTAAAAAATTCACCAGAAGTGAATTTTAACGTTCACACTTTAATCACACATACATTCTCAGAAATGTGTAAGTATGCACAAGGCCCTTTTAGTTTGTCAAACTCTTCTCTTGCATACCATCATAGGGCCAGAAGAACCTGTAAAATTCAGAAAACTGCCCTCGCCAAAACACATCATAAAACTAAGACTGAGCTGAAGCAAGGAGCCACATCAGCCAGTATCTGACAGCGGCACCTAGAAAAGAACATATTAGAGATTACAGCGCATGTGTGGAAGGCAAAGCCCAGTGCTAACTGCTGCAGCCTCAGAAAATTCCTTTATACACAATCTGTAATGCTTTTTTGGAGCTAGGAATAACTCTTTGAGGATAATCATACTAGTTCTAGATCACTGCTAATATATAGGCATAAAACAGAGTAAGCAAGTCTTTTCAAAATGACTACATAAAGATTAAAACCTACCCAGTAACACTACTGAATTCAAAATCAAGAACCACCCCAAATTCTGGGACAGGTTGAAATAAAATAAGCAAGTTGTATTTCTGTGAATATTTTGAAATTATCATGGACAGGATAATTAGCACCCTTCCCAAACAAACAGCAAAGAGATTCCCTTTCATGAGAAGGATTTAACTCAAGGATTTTAGAATTATACTCTCAAACAATATAAACGCATTCAGTTCCACAAAACTGTGAGTGACACTGCCAAGTGTGCTCAGAATGGAACAGATTTGTCACATTTTCTACAACTATCACTCAGACTTGTACCTATCAAACTACAGAAGAATTTGGTCCTCTCAGCTTCAGCAAACTGTATCTGAATCCTCAGCTTAAAATTTAAGACATTATGCGCTGCATTTTTTTAAGATATGGAATTCATACTTAAGGAATAAAGTATTTCTTAATATCTACATATCTATGTAACATCTTAACACTTTCATCCCCAAATAGTAACTTTGTAAAATTACTTGGGAACAGCATTAATGTACCTACCTTTGACGATTTAAGTCTTGGAAGCCCAGTTCTATATGTCTTGAAGGTACTTTTTTCACAGAAGTTAAATAATGTCAACAGTTTAGTAGAGGTTTTGATGTGGAATAATTTAATAATAAAACTTTATCTAATAAGCATGCAATGGTTACACTAGGACAAAACCTCTTAAAGCTGCAGTGGCTCAGTTTAATCAATCTGAATATCTGATATAAGGTCAGTTCTTTTACTTTTGAGCAGGTATTTAGGGAGGGCTTCTTTGTCTATTTTTTAAAGCCAACAGATAAAGGCAGAGTCAGATGCTCTTGTAAAGTAGGGAACTGCTGAGCTACTCTAACACAAATAACAGATCAACAGGCAGACATAATAAGCAACTGTAACATAACCTTTATCTAAATGACTTGAAGTTAAAAAATTTGGACCAGCACATTTCAAGTTTAGCATTGATAAACATTCTCAAAAACTCTTCAAGAATGTAGTATTTCCTGTCCTCCCAAAAAAAGTCAAACCAATATACGCTTAAACCTATTATTAGTGCTATATATTCTCAAAAGCTAGATAGTGCAGCCTGAAGAGATATAAGAAAATTCCTTAAGACCATTTATCAAAATACATGATCTTTTGAATTTGTTAGAATTACACAACAAATGTAAAAAATTCTCCAAAGGAAAAGGTTTTCTACTCACCATTGTTAGCTGCTAACATGTCAATCATACGTCCAGGTGTGCAAACAATAATTTCAGCACCTCTTTTGAGTTCAGCTATCTGATTTCAAAACACAGTAAACAATCTATTAGTTTTTGCTTTGTGATTTCTTTCAGGTTTTTTTAAACATCTATCACCATGAAAAAAAGAAAACCACCTACATTGTAATACAGCTGTTCTACTAATGTGAATTATGTAAAGATTTTAATTAGCAATTTCTTTAAGTCTTTGGAAAACTTTGCTTCCAAAAGGAGTAACCCCTGACAGCCTGAGTTACCACCACCTGTAGTAGTTTTAATGGGAATATTTCTTCAATGCAGTTAAGAGCCTCTAAGAAATGTCAGTCTTACATCAGGGACAAGTGATAGCAAACACACCATATTCCATCCCAGATGGTCACTCCTGTTGTTTCCATAAATGGGTGGGGTGGGGGTGTGGAAACCCTTGAAATTAATCTCTAAGTTACTTCAAGATGCAATATCTGATAATGCAATAAACCAAAGCTATAATTTTCTGGCTTTTGTTATCTTAAGGGGAACTCTTAGAAAAATACAGCTTCTTAATAACTTTCAAACTATTATATCCCACTAATAATTTAATTTTAATTTAATGCTCAGTACATACATAAGAAGAAACAGTCTGAAACTTTTAAGGATCATATGATCACTTTCCAAGATCAGTATGTTTAAGGCTAAGTTACATGCAAAGCTTTTTCATTACTACTATTCCCACAGAGTAAATCAATAAGACTGCAAATGTACTGCAAGAACATTTAAAAGAAAACGTAACTAATTTTGCTGCAAAAGTAACATTAACTAATAAAACCCAAGCATTCTTTGACAAGGCAGGCATGTGTTTTGCATACCTGTTCACTGATTCCTGTTCCTCCATAAACACAGACAACTCGAAGCCCAAGTGTCTTTGAGAATTTCTTGCACTCCTTGGTAATCTGCAAAGCCAACTCACGTGTAGGTGTCATAATGACAGCTGAAAAGCAAAACATTTTCATCATATATTG
Source organism: Aleadryas rufinucha (assembly GCA_013397815.1). Taxonomy (NCBI): domain Eukaryota; kingdom Metazoa; phylum Chordata; class Aves; order Passeriformes; genus Aleadryas; species Aleadryas rufinucha. The sequence continues at coordinate 601,826 of VZTH01013612.1, read as the reverse complement.
CAATACAAGAGATGTTGTAATTTACAAAATAGAAATTAATCTCTCGTAATGATGTTTACAGCAATTTACTTCCTATTTTTAAGAATGTCATTTCAAGGAAAAGATAATTGAGACACTATGAGGAAGGAGTGGAAATCTGGTCCAAGTGTAAAAATCAAAGGAGCAAGGTCTCCCAGATACGTGGACACTGGAGTGCTATTGGAACAACATTAAATAGCACTGTGATCACAAAACAACATTAAAGAGCTCAATGATCATTAACTAAAAAAAAAGCCACTTATCAATGGATATTAGTAAGCACTTCTTCCTGTGACCAAGAGAAGAATTGACGTCCCATCTAAAGCATATACTTGAGGTTATATTTATTTAAATAGTAACTTTTAAAATAAAATCTTTTTACCTATGGGACCTTCTCCTTCTTCTAATGCTCTCTGATCCATAATGTGTCTGAACATGGGCAACAGAAATGCAATAGTCTTTCCACTTCCTGTTTTAGCAATGCCAATCAAATCCCGTCCGTTCATAATCGCTGGGATGGCCTGGGTTTGAATGGGAGTGGGCTTTTCATAGCCATGTCTTAAAGGAAAAAAATATATTTTAAGAACAAAATAGAATTTGACAAATGTGAATCATGAAGTCATGCTAAAATTTTTTTGCACATTCATATTTACATATACATATCAGTCCAATTCAAAAAACACAGATCAAAATGAGCAGCAAAAACACGATACAAATGGCAGAGAATAGTTAATAACAATAATTCAACCATGAGTGATAAACACTCTGACGACTACGTAACATTTACAGACATGGACATATGGCATTATGCAACAAAGTAAAAGGTCCTTCTCATGGACATAGCACAGAACACAGCGAGCAAAATCAAGGATGATACGGTTCATAAAGTGCTTGCTTACTTTTTGAGGGCAGTGAGAATCTTCATGGAAATACCACATTGTACCCAGGTTTTTATTGGTTTGGGACAGCCTTTTCCCTTGACTGTAATTCCTTCCAGCTCCAGCCTGTACACATTTACCTCTGCAATAGAGGTTACATTACAACAGAGTCAAACTTGACACTTCTCTACTACCTTGACCAAAAAATTCTTGCTTTGTCCCATAACATGAAATACTAATTTTATCACTACCAGAAAAACAGCTTTTTGCTTGTTACACATAAACACAGGAGTTAGGTTGAAAGGACTCAGGTTAATTTTCCAACCAAAGCCTCATATATAATTATAGTAAGTTATCAACAATAGTGATGCACCTGATTTAACACTTTTCTATAGCAAGTTGCTCCAAATGCTTTTTATATTCCAAAAGCATTTGCTGTTCCTTAGCACACTGAAATCCACCATTCTTTTCTTTAATAGTACCCAAGGTGTTCTGGTTGTATTTGTCTTTACCTTCTTGAGTCATTTTAGCTAGTTCTGGTACTTCAACATAGAAGTTTTTCCTGAAAGGTTCATATTCTATCTTTCCATGATCCACTGGTTCTAGCAGCTTTCTCTGCTTGGTCTGATAGCCAGTCAGGGCAGTCTGAAGATCAACTTCCTCCTCTTCTGAGGAATACTGTAGAGATCACAATTTGTGTGTACATTAGGATTAATGAATTATGATGGTGTTTTGGTTTTTTTATTTATAGCAAAACTATTCAGAAGAAACAAGTACTTCTTACTGCATTAGACATGCTCTCAGCTTAAGAGCCATAGTTGTTCCTTCCCCTAATTTTTTCACGTTTCTCCCAAATGTTAACTCTCACCATGTTCTGTATCACTTTCACAACTTTACCAATGCCAACTACCAGCCCTGTCACTCAGAAATAATCACTGCCACATACAAGAAACAGCAAGAGGAAAATAGTAAGAAAAAGCAGCCAGCCAGCAGATTGGTGTCCCACTGCAGTCACAGCTCCGACAGGTATCCTCACCTCAGCTTTGAAGGAGCACCACTAACTGCATTACTGCAGCCAGACCATGGCCTGAAATGGCTGAGCTCCAGGGCCTGCAGGGTACTGAGCCTGTGACTCAGGCAAGGCTGTCCATCCACAGCCTCCCGAGCAGCAAAATACCCACACCCTTCACAGCTCTTCAGGCCAAACACCACACACAACCACAGGAAGCAAGATGAGGCACTTTGCCTTTTCACAGGAGAAATACAAAACATTTCCATTACCTCCATTGCATCTTGGTCATTCTCCATGAGCTCCCCTTTCTTCTTTTCTGACTCAGCAGCTGCCTTTTTGGTTGTCACCACGGTTACCACTTTGGTAACAGTTGGTCCAGTTTTCTATAAAAATAGTTTAAAAAAATTAATGCACTATTGTATAAACAAAACCCCATCCTGTAAAAAACATACAGAATATTTGTAGTTCTGGATGCATTATGCTGAGCATTTTTTTCCCCACTTCCCTCAGTGAAATCTTATCAGAATAATGCTTGCTAAAAGTCTCATAAAAACACCAGGAAATGAAAGTTAAAGCAAACATGTATTAAGTGCATCTAACTTCTTGCTTTTTTGCACTTTCCTCCATTTTTTCCCAAGCCATTTTGCTACTAAAACACAAAGTTATCTTTGTCTTTCAAAAATAAGAAATCTTTAACAGGTGATTTTACCTTTTCACTCCCACCTCCACCTTTCACACTTCTCATATTAAACTTCTTGACCTCTTCTTTTACTTCTTCCATATAAGCATCTAAAGGATCTAACTCCTCATCTTCAACCTCATTGCCTTCTTTTTCTCCTTCTGCAGTTTCCTCTTCATCATCTAATAAGAGCAAAAAAGATGGGGATAAAAGACAGGGAAAGATATAAGTCCTTATATGTGTCAAATTATTGTCTACCCAAATAATTACAGCCCAGTGTTATTACTATATATTTTTTCCTAATACAAATCTCTCCAGTTGGTTTATCAAAAATGTATCTTAAACCATTTGACACCACAACCAGATTTAGGCTTTGTCATTTTAAGGTTCACATTCTGAAGAGTAATTAGATGCTTTAAGGATATTGTAATAAAAATATTACTAGGAACAAAAATATTCTGTTATATATAAAGGGGTTAAATACCATCATCATCTTCTAAACTCCATTTTTTCCCCTGTTTCATCTCTTCAATTTCTTTTTTTAGCTCTCCTATGTTTTCCATTGCCTTCTTGCGTTGTTCTTCCCTCCATTTTTCCACTCTTTCTTTCCGTTTTCTCATTTCTTCTTCTAGTTTGTTTTGATCAAAATTCTATGATAGAAACCAACCAAACAGTGAAAATTAATGGCCACTGGCTTTAGCCTATGCTTCTTTAAACAAATGTAACTATTGAGTAAGCACGCTGCAGAAGACTGGACATCCACAGACATCCTGGTTTAAATTCTTTATCTTTTAAATTTACAAGTGTTAAAAGTCTCTACCTCAGTGGCCACAGCATTTGTGGTAGCATCTTTATCCTTCTCTTCTTCTTTGTCGTCTTTGTCTTTTTTCTTTTCTTTGGAAACTTCCACACCTTCTGTCTTTTCTTTAGATCTTGATCTGAAAGGTAAGATTAAAGGTTTCTTAGAACTTTACAGCTTTTCTCAGGAGGGGGATACATATATGCCGGACAGAAACAGAACTATAATCACCCTGTTATGTTTTCAAACACCTCACAAAACACACTGCTTCCCAGACAATCTTTCCATGTCATGGAATTATTTCCTCTAACTACGAGGAACGCTAACCCAATCCAGTGTCACATGCTTTTCTCATTTCTTTGCAGACTTCATCTTCAGAGCTCTCACAAATGATACTCCAGTTGTTCTGCACTTTATTTTACACCTCCCTGAAGTCAGCATTTAGAAAAGAGATAGAAAAAATTTCCTGTTTGTGGAATTTCTAGAGAAAGGTAAAGCGATCAAGCATATTGCCACAGAAATGTGAGCATCTCCCTAAATACACCGTTCTGGTTGACAGACACAAGCCCTTCTCCCTGGGAAAAGCTACTCATGTGATGCAAATGTAACACGCAGACTTGCACTGAATTCAAAACCCATTTATCCCAGGTTTTACTATCCTTGCTTGCTTCCAATTTAAAAGAAAAGAATGTACCTAAACCAAATTTGTGCTAATTTATGACAATAAATACAAAATTCACTTTAGCTAATTGAATCTCATTAAGCTTTTTTCTTTGGGCTATTCTAACACAAAACATACACTTATTCCCAAAGCCTTTGTGATTCCAGCTTGTGATGATTTCTTGAGTGCCATCACTGCTTTTTCTGTACACAGACTGTTGTTACCATTTATGGACTTCCCACTCATTTTACAGCAGAGCCTGATTATACTGTTGGCAATTATGTCTGAAAACCCTAGCAGGATATATTTAAAAGACAATGACCTGCAGTAAGCTTTTACACATTTCTAAAGCCAAGAACACAAGAATACCTGTTTTCTGTTTTCCTGTTCTTGCTTGGACTGGAGGATCGAGACCGTCTCCCTCTACTCCTGCTCCTCGAGCGCCTCCTCTCTCGACTCCGGGATCGTCTTCTCTCTCGGCTCCGTTCCCTTTCTCTACTCCTTGAACGTCTGACATGCAACAAAATTGTCTTTACTTAGGACATGCTCATAGTACAACTTTAGCCTTCTGTTGAGGAATAGCTTGTAAAAGGAACACACCAATCATCAAGACCACTAAGAACTTACAAAACTCCAGCAGCAGCAAGCCAGAAAGCATTTAATAAGCAAGCCGCCGTAAGCATAATGAAATCCATCACAGACATCAGCAGAGTAATTGAGTGGAGTGGGAGAACATCAATATTCAGTGGACAGGCACTTTTAGATGCTTTGACTGGAGCTCATGTCATACCTTTGACGCTTTCTGTCCCGCGAGCGAGACCTCCTCTTGTCCCTGCTGCGCGACCTCTCCCGCCTGCGATCCCGATCCCTGCTCCTGGAGCGCCTGTCCTCACGTTTCCTCTTGTCCGATGGGGAACGACTCCTGGAACGGCTCCCAGAGCGCCCCCGGGACGCAGAGCGCTTCCGATAATGCCTGCGTGGCACACGCACAGAGTGTGAGCACCAGAACCACGTGCACTCAAAGGGTGTTTGTGAGGTGGTCAAGCAAGCAAAAAAAAATTATTTTAATTTCTTGGGCTTTTTAAATATCTAAACTTTTGTAATCATCTTGCCAAACTGATTAATATACATATTATCTGTATTATATATACAATATGCATATACACTCCTTATGATGCTGAAATTAGAAGGATTATTTGGTCATGATTTTGTTTTCATTTTAGAGTACTACTATAAGCACATAATGAGAAAACCAGAGCATCAAGAACAATTTCCTTTTCAGAAATCCACCGCTATCCATTTCATATATAGGAAAAGCTGAAGGCTCTTTGAAGCTATCCCAAAATCTGTCAACCAAACAAAATTGGTCTTTGTTGCTTTTTATACAATATATGTTTACCCATGTAAGGTAGGTAAACGATACCTCTGCTCAATGAGAAAGCTGTCAGACTGGAATTAAAGAAACATAAACCCCTAAGGATGTGACACTGCTGTGGTCAATGCCTTTACCACGCTGACATCAAGAGAAATTCCATAATATCAAACATCACAACAGAAGCTGGCAGAAGTCAGCAAGGCTTGAGGGGTGTGTGATGGAGATGGGTGTCTCCTTTCCTCCCCTCATTAATGCTCTTATCTGAACCACACTGTGGGGCGGAGCAGGGCTAGGAATTTTCTAGGAAACTCTTCAGCTGAGTGTACAAGTCACAGAGGGACCTTGACTGTGACCATTTCCTCTTCCTCCAATTCCAGATTTTCAGTCACCATGCCAGAGTAATTCCCTTGTTCACTCTCCAGTGGCTCAGGACCCACAGACCCTTTCTCCTAACAAGCCCAGCAGTCATGCTTGAGAAGCAGGAAGAAGCAGAGAAGGCAAGACTTTAAGCCCCCCAACTCCTCGTTTCACTTCCATCATAGTATTAAAATAGTTCAGCACTAAAAATAGCAGTATATTTATATTTAGTCTGTGTTATGCAGTATATAATTAGGTACCACATGCATTTGGAGTTCATACAGTAGCACATACCCACATCCTGCCTATCAGCAGGATAACTGAGTGCAAAGAACGTCCATCAGCACTGAGATTTTTAATTTCTTTCCCATCTCCATCGCAAAATGCCATGGGATCTGCTCTATACATCCTCTCTTTCTCATCATTTAGTTTTAGAGAAGTAATTTTGTTTTAAATTTTTTTTCCTCTACACCGTGCAGTAAAGCTAAAAAGATGATTTCAGGTTGCAGAAGCCCCAGTGCGAGGAACATTTCTTCACACCAACCCCGGCACAGGCAGCCCCCACCCATCTCCACCCACCATTCGCTCTCACCCTCTTACCATTTCTTCACTTCTAAAACTTTTTGTACGTTAAAATAGAAAATTAATACAAGTTTAAACCGGCTTTTAACATTCTTTTTAGCCCAATCAGAAAAACCTTGTCATTTTCAGCAGAGAAGCTATACTGTGACAAGGGAGTCCTCCTGGCTGGAGTGCCAGAGCTTGGCTTTCAATTCAGGCAGCTCTAACGGTGTCCTGTACCGCCCACTGCTGCCCCAGCTCATTTGGAGCTAATTTAGATAGATCTGTGGGAGTGCCCAGCTCTGCACTAGATCACTAATTTGAGCCTAAGGTTGTTGTTAAAATTTCAAGTCATCTGCCTCTCTCGGTGTAAATCTTCGTTATGGACCTGGGAGCTGTTACAGTGTAGTACAACTGCATGTGAGGACTGTCGTGTCAGCTTTAGTGTTAAAATCTCATTAAGCTAGGAAACAGAGGCATAT
>VZTH01013612.1:582145-594980 GCA_013397815.1 Aleadryas rufinucha | reverse complement strand
GGCGCCCCCGGGCGGGCGGAGGGCGCAGCGCCGCCCCGGGCACACGAACCGGGGCACGGGAACCGACCCCGCCCCGGCCCACCGCACACAGCGCGAAGGAAGCGGGTAACAAAGAGGATTTTAATAGAAAACAATCGGTTTGGCAATAAACATTAAATAGAATTATGTACACCAACAGAGGTAAGGTAAAACAGAATAAAAGAAATTGGTTTCTTGGTCAAAGGTCGTTNCTCATGTCATACCTTTGACGCTTTCTGTCCCGCGAGCGAGACCTCCTCTTGTCCCTGCTGCGCGACCTCTCCCGCCTGCGATCCCGATCCCTGCTCCTGGAGCGCCTGTCCTCACGTTTCCTCTTGTCCGATGGGGAACGACTCCTGGAACGGCTCCCAGAGCGCCCCCGGGACGCAGAGCGCTTCCGATAATGCCTGCGTGGCACACGCACAGAGAGTGAGCACCAGAACCACGTGCACTCAAAGGGTGTTTGTGAGGTGGTCAAGCAAGCAAAAAAAAATTATTTTAATTTCTTGGGCTTTTTAAATATCTAAACTTTTGTAATCATCTTGCCAAACTGATTAATATACATATTATCTGTATTATATATACAATATGCATATACACTCCTTATGATGCTGAAATTAGAAGGATTATTTGGTCATGATTTTGTTTTCATTTTAGAGTACTACTATAAGCACATAATGAGAAAACCAGAGCATCAAGAACAATTTCCTTTTCAGAAATCCACCGCTATCCATTTCATATATAGGAAAAGCTGAAGGCTCTTTGAAGCTATCCCAAAATCTGTCAACCAAACAAAATTGGTCTTTGTTGCTTTTTATACAATATATGTTTACCCATGTAAGGTAGGTAAACGATACCTCTGCTCAATGAGAAAGCTGTCAGACTGGAATTAAAGAAACATAAACCCCTAAGGATGTGACACTGCTGTGGTCAATGCCTTTACCACGCTGACATCAAGAGAAATTCCATAATATCAAACATCACAACAGAAGCTGGCAGAAGTCAGCAAGGCTTGAGGGGTGTGTGATGGAGATGGGTGTCTCCTTTCCTCCCCTCATTAATGCTCTTATCTGAACCACACTGTGGGGCGGAGCAGGGCTAGGAATTTTCTAGGAAACTCTTCAGCTGAGTGTACAAGTCACAGAGGGACCTTGACTGTGACCATTTCCTCTTCCTCCAATTCCAGATTTTCAGTCACCATGCCAGAGTAATTCCCTTGTTCACTCTCCAGTGGCTCAGGACCCACAGACCCTTTCTCCTAACAAGCCCAGCAGTCATGCTTGAGAAGCAGGAAGAAGCAGAGAAGGCAAGACTTTAAGCCCCCCAACTCCTCGTTTCACTTCCATCATAGTATTAAAATAGTTCAGCACTAAAAATAGCAGTATATTTATATTTAGTCTGTGTTATGCAGTATATAATTAGGTACCACATGCATTTGGAGTTCATACAGTAGCACATACCCACATCCTGCCTATCAGCAGGATAACTGAGTGCAAAGAACGTCCGTCAGCACTGAGATTTTTAATTTCTTTCCCATCTCCATCGCAAAATGCCATGGGATCTGCTCTATACATCCTCTCTTTCTCATCATTTAGTTTTAGAGAAGTAATTTTGTTTTAATTTTTTTTTCCTCTACACCGTGCAGTAAAGCTAAAAAGATGATTTCAGGTTGCAGAAGCCCCAGTGCGAGGAACATTTCTTCACACCAACCCCGGCACAGGCAGCCCCCACCCATCTCCACCCACCATTCGCTCTCACCCTCTTACCATTTCTTCACTTCTAAAACTTTTTGTACGTTAAAATAGAAAATTAATACAAGTTTAAACCCGCTTTTAACATTCTTTTTAGCCCAATCAGAAAAACCTTGTCATTTTCAGCAGAGAAGCTATACTGTGACAAGGGAGTCCTCCTGGCTGGAGTGCCAGAGCTTGGCTTTCAATTCAGGCAGCTCTAACGGTGTCCTGTACCGCCCACTGCTGCCCCAGCTCATTTGGAGCTAATTTAGATAGATCTGTGGGAGTGCCCAGCTCTGCACTAGATCACTAATTTGAGCCTAAGGTTGTTGTTAAAATTTCAAGTCATCTGCCTCTCTCGGTGTAAATCTTCGTTATGGACCTGGGAGCTGTTACAGTGTAGTACAACTGCATGTGAGGACTGTCGTGTCAGCTTTAGTGTTAAAATCTCATTAAGCTAGGAAACAGAGGCATATGGCCGACAGCACTTGCAAATTGTAGCATCGGTTGAAAGCCTGATAGATGTGAGCAGCTCCATATCATCTGGAGCACAGGCTTGGCCCGAGATACACGCAGCACAGGGGCACATTACTGCCCAGCTGGTTACAACATTAACCGGCTTTTTATCTTCCTATCAGCTGCGAGAGAACAAAAGGTACGTGATCCTGAATGAATACAAAAAGCACAAGCAAAAAACATCTAAACCAGGTGAACCCTCTTACGTGGCTAATTTTATGGCATTTTGGAACAAGCCCGCGAAGGCCGGAGGCGCTCCGGGACCCGCGGCGTCGGTGCCGGTGAGTCCCGGCAACTCGGACCCACCCAGCGTTGGGACCCGCGGCCCCGAGGCCTCAGCCCGGAGTCCCGAGGCCCCGGCCCTGCCCTCACGGCCGGCTCCAGNAAAAACAGAATAAAAGAAATTGGTTTCTTGGTCAAAGGTCGTTTCTTGATCGCCATTTCTTCATCAAGATTTCTTGATCAAGCACAAGCCCCTCCTGGTGCTCGGCCCGTGCAAGAGTATTTACCTGATTAGTGTTAAACGTTTTTATGGTGAGGATTAAAAATTCACTGCTTTTTGCAGGTACTGGTATAGGGATTTTTCCGATTTATTTGTACACTTGGGCATATAAATAGAGAATCAGAACAAGTAACTTATGAGCAAACTCATTATTTACATATCTCAACCTTAATTTAAATGGCTATAATTTCAATTTGCTGAAATTATTATCTAATATAAATAAATTTAAAGCTGCTGAATCAGTATCTGTGCTAATAGACCTAAGTCAAAACTTTCTGCAGCCGAGCCCTGTACACCTGTAATACAATACTCACTGTAACATAATCAGTTAAAAAAACCCCATGAGAATGGTCAAATCAAAACATAAGGTTCTTGTGTTCAGGCCACAAGCATGTATCTAATTTAAAAGTCAGAAATGCATCACTAAAATTACAGAAGGAAGCTTTAACAAAGAATAATCAGCTGAAAGCTGGGCCATTTACTTTAGAGAGGTAGAATCAAACACATTTGCTCCCTAAAAAAACCTCTGCAGGCAAAAACCAAGTTAAATATGTGGTTTACCATGCTAAGAATACACACCGGCCTACATTGTCCAGATTTTGAAAACTATAAGCTGAAAACACTACCAAACTTAGCTTCAGTAGAGATTTTCAAAGATTATCAGTGTTTAAGTTGACTATTTGGAATGACACTTCCTTCCTCTCACTGTGCAAAATTCGTAAGAGACTGAAAACAAAACAGTTTCCCTTGTAAGTTTTACAAACACTAGAGCAAAGATTTGATACTGCAGGTTGGGTGCCAATATATACAACTTCTCCCTATGAGATGAACTGTTAACATAAAAAAAAGTATCAGAAAGCACACATGTGAGCTGCACTAGGATTAGGTTGCTAGGAAACTCATAAACAGATGAGATTAGTTTTGTTTCTTCTTACTTTTTGATTAATGACCTTTGTAAGCACCAGGACTTTCTTGTTGTTGGTTTTGCTTAGCTCTTTTCTGCAATCATCTTCAAATTAAATCAATTACAATCACAACAAGTGATGTACAGCAAGGCAAGGATCAGGACAACAAAGTGGCAAATTTCACCAACATTCTCCAGAAGCAGCTACTTGGTTCAACATTCTGAACTTGAACATTTGAAGAGAATACAGGGATTTTCTTTAGAGCTTTCTTTAAAAAATGGCAACACCACAAAATGAGCAGGTCTTGTTAGCTATAGTCATACAGGATATACACATATATATGGTTCTGCTGAAGGGAACTCTCTTCTTGTTCTCACTGAAAAGAACAAAGACAGCTTTGTAAATATTTATGAAGGAAGCTGAGAAGGGCATCTTCTAACTAAAGCAAATAAATCATCCACTGACACTTGCATCCTAGCCTTCACATTTGTAATACGCAGACACAGTATTTAAATAAACTGAACCAACATAACTGGCAGTCTGGGACCCTGCTCCCCCTTTCCCAAAATGACTGAATTTAAGGCTCCTTTCAAGCATTCCAACAGGTAAGAATTTTAATGACAGTTTAGACCTGCCTGCAAAGTCAGATGTTAAAGGAACACAGTCCAGAAAGCTGTAGTTTAGCTACTGTGTGGAATTCTACAGCCATCATGGTGCTTCAGAGCCAAAAACCAAAGTAAGTTCATGGCAAAAGATAAAAGTAAAGAAATAGACACAAAGGTCTGTGAAAACATCTCCCATTTTGCTGTAGGTGTCCATGGAGCGACTGATTACTTCTGCAGGGATTCCAGACAGGAGAAGAGCAGCAGTCAGTACTGTCGTTTTCACCTTCTTCTCACACTAAAAGGGAAACAAAAACCCGTATCACATTAGTTCTTCCAATCCAATTCTGCTTTACATGTCACCAATGTTGTGCCAATTTCACACATTCCAAATCTGTTGGTAGGAGTAGCAGGTTTGGATTGATTCTCCCCAGACAAGCTCCAGGATTCCCAGCACTTATCCTAGACACAGGTTCCTGTTGTGAGCGACCCACCAGAGGTGAGTGAGAGGCTGGTTAACAGCAGATAAAATTCATCCTGGATATTCTGCCTCCTTCACACTACTGCTCCCAGCAGGCTGATACGTGAGGCTGGGCAAGTGCTCCTGCATCAGTGGGAACATTCCCAGACAAGGGAAATCTAGGTGTAAGAAGCCAAGCCTGGCATCTCCACTGGCAGAACTGGATTAATCTCATCGTGCTATTCGGCAAAACACAGAATCCCAGAATGGTTTGAGTTAGAAGGGACCTTAAAGCTCATCTCATTCCAATCCCCTGCTATGGGCAGAGGCACCTTCCACTAGACCAAGTTGCTCAAAACCCCATAAATACCATTAAGTTTTCTAAGAAAAATTATTTAGAATTGAAAACCAACTGTTTCTGTTTTAGAACAACTTAATTTGGCAGTTTTATCCTTTGAACTCAGAAATGCTCCAGAACCTTTATAAAGCTGTTCCATCCTGAAGATGAGGAATGCCAAGGATGCAAGTCTGACAGGCAGGAAAAGGGGACAGTAGCTGAAAATTCTAATAATTTGATGATACTTGCTGGATATTTTAATTTAATCCAATCTAAATTAAGCTTTCAAGAATATTTCTGTGCTTCATGAGAGGAAAATGAAGGATAACAAAGAGATTGAGCTCACCCAGGTCTAACTGCAGTAAAAGCAAGTTGTGGAAAGGAACCACTTGTCTGAATTCTGAAACTGAAGAGCTGATTTTAAGTACACCAGAAACAAGACCAAGATGCAGCAGGTGAGCTGGTGCAAATCTAAGGCTAATTCTACTGTTTTGTGTTGTGACACATCAGCTTAGAATGAGCTGATGACACATCAGCTTAGAATGAGCATAAGTATATTATGATATACTTAACTACAAAACAACTGCTGATTTATTCTGATTTTCTACAAGTAATCTATTATTCCTTTTAAAATGCAAATTTTCCCTTTGAACTATGGATTGAACATCATTCAATCCCACTCTGCACCGCAGACCTGACAAAATCATCAACCTAACAAATGCTTCAGCACAATTACCTATTGTAAATAAATAAAACAAGTGGTATAGCAAATCTTGCTAACAAGCAGCAAGTTTCACACACAAATAAATGTCTCATTTCAAGCTGCCATTTAAACCATACCAGCAGTAGAATGCAGAGCCCTTAAAACCCAATGTTCTGCCTCATTTTTCAGCAAACACTCTCCCAAATTTCATCCAGATATTACATGCAGAACAGCTGCTTAGAAAAGCAAATAATAACCAGAGAAGAGCATGGTCTAGAAGAAAACCAAGTTTCCTGAAGACATGAAAGAACTACCTGGATTTCCTGGTCAGATGCTTTTAATTAGGCTACAGCTAAACAAGCTGCTAGTCCATGCTTTCACTGCAACTTTAAAAAAGATCTGGACTGAATGTTGCTCAATTAAAAACTATTATAAACTATCATCATTGGTTATTCAACTCTACAGTTTAAAACAAGGGAAGAATACTTCACGTGCATTGGTCCTAAAACAATACAATCTAAACACAAGTTTAAATTGAAAATACTTCAAATTAATCTAATTCTGAAAAAAATATTTTACCTTTGGAAAGTACTTGGACAGTCCCATGTAAGCAAGTTGTAGAGTAAGAAATGGTGCAAATATTGACTGAAGGAACAGAAAAGAATATATAAAAATTAACTTGGTCAGAATAGCTAAGAAACACAGAGACTTAATGCTTCTTATGTCATAAAAGAAAATTAGTAGGTAAAAATTAATTGGAAAAATTAATTGTAGAACAGAGCAACATCATTCTTGAATACTACAAACCTAAGGAGACAAGTTTCAGGTCAAAAATAAGGTTCTGCCCTATTTTCCCTATTTTCTTTGAGCCTAAAGAACTGAAATGGCAGAAGAGAACAGCAGAGTGTAAAACTGAGCCCAGTGTGTAAAACTGAGCCCAGGGATCCAGGAGCTGGTAGGCTGTACCTGCCTCACACCTCTGTGCTGTTCTGGCAGGCACTGGGAATACTGCAGAACTACTTTTCCCAGGCTGATAAATTAGTAGGATCTACTTATATTGGGACAACAATTATTCTTAGAATCACAGAATGGTTTGGGTTGAAAGTGACCTTAAAAGCCATCCTAACCCGTTCCGTGAGCAGGGATACTTTCCACTAAATAAAACAAGTGGTATAGCAGGTTGCTCCAAGCTCCATCCAACCTGGCCTTGGACACATCCATAGATGGGAACTCTATTCTTACTCTATTATTCTTTTGTAGACCCCAAACTAGAGGAGCAGCTGACTCATATGCTCATGAAGATGGGAGTAAACTTGCAGGGGACTTAAGCTGCAGCAACTATTCCAGTGCATCTGCTCCTGAAACACAACGGACCGAACATGCTGCTCTCAGTGGTTACACAGTGGCTGTATTGGTAGATTAATCTCATAGAATTCAGCAATTTTTTTAGGTTTCATACAATTGTTGGAAATGTAAAGAGTGCCTGAAGTTCCCAACTTGGTCATTACTGATAGATGTCAGCCCCAGATAGTTCCCAATAATTTGCACCAACCAGCAAACCCCAGCGGGATTGTGTCCCTGAACTCACCAGGTACTTGCACACAAAAGCCCTGACCGCGATGGCGAGCAGAGCGCATCCCACCAATCTGAAAATGCGGAAAGAGTCAAACTCCTCCGCTGCATTCCCATTCTCTTGGCTTGGCTTCTCACTCATCAGCTGGTTCCTCAGCTTCAGAGCTTCATCAAATCTGGACAGGTACTGCTCCAAGCCGTGTCTCGGTGGCCGTGACGCAGCCTCAGAGGGCAAGTCCCCCCTGTGACGGTGACGGAGCTCGCCTGTCCCCTCAGCGACCAGCTCTGGAGCTTTACCAAACAAGTCCTTGTCCCCTCTGAGCTCTGCCATGCTGCCTGCATGGTCAGTCGAGCCTGGCACATTACACACAGAGTCACCAAGCACAATCCGCTTGGAAACTGAAGGAATGGGAAGGGAGTTTGATTTATCTTGCTCATGCTGAAGCTTTGATTCTGTGTGACTTTCATCATCTAAGGAAGAGAAATAAAAACACAAGAGTTATGCACACTGGGTACGTGGAACAACACTTCAGCTATACTGGATCAGGATCCTGGGTCTCTGCTTCCCAAGAGAAAAGACAGATTTATGATTAAAGAGGGCACTCTTCATGGAGCAGACACAAGACAGAAAGCTGTGCAATGCAGGTCAGAAGTTGAAGCTGTCAGTCAGCAACAGAGAAATTAAAACACTGAACTGCCTTAAGCAATAGCACTGCATGCACAACTGGCCTTGGACACATACATGGATTTATATGGTGCTCTCAGCACCATATAAAAAAAAGACAAAGATTTGCAGAAAGTGAATGAACCAGAAGAGCATTAACACCTGACAAATAAGCAGACAACATAAGTACACTTTGGCTTGCTGTCTACTGTCAGAGGCAGGGCAGTGTTAACCTGTTCTGTATCAAACCTGAAGGCCCATCTTACAATGAGGGAGGTGATGGCAGAGAACAAAAGCCAAATCAAGAATGAGTCTGGTCCTACCAGAGAGCAAGAACCAACAATTCAGGAGTACTTTACAATGTTAAGTCAGACTGATTCATGGCTCGTGGGCATCCTTGTAAACCGAAATCTGAGAACTCTTTCCTGACAAGACAGCCTGCTTGAAGAATGTACAGAAATATAACTGACCTACCTAGGATATGGTTCTGCAAGAAAATTCTGCATGCCAACCAGAAACATCTATGGCACTATCCAAATGTGAGATAACTTTGCTATAAAAAGCCAGCTATGAAAGCCAAGAGCTACTGACTAACAATATGGGGGAGGCTCATCCTTCCTTCAGCTAAAAAAAACCTATTTGCAGTGAAATGACAGCTTGTCTGCCCGCTATCTAGGGACAGTGCCGGGCCCAAGTCCCGACCTTCTGAGGGCACAGGGATTTTATGGGCGGGTCCCTGGCGGAGCAGGGCAGGTCGTACTGCTTGAAGCATCCCTGCGAACTAAGGCGGCACTGAGGGACCGGGAAACCAGCCGGCCCTGTCCCTGCGGGGAACCAGCCGCTCCTGCTCACCAGAAGACCGCGGGCAGCGGTCACGGCCGGAGAGGCCAAGGCGTCACCGCAGCNGGCACCGCCCGCCCGCAGCCGCTGAAGCGGCCGCCGCCATTTTGCGTAAGGGCAGGAGGAGGGCGGGGCGCGCTGGGTGAGCGCTCCCTGCACCCTCTCTGCCGGCGCGGCGCCCGCACTCAAGATGGCCGCCCCGGCCTCGGAAGTGACGTCACGGCGCGAGGGGCGGTGGCGTGAGGGCGGGAAGCGGCTATGGCGGCGCTGAGGCGAGCGGGTGACGGGGACACCCCGATGCAGGGCGGCGGCTGTACCCCGTGCGCACACAGGACAGCCTTCAACCCTGTCACTGCACCGCTGCGGGACTGACGGTGCACGCTGAGGAAACACCAGCAGACAAGCACCTCTTGAGGATGGCAGAGCTACGGACGTTATAGAACACTTACTATATTCACTTCTTTCCAATAAGATGGAGTTGGCGTAATATTCATCTTTATGTACACTAAAAGTCCGTTACACGTGTCCTTGTGTGCCAGGTGATAGAACTCTTCCCGTACCTGAACAGCCCCATGGCGAAGCACAGCCAAACCAAATGCCATGGAGAGTTCCCATCATTGCCTTTGACGGCGCTGGCACCTGAACAACTTCACTCCTTAACTCACTGGCACCTCCATAGGAACAGGACTCACCTCGAGATCCCGTACGTGGAATTCCAAAACCCAGTGCCAGGACAGCTGCTGGCTGATCCCCGACCCACACCGGGAGTGGTGGAGTTCAGCAGCAGGACAGTGTTATGTGTATTGGGAAAAAACCCTAAAAATTAATATTTCAACAATATTGAAAGAGAGAATTCTGTACTCAAAACCAGTTAAATACATTAGTCAGACTACCAAGCTCATGCATTAACTCATCTACGATGGGCCAGAAGCAGCAGTGACAATATCTCAAAAAAATTTGCAAGCGTTAAGATGGAATGGCTTTCACAAAAACCTGCCGAAAGAATGGGATGTTAAATGAAGATACAAGATTACCTAAAATAAAAGTGATCACCATCTTGGAATGCTGCTGAAGGCTAAATTCCAACCATCACTGTCAGCTGGCTCCTGTGACCAACCTGGTATTTATCTCAATTGATTAAATACATTGTTCTATTTTTATTTATAAGAAAGGAGTGATGGACTTTCATGAGTTCTTTCAATTAATTTTATTGAGTAGCCAAATCTGATAAATTAGCACAGATAAAATAAGCATTTGCGTGTGTTACAAATGACTTTTTACAGGAATAAAACAGTGAAAATTACAAACTGTAAAAAGGAGGACAAGTAAATCCTGTCTCAAATTCAGAAGGGGGAAGATTTATAACTTCATAGTGAAGATCAAATGTTTGAGTTCAGAGAACAAAGATTTAATATTACAATATTATACACTACTTTACAAAATTAAATTTACTATAAGGATTACATCCGTAATAGTAAACAGAACCTTAAAATCACATTTAATGGTCCCTTAACTTAACAGCCATTCTGCACCTTTGATTAAATTCTGTTAAGAAATTAATTCTAAATAAAAGTGAATCATTCTAGTTATTGCGACACAGTCTATGTGGACTTAAGATTCAAATATATTAAATTAAAAACAATAATGAAAGCAAAGTAAAATGGATGGTAACAATGTTGGCTGAACACTAATGTGTCAATACAGAAATAGTTTTAAAAAAAAGTGTTCAACTACAAAAATAGATGCACCTCTACCACACATTTACAGTGGTAGAGTTGTCGTGCTGAGATCTAAGTACCAGAGCCACTCTTGCCCACTTTTGCAGTCCATCTTCAGTGTCCTCATTTTTCAATTGTATGTAAAAATGAGCAATCATAGGTAGTGTGTGTGTTCATGTTTCCTGTATTGCCGTTACAGCAGTACAAGTGAACCAGCAGGCCTTCCCCACTGCGAGGGAATAAACTGTTTAACAAAGTTCAATACAGAACTTCTTTCCAAATGAAGAGAACTCCGAGAGGGTTCATCTGATTAATTTATCATGTTTTGTGCTGTAAAACGTAGGGACTCAAATGCAAACTTGTTAACTGCCACAAAGACTGACATCTTCAGCCATTAGTCTGGTGTACATAAAGCAATGAGGCCATCTCAAGTATCTATGTTTCTTAAAAAAAGGGATATAGTAGCAAAATACAGTCATAGTAAGAAACAGACTTTGGGTGGGCTATTTGATGCAAGGATGGTTTTCAATTCAACATCTGAGTGATAATATACCCAAAACACAAGGTTTAGGGCAGAACCTATGCCAAGTGCAGAGGTTCCATTTAGGATTTAAATGAAGAGATCCTTTTCCCCCTCCTTGGAAAAAAAATCAGACTGTCAAAACTTAAAAGAAACCTCTTCACTATGACTAGAAACTGTGCAATTCTCTGAAAAGCAGTTCAAGTAAATATATTCCTGTTTGCTACAGAGGCAGCAGACAGGGAAGCTTAAATTGGTTCTATAATAATATTTTCATGCTGTTTTAGCCACTGTTCTGAACTTTAGCTTCTTGTGCTCAAGCAACAAGAACAATTTCTCCCAAGGAACTCCTCCCCTAAAGTAAGGCAACTCCTCACAGTCACGTGCAGCTACAGCCTGAAACGGGAGCAAATGTTTACCCAAATGTTGACCCTACTGACATTTGTATCTCCAAATGTCCTAAGCACAGTACATTTGACCACTCACAAGTGTTTTACCTCTTCAAGTTACTTGCCCCAGAAAGTTTTGCAAGACCTTTAAGTTTACCACTATTAAATAAAAAAGCAAACCAAGATTTTTCCATATGCAACACTTCCATGAGCATTGGGATATAGTAACTTAAATACTCTCTACATTGGTAGCTATCAATGATAGCTTAATCTTCAAAACAGAAGAATTATCAATACACTTCTATAAAATTATTTAAATATTTTTTGTATATAAATTTTCACTTCAAGTCTGATGTCAGCTTCGATCTGTAGCTCTGGCAGGATCTGAGAGTATATTTAAAGCTTTTATTTGGTGCACACTGGCCTTGGACCTGGGCTCATTACACAGCTGCAGCAAAAACCCCTTTTTTTCGAAAACTTCAGGCATGTCTGCAACCTTATACAAATCTTCAAATGCAATATAATAATTTTGTTCTTGGAAAAATAATTTCCAATTTTCTTGTCAGAATATTCAATGTTGCAGACCAACATTTGGTCTGAAGTGCTGCCAACAAACTTGCTTCAGAAACACACCAGATCTGAGGGGCCAAACATTCACTTAATGTAAACAAGAGCCAAAAGTCTACTGAACATAAACCAAACAAAATCTGAGATAACCTTCCTTGCCTCTCCCCTCCCACACCATTCATAAAATTGAAATTAAAACTATTCCTTCTGAAGAAAAGCAAAGCTTACCATCTACCTAAGTCTACTTTTGCTGCCAACTCAGCCAATGACTTTTTAAAATCTGTCTCATGTAGGGCCCACTCTTCCCCACTGTTTTTAAAATTAGAATACTGACTTATTAATAGCTTCAACAAATTCATCCACCTTATCCAGGTTAAGCTTACCTTTAGTCCTATTAGCCATAATCCAATCCAAGCACTGGATTTTACACTTCATAAGCATTTGTTCATTTCACAATGAACACTTCTTTCATTGCTACTTTAAGCATTAAGTTGAACATTGAGATGTTCTGTCTGTAATCACTGGATGCACTTAGAAAGAATTTCCCTGCAAATCATGATCAGTATTGTGAGGTTTTATATCTAGCAGAAAAAAAAAAGCAGCAAAAAGTTACAGAAATATACATTTTGAACAACAAAGAACTCTTTATTTTACAAAATGTATTTCACCTTTGCAGTATTGCCTTTGTAAATGTACTTCATGCTGCAACTACTTACAGTAAAAACACGATTTGCAGCAAATTAAAGGTGCTCAACCAGTTCCAACAGTTTGATTTTTTTTTTTTTAAGG
>VZTH01013612.1:556972-576980 GCA_013397815.1 Aleadryas rufinucha | reverse complement strand
GAAAGCTCGTGTTCTGATGGATTCTGCAGTTTCAAGTTCTGGGAGATGTGTCTAAAAGGCAAAGGGTTTCATTAATACAAACAGGGTATTTTTCAGAAAAACAGTAAAAGGAACACTTAAACTAGCCCAACTCATTAGGCATAAAGAAAACCCAGACAGATACATTTTGTGATGTATAGTTTCAGTCTTCTTCAAAAGGGCTTGAAACAGTCAAGAGCACTAAATTGCCATCAGCAATTAGCTG
Source organism: Aleadryas rufinucha (assembly GCA_013397815.1). Classification (NCBI taxonomy): domain Eukaryota; kingdom Metazoa; phylum Chordata; class Aves; order Passeriformes; genus Aleadryas; species Aleadryas rufinucha. The sequence goes on along the minus strand of VZTH01013612.1, from coordinate 576,736 downwards.
TTAGAATGGTGATGACTGAGCTGTGATTGATTCCTGTTTTGTTGCAGAAACGAAAGGATTTCCCACTAACCCACTGTGCTCACTGTTTGCAAGGGTTATTAGTCTGCTCCCACAGGTCTGAGAACCTCAATCATTGTCAGTCTCTTCCTACTGTGTTTTCATAGGAAGAAGCTCCAAGAGGTAACAGAAATTATTTCTTCCTTGAATCTGGATCTATACCACTAGAGGGCTAATATCTGAGTAGTGGTATTTTAATTCTCACACAAATGATATTCTGGCAGCACTGTGTGACTGATGTACAGCAGAGCAAGCACATACCATATTCTGTGGTATTGAGCCATAATTTGGAACTCCAAGGACTTGGCTGATAAAGCCCTGCCCACAGTTCTTCCCAATCCACAGAAACATCACCTGAAAGACACCCATCAATAACAACATTAATCCAACCCAAAACACACCTCAGCAGACTTGTACATATTTTGGGTTCTCAAAAACAACACACCAAGTAAATTTGGATACTTTTTAAAATCCCCACCACCACACAACTTACAGAGCCAGCATCCATAAGATAAGCACCATCCCTACTCAGCTTCTCCACTGACAGCTGGAGAAGGGGTGGCTGAGGTATAGTTCTGTCATTTATGTTAAGAGCCCCCTAAAAGAAGGAAGAAGAAAAACAGTGGTTCACATCTCGATGCAAAGAAACAGAAGAGAATGTTGAGTAGGATCTATTACACTGAATACTGGAGCTGGACTGTTTTTCTCAGTTTAACTCAAGTCATACTTAGAGTGCGTAATTTACTAATAAATCTTAATATTTTATTTAGAGAGGGTGAATTTCATCAAATGTATCTTAGTTAATTAGTTCTAGAACTGGAATATCTAATTCCTTATGTACCAAAGACGTGATTTCTAAAATTGTTCAGGGTTTTACATAAACATTCCCTGTTCTCAAAACTGCTTGACATTTTAAAATAAAGGAAGCTACAAAAGGATGAAAACCACATTATGATATCTTAATGTATATGGAATTTATAGCACAAGATAATGACACAAGGCAAAGATGAAATAAGTTAGAAAAAACCTTCCCCATCCATCCATAGCAAAGCACAGCTTCTCTCCAGAATTCATCAATCCAGTTCCAAATAACAAATGCATAAATGCAACAAGTGGCAGAATATGAAACATTACATTCAGCTGTGCAGCTTTAATATGGAAAACGTGGGAGATTTTTTAACATTTACTTTCACATCACACAAGTCTTTGGGATCAAAGAGATTAAGTAGCAAGGCAAAGGCTCACCTCATCTGTGAGATTATCAACTCTGTACAGACTGGGATGCGTCATGAGCATGAGGTAAACAAGGGGCTGGTTTTTCACCTGACACATGGTAAAGATGCGTTCGTCCAAACGTGTGTTTGTCCCAGTTTGAAATGCTTTCTGCAAACAATCAGCCATTTAGTTTAACCATTAAAGCAAAGCAAGATAAAGTGAATTTCACACATCACCTACTATTTATTTCTAACTTACTTAAGTTTTAGAGATGTGCCAAAAGTGTTTTCTCATGGTATTTTACTTCTCCATAGTTCTCTTCAGTGTTTCACATATAAATCATGCAAGTCTCATTATCCCATTTCTGGATTTTAGAATTAACCTCGACCTGGCACCATCAATCCTTTCTAGTAAGCACTACAGCTGAGATGAAAGCACCCTGAAACACATCTCTCTAACATATATCTCAAAAATGCTACTTGATGAAATTTAAAAGAATAAATATTGGAGCAGTTAACAACTGGCTTCAATGTACGGAATCTTAGGTCTGCATTTACAGGAAAGAAATACTCCTGGCTTGTTGGGACCAAAAAACCAGCTATAAATCAAAGTAGGGCTCACTCCTCCCACTTGACTGGGTCAAATGCTTATCAAGCCTTTCACATAAAAAAGCTCAGTATGAACATGCTGGTTAATTCCTAATCAAGATGTATGAATCCTAAATTTCTCTTTGAAACAAAAAAACAGTTTGTCCAATACTTAAATGACTTCTAGTATCAGTTCAGGGAAATTCGATTTAAAAATACTTACATTGAGCAAATACTGTGAAATGCTTTAAAGCTACTGCAGGAACAGCTAACCAGCTCCCTCTCGGCCACCCACCCAACTCTCTTCTAATCCACACTCAACTGCTGTGTGGATCTACATTGCCAGAAACGCACAAAACCGAGATTCCTGAGAAAACACTATGACTACCCTCACACATTCTCTTCAATACTCAGTAGCTTTATTATTTTGCTCTTCCATTGCTTAAAACATTTATACTTTTGGTTTTACACACACTTCTAAATTCCTGCTTTTAAACAAAATCATTCTCCATCAAAGAATTGTCCTTTTACTTCAGGCTGACCTGCCAAACAGAATCATCCTCTTGCCTGGCTTCCTTTCCCCTCTTACCTGTTTTAGGAGTGCCAGTACATAAAGTGGGAAGAGCCGCAGTGAGTGGGGAGCTGTGAGCCCAGGCTGTTGGATGCTCAGCACGGATGAGCGATAAGCAGCTAAAGAATCTATGACTGCATTGACCAGGGCATCCCGAGCATCGCTCAGCGTAGCGGAAACGGAGCGGTCCACAGCTAAACACAGAGTACAAGGCTCAAATGAGAGGGGTTTCCTCCCTTGGCAAGAATACAGTCACATACATTAACTTCTCTCATTTTATCATATATGTTGATGCATCTTAAGCTTTTACTACATTCTAGGGGAAGCCAAGTGCTTCAGAAAAAAGCTGGGGGCCCACAATGATGCACCAGACTAAGCCTAAGTCCAGGTGATTATACACAGCTCTACTGATCCTTCACCTAAGCCAAGCATTAAAACCAAAACTCTCTTAGGTTTGCAACTTAGAAAGCACTCTTAGAACAAGGGAGAATCTTTTCTTCTAATGCCACATCCCAGAGGATTATTGCTCGGAGTTTTAAGGATACAATCCATGCATATCCAAACAAGCTCTTAGCACACTCACCCATATTGGCTAAGAGCCCTGTGATGGCCTGCACATCTGCCCCCAGGTACACATCACTCAGTGTTGTGACAACAGGTAAGCACATGGTGTGGACACGAATTCGTCTTTCACCTGCAAGAAAAGGAAACTGTAGCCTCCATACTTGTTTTAGGAAACAACACTACAAATGCCACTGTTGGCTCAATCTAACCTTACCTTTGCTGGAGGTGTACAGGAGAGCTGACTGAAAAGAAACAACTTGCATATCAGTAAGACTCTCTTCCACTGACATTTGCACAGCGTATCCTGCATCTGGGTTTACGTTGGGTAATGACAACAAGTCTGTAGATCTTACGAAGAAGTTCCCATGGAAAGTATGAATGGAAAGACCTACAAGATAATAATGAATCAGTTTGGGTTTTCTAGCTGTGAAGTACAGGCACCATATACAGATCTGCCATCAATGTAGATGACTCTGTATTGGAATGTTCCCTCTCAGTGAAATACATTATCTTCAGAAAAGGTAAATTCTGCAAACTGACAACTGATCCAAAGGATCCATAAAGCCTAGCAGAAAGCGAGAATTAGCAAGGGAAATCAATGCAGAGTAGTAGAAAATATCTAGATTATAAAAACAGTCCCTTGTTGAAATAGCAGTCCAGCAAAATTTCCAGTTTTGACCATAATAAAATGGAACTTGGATGCCAAAAAACACACTGCAAATACAGTCTTTAAAAAACTGTCTTATCTCTGGTACTGAATTTTACTTTTCTAATCTTTGCCTTTTAATCATTTAGGCTTACAAAATAGCTGGAATACCAAAGAAAGTATTCCCAAACAGCAGCAAACACCCACTTCCCTCTTCTCCACCCCCCAAAAATCTAAGAAGGTGAATTCAGACCTTTGGTGCATCTTATCCTCATGACAGCTTCAAACCCAATTTTTCTAGTTAAATATCGCTTCAGTTCCTTTTGCAATTTCTCCACCTGGACAGGGTTGTGTTTATGATGGTAAGACTGGTAGTAGTAGACACTACCTGCAGAATACCTTGATATACAACCTGAAACAAAACCAGCATACATTGGAGAGTGCAGACAGTTGCTGCTGCAGTCGTTAAATTACTAAATTGTTCACACCTGCAAATCACTCAGATACACAGTTACAGACCTGCCTACAGACACAGACATAACATGGCTGTATCTTCTAGTATGTGATAGTTTCAGGTGTGAAATAATTTTCCATTGACCTGAAACTGCTGTCACTTGAAAGTTTAGTTAAATAGAGAAAAAAACTATTAAAATGCTAATAAAACTTGCTCTAAAGACAGTTACACTGATGGTTAAAAGACATAAAAAGGAAGAAAGTATTTCAGCTACTTATATCAGTAGCACAAGAATCCTGACTCACCAAGAGAGGACATGAGAATAAGAAGGTTAAATCAGGACTGAAAGATTACATTCCATTCACTGTCACTGCTCAGCAAGGATAAGTTTGCATCTTGACACACCAGATTAATTCAAATCAGGTTCATCTACTAAATATTAATGTAGATTCTAATGTAGCATTTGCTCAAAATACAAGAGTTACATGCCCCAAAACAGGTTCATATGACTTACCTAGAGAAGCCAAGTCAGAATATTGCCCACTAAGAAGAAATAAATCCACTGCAACCTGTTGCCCTGAGCAGTCCAAGGCCAACTTCTTGTAAAAATCAGTCGATGGTGTCAGATGTATGTCCTGTTAACACAGTGGAGTATTACAAAATACAAAGGAAATTCAAATTGATTCATACATTCATTGCCTGTTTTCAGGGACACTAAATCAATTCTACGTCATTGATTAAAAATATCTTATTTTTAAAAATCAGGTAATTAATTTGTATTTATATTGCTTGGGTTTTCTTTTGTTTTCTTCTGCTACTTTAACAAAAGAGCAAGACAAGCACAAAATTAACCCAGAAGAGGCCATCCCAGAACCACCTACATGCACAGAACAGGGTTGTTAGTACTCTCAACCTTTCTGCTTTCCTAACCTTTGCTGATGCTCTTTGGTTTGGCTCTTCTCGTGACTTTAGCGCTCCCATTCCCACGGATGGAAGCTGTGTCTGGAAGACAGTGATTCTACCTCCAGTGGGGGACATCAGTTTAAAGGCAGCCTGTAACGCAGGCCCCAGAGCACTGTGAGTTTCCAGGGACTTGGTAAACATCTGTGGCAATGTCTTCAACAGATCTTGAATTAGCTACAAGTGAGAAAACAGTATTAGGCCTGAGTCTTCATGGTTTCCTACATTATACAGAGCTGTTTGCTGAACAGAACCAAGTATTAACACTTCTAATATTAAGGTAGTAAAGAGAAAGTCCTAGAAAACTTGAAGTATTGCCTTGTTTCAGGTTGGCAAGAATTTACAGTGACAGATAAAAGACCTCTTTTTTTTGCTTCACACCTGGCATTTGAACAGGTGTTAATGAGCATTAATTAATCAAAAAATTACCAAACATATCCCCATCTATGTAAATGTCACTAGTTATGTAAGAAAGTCCTTGCTTCTTACCTCTTTATTTTCATTTAAATTTACTAGTAAGTTTTCTGGCATTGGTATAAATACATCTGAAAGGGAAAAAAATTATTTGAGTTATCTTTTAAAAACACATCAAGCTTCCCCTGACTTTATTTGCCAACCATCATACTTATTGGAAAAAATACACAGTATCAGTGTATTAACCCATGTAAACATAATTATGTGGATTTTTTTTTTCCATAAGCATTCCTGTGGCTAGAATCCCATGTTAGAGTAGCAATCAACAGGCTGAAGGACTATCAAGACTATTAAATAAAATCACAGAGCAAATATTTCCAGAGTTCATTCTATCCTGCTCAATAACATCCAGTGAAAGGTGACTTGAAACAAAAGGCAGAAGGACAAGCACTAAGCACCAGCCACCAGAAAATCTATAGAAATGTATCCAGCATCAGCATTTGGGATTTCAAGAGGAATCTAGAGAGCTGTACAAATTAAACTAGAAGTTAGGAAGGCTGTCTTCATGTTTGAAGTCATGAGCAGGCACAGCATTGCTCAGACATCAGGGAGATGTCTTCATAAACAAACTCACACATATGGTACTTCTAAAGTCATTACTAGAGAGACTAATGGTGTGATCTAGAAACTCCCACCAGATACTTATTTTTAAAGGCTGTCATAACCAGAAGTCATTATTAGGTACTGATGACAAAATTTATTTCTGCATACCTTCAATATCTGAAACTATAAGCATCTGAGGCTGAGAGAGACCTTCCTGAAGACTGTAGAAATGGATTGTGCTGTCAAACGTTATGAAGCCTATTTTTGTTCTAGTGTTCCCAGGAAGCCTGAAAATGAGACATATGGTGTTCAACAAGATGAAATTTCATTTCTGCAGGCTTTTCTTTTTTTTTTTCTTAACATCCACTGCATCTCTCCATGGCTCTTACCAAGCAGTTAGCTTAACAGCTAGACTGCAAGAACTTCTCTAAGTCATTTTGGACAGAACAAAAACCACAACAAAAAAGGAACTCCTGATAGAGTCACCTAGCAGGTATGTGAAAACCTTTTAAGAGGGTAATCAGAAGTGGAAGAAAAGGAAGAAATAAACTGCAAAATATCAACTAGTGTTTATATAAGTTCAAACAGTATGCATTTTATGAAAAGTTTATTAAATGTATGACTCTTTTCAGCAAATACTTATCTGAATTTCAGGTTTTAAAAAATACAGTTCAAAATATATCATGAACATGATGCTTACATTCTTTTGGGGATTGGTGAAGCATATAGGAGAGAGGCAGACTGAAAATCAAGTCTCATAATTACCTTTTATACTGGTGTAGCTGTGATGGGAAAAAGACTACAGCTTTATGGTACATTTTAACACAACACTGGCCATTGCTAGCCCACACTAGGAAATGTGTCTTGCAGACAGAAAGGACTGGCATGTTGATGTCTATCACAAGTTTCTTAAGAGGAATGAAAATTGGAGATTTTAAGAAAAAAGTACTTACGAGTCAAGATTGTCTAACAAGGTCTGGCAGACTGTATTCAAGTATCCTGTCTCTATTGCATTGTGAGAGACATCAAACACAAAGAGGTACACGGGTGGCTGAGGTGGACGCAGCTGAGCAAAGAAAAGATTACCTTTAATTTTCAAATACCATTTATTAGATTGGGTTTATTCATCCCATTGCAAGTTTAAACTGTTAAAACAGTACGCAGATGATAGCTAACATTTCTGAATGCATTTGCCTCTTACTTGGCAATACCAGAATTCTAGTTTTCTTCAGAGGATACCTACATATTCTAAATAGAGAACAACTTTGACATCATAAATGTTTAGAAGTGAACTCTCTGAAGTTCTCCCCCCGAGTTCTCAGATACACTCCTTAAGGCAACAGCTGTTCTACTGAATTGCAAAGCATGCTCTGAAATAAAGCTTTCTGACTTCCCTCTGGAAATAGAACAAAGGGAAATAATACGTAAAAGTAAATAAAGCCTTACCATGTATTCAGATGGAGCCATAAACTCAATAGTAGCATTCTGGACTTCAGGTCTTTTATGAGGTTCTCCATAAACTCTTGTCACAGGATTATACAGGAATTCTTCAGGAACTATGCAAATAAGTTTATATGTTAGTATTTCACAGTAGTATTAGCTGTGCTGCATTTTAAAACAACTATATCAACTCTTTTGTGGCTGTTGGGCAACACATGGAGAACTACACTAGGCAATGTAATTCACTTGTCACCTGCAAGGGTACCCTGGGGGACCACTTGGGCTTATTGTGTTTCTTTAGGGACACCACTGTCACTGGGAAACATTTCTCATGACTCCCAGTGTGACTGACAACAATCCCCCTACTGATGTGGCCAACAACACTTCAGTCTCAAAGGCCAAGGTGGAAGAGGTTAATTGCAATACTTTAAAGCACATTTAAAACTTACCATCATTCACTCTATAGCACAAATTGCATTTCCATCTCCTTTGGTCTAGGAAGCTGACAAAAGGGTTAATGTACGTCCGGCAGGAACGGCATCTCACAATAATACTGGAAGTGACCACTGGCAATTGCTGGAAAAGAAAAGCTTCCTGTTTTAAAGCACCCTCAGCCTGCAGCTGTTCATTTGTGGTAGCAACACCACCTACATTGTGCTGGCTAGTGAGTCAAAGCATCCTTGTTGAAAGGAGTACTTCTGCATCCTCACAGCATCCCTGCAATTCCTAATTCAACAGGTAGGAACTGAGCTCTAACATATTTGACTGCATAGATTCCCTTTCCAAGCCTCTAAATTCTTGAATTTTACACTGATGGTTTAAGACCAAGCCCTGCACCCAACACAGATCAAAAAGCAGGGGAAAAAAGCGCCCACATCTTTGAAAAATTAATTAAACTGAGGAAAGAAACAGTGTTTAAGAGAGACACTGATAAATTCAAAGTCTCCTGGCTATCTCATGACATCCAAATCCCTTCAGCTTTGTCACGGCTTGAGTTTAGAATTAGTACTAAGTTTGAAATTAATAACTACAACTGAAACGTGACAACCTGGAATTCAGATGTGTTGCCTTCTATCACAGTCCAAATTCTGTGCTGCCTTTAAGCTTTTGGTTTTTTGAGGTTTGGGAGGGTTTCTTTTTTATTAAGAAGTGAGACCTGCAGGTTTAAAAATGGTAGGGAGAAATAATTCAGAAAAATTACAGTGATCTGTATGGAAGAAGGAAATGTCAGTTACTATGGCAGTTCTTCTGGGCCAAGATACCTGCCCTTGTTTTATTCTTCATTGTCCATTGTCTGGACTCTAGTAAAGGCATAGTTGATATTTCAGCATGTAAAGTTTTGAATATTTCTCATACCGATAAGTCTTTGAAAGGATGAAGCAGGAGCCCCAAAGGAAGTTTGGCTTTATTCAATAAGGCCTGAGTTTGAGGAATGTTAGTCAGGGTACAGCGGAACAACCTACATGGAGGACAAAGGGTTATTTTCAGAGGCTTTCAAATAAATTATGATTTCAGTAGTACAGTATATTTTTCTAGAGCTGTTGATGGTGAATTTCCATTTCCAGATAAAAGATCTTCTCCATCTCTGTCAAATCATTTTGTTTCTGTCTCAGCTTGACCCACAGTACATACTTTGAGGTCTTATTTTATACAAATACTCTTTACACAGAGCTGAGTGTCATTTTAGTCACTCAAGTCAAAGTTAAGCCTAACAATACTCAAAGTTGCACCAACTCTTTACACACTAAATGCTATTTTGGAATACATCAGAACTGGCAAAGTTTAAAAAGTGGTTTTAAAAACTTAGTAACTATAAACAACCCCACAATCATTTTCTGAGTCTTGAGCACTCAGCAGCTTCCACAAAGTGCAGATGTATGTGGCGGTTTTGCAAATCCTGTCTAGCTTGTTTGCATGAACAACGTCACAAAGGCACTGTTATTTCCTTTATCTACCATAAAAATATTTGCAAAGCAGGAGCCCCTGGCTATACACAGTTTGGTTGGTCTCCTCAGAGAGAATAACTGATTAACCAACTGCCAGCCTCTTGTTCGAAATTTTATTTACTCCATTGTTTTAAATGGTTACTTTCAATACAGAGGTCACCCATGTTTCTTCATGCACAATATTTTTGATGTACCTCCCCTGACTGAATTAACTCTCATTTTATATCTTCTCACCCATACTCACTGCCAGCCATAAAATTTTTGTACTGCACCTATCTATAGCTGCTCAATAAGCAAACTTTTCCTCACACTGTCTACACAGATGATTTTCCCCTCTTCAAAGTTAAACCCACTTATTGCCTTTATCTTAACACAGTGAAGCCCATTTTCAATATTTTCTACTCATAAAACTAAGAAAATATTTTGTGAAGTTATGTTTATAAGTACAAATTTATACTTCTATCTATTTTGATGAATTATAGCAAATGCATAATCTTACTCAGGGTTGCAGTTGAGCTTCTGGATATCTTCATGCAAATTTGGGACAGGAGCCTTCAAGAGGGTGGTGGGAAGAATATTTCTTTCTTGAAGAAGATTCACAGGTCTTAACCCTTCCTGCTGTAGACTCAGGCCACCCATTGATGCAGTTAGGTGATTAGGGCCCAGGGCAGGCTAGAGTCAAATAATATTTCAAAAATTAGCACCAATTATTTGGATGAAACCCACAGTCCATTTAAAACCACATATATATCCCTTTCAGTTTGTTTTGCTCATGTACTAACTGCCATTGTATGAATATATTTAGAAATACTGGTTGTCACATGAACTTGACGTCAGCATGTAACATAACAGAGGAAAAAAAAGTAGCATAAAATGGTTATAAAGCTCTTGAAATACAGAGGCTCAGCTGGTGAAAGTGTTGGTCAGTTCACTTTGAAAGTTCGGGGAAAAAAAACCCCAAATACTTCAGCTAACAATAACAATGCGAGGGAAGAAAAACATGGCAAAGGCAGCTGAAAGTTTCAAAAGAAACATCCTGAACAGATATGAGGGTGGAACACTTCACAAAGAGCTGGCACATGGCTTTTCCAAACTGGTACCAAGGTACAGGCAAAAGCATTAATTCTGGGCTGTGTCTGTCCTCTTGAACAAATGGTGCCCAAACAGGGAACAAAAGAAGCAGCACCCCAGGGATGCACAACACACACCAACAATCACTTTTCTTTACCCACACCCCCTCACCAGAGAGTACTGAGATAAAAACCAGACAATCTTTACCTGGTGGAAATGTTTTGATCCATCTGGATATTGCAAAGCAGATGCATTCATTCCTGGTGCTCCAGGTGGAGAAGTATGTTGGTAGCCTGGAGGTAAGGCGGGGTAAGAATACCCTACACTTCTATTCATCTTAAGATTCGGGGCTGCAGGAGAATGATGTGGAGTTGCTGGAAGCAGAGTAGACAGATACTTAATTGCTGAAGAACTGTGTCTTACTTCAGGCATTAGTACAACAGAAGAGCTGCCTGTTTAGTTTCTAAGAGTAAAAAATACAGCTGCTGTCAACTTTGCAAAGGTTTTCTCACCCGCTTTCCATATTACAGGCAAAGACATGCTAATTATCAGCTTCAAATTTTGTATTTAGCTTCAAGAAAGGCATTGAACCAAGTACATAAGTTTGTACACAAATGCTTAAACTTTCATCTTTCCCAGACTCTTATAAGTTCCATAATAATAACAACCATTTTTACTCCCAAAGCCTTACCCATGAGGCCACCACCTTCAATTGCATCATAGCTGTTTTGCACTACAGACCCATCACTGGCAGCAGATCTGGCATCACCTTTTAAGAAAAACAACCACAGGAAAAATTTGCACAAGTTACGAAGAAGTTTTAATGAAGTAACTGCAAAAAAAAAAAAAAATCCTACTTGCTGGATGAATATTAAGGCAAGCATAGTTTGAATCTACTTTAGTTTTGACCCAGGATGAAACTGAATTAAATATACACTTTGGCCTCTTTCTCACACACACATCCCCTACAAAGGTTACCTCAACAAAGGACATTCATAAAACATAATCTTTTTTTTTTAAGGAAAACAACAGTCCCTGCACTTCTGGTTGAATAGTCTTTTACGATTCCTTTCGATTAGGGATTTGCCACAGCTTCCAAGCCAACGTGCAGTAAAGGGTCAGGGGACAGTCCCTCCTCAGCAGAGGAAGTCTCTTTAGGCTAGCTGCAGTTTTCCAAGTACCATGTAGCTTAGAGTACCCTGAAGAACCTTTTCCACTGATAATTCACAGCAACACCAAATTCCCTACTCTTACACACTTAGTCCAGTACTGCTCACCAAACAGCAACAGCTCTGACACAGTCACATACCAGTCAAGATAGAAATTCAATCTAAGACAGGAAAAACCTTGAAACTCAGAGAGTTTCTATGTCTAAATATACTAACACAACTATATATTGCTAAGGAGAAGTAGGTACTCTATTTTTATTACCATTTTTTATTAAAATCTTTGAAGATGACCCAATAAAAGGAACTTGTATTACACACTGAGTCTTGCTAGTAGCAGTCAACCTGCTTCATAGACTAAACATTTTTATATCTCCAGGGCTCTGAAAATGTTTCTCTCCATTATGAAGAAAATATTTTCTAAGCAAAAGCTGTTTCTAATGCATTTCATACATTCCAAACTAAGCTAAATCTCAATATACTATTCTTGTACTCACACAGCTACCACACACAAGAAACTGTCAATCTGAACATGCAAGGAACCAACAGCTTTGACAGAACTATGTATATAAAAATAAAGCTGCCGACTCGCACGTGGCCCCATCTAGCATGGGCACTAAATGCCAAACAACTGGAGTCTGTCTGATACAGAGCCCTGAGGAGCTCTTAAACAATGGCATATTTGTGCAGGGCCCACAGGACACACAAAGTCAGGTATCTGTCTTCAACAGCTGACACTTCACAGCCTCCAGTAACTTCCTTCAGAAAACTAACAAATGCAAGATGGACTGTTTCAGTAATTTTACACAGAGAAGAATAAGGTACAGCTACATAAACAGCAAGGCATTGCAAGGTCCACATTTTAGCTCTTACTGTAGAATGAGCAATACAGGGAGTCACACATGGATTTCTGCCCTCACAGCAGTCAGGGATGCAGAGAAATGAGGATTTCACTATTGCTTTATAACACAAAAAAGGAAAAAAGCAATGCCAACTACAGGAGATATGACCATGTAAAACAGCACTTGGAAATCTATTTTTAAGTGTTAACTTCTTAAATTTTATTAACATCTGTCTACAAGAAGAATTTTTCTTCTTTCCAGGTCCTTACCTGCTCTTTTCAGATTAAATTATTAGCTGTATTAGTATCAATTTTACAATTTGAGTCTCTAACAGAACAATGTGCTTGACTTTAAAGATTGCATCTTTAGCAAGTTGCCATGTTTGAATTCAACAGAAAGAGCAAATTGTTTCTTACCTTCTTGGTTTGCAGCTGATTTTAGCAGAGACTGTGCACTAGGTGGTCCTGCTACTGCTGTAGATGGCCTAGGTGGCCCACCAACTGGGGGAGGTCCTAAAGGTGGCCTTGGAGGGTGGAGTGGAGTTAAAGGCTGAGTCACTGGTGGAGGTGCAGATCCTATAAAGAGATTAACTTTTAGGAGAGGTTTAACCCAGCTGAAAAAAGTCACAGAAATTTTGTTACAAAAACACACATTGAATTCTAAATATTCCTGTTATTCAGAGGATGAACAGCATGAGATACATAAATCCTAACATGTGGGTAGAGGGTCTCAACTTCAGGTTGTTTCTTTCATGCTTTTCTCATTCTGGGTTCCTGTAGCTACTGATTTCTTTCAGCTTTTTGTTGGTATTGTTGGCAAGAATTTCAAGACGTATTGAAAACATCCCAACTTTATAACTAAGTCTGGAGTGATCACCAAACAAGCTAACTTAATTTTAAAAGTGATCATTGTTATACAAAAAAATACCAGGGAAATTGCTCAGGAGGATTGAATGGATATAAAAATTATTTATTCCAAACACTTGCTCTCATTTCATATGCCACTTTCCAAAATTTCTCTGCATTTTCCTCACTAATTCCAATGTACTAACTGTTTACTCCAATTAAGTGCCAGAAATAGTTTCATAAATTCTGTGAGTGTAAGACATTTTGAACATTGTAACAAAATTAGGCAGGCATATAACAAAAAAACTAGCATCAATAAAAATCTCCCATGAGGCTAAAAGCACTTCACAAGAAAAATTATTTGCTTTTACATGGAAAATATTTCTCTACCTAAGTCTTGTTTGCATGCTCAGTCAGAAAAAAGGTCTGTAACAACAGACAGCAGTTTGGCAAAGAGAAACTTGAGTATTAACTGTGTTTCCATAATAATCACAAGTTGCACAATAGAGCTATTTACTGTTAGAAAAGCTTTTACCACTGCATATACCAGCAGTCAACCAGCAGGAACAAAGTCTCCTACTTTTAGAGTACTTTCTGAAGACTGACAATTATCATTAAATGTGAAAATTACAAGTTTGGGGGAAGGAAGCTTTCCATCGAACTGACCTCTATTTCAACAGCACGGAATGCCTTTCAGTTTTCTTTTCAGGCTGTGCTCCAGTTATTTGCATCAACCTGACTGAGGCTGTTCACATGAATCAAGTGGTTACAGAAAATCCATCAAGATGACCATGCTCACTAAATAGAACTAGTTTTCAATGGTGAAGTCCTGGACTGAAACATGCTAGTGCTCCAACAGCCACCCCAGGAAATGGTGAAGGTCACAGAAACAGCATCACCCACACACAGCATCCCAAAACAATGAGACACCACTCAGGAGTTACCTGCTCCAGCCAGCTGAAACACCCAACCTGTGCACAGAACTTCCATTTCTAACCCCAAGAAAGTACTCATATATTTCTGATGGGTGTATCTGCTTTAACAATCTTCCACAAGCAAACTGTCACTGCAGAGTCAATTCTGTACTCATTATTTTAAAAAGTCATTGAAAAATGGACATTGGTAAAATATCAAAAAGTTCTGGTTACCTGGCTTCATGTAGCTGTTCTGCAGTGGAGGACCCCCCGGAGAAGCAGCATATTGATAACTCCCTGGCGGATTTGTACTTCCTGATAATGATGACGGTGGCTGAGCTGACCCTGTCCCAGGCACAGGAGCCAAATGGCTTGTTTGAGCCCCAAGGGGCTGACTCACAGGAGTCTGGCTGTACTGCCAGTTTGAAAGCACTGGTGGGCTGGCTCCAGGAGGAAAGCTCCCAGCAGATGATACAGCCGCTGAGTTCTGTAGTGCAGGCGGCAGCACTGGTGGAACAGGACCTGGCTGTTGTACTGGTGACCCGGAGAAAGCTGCCACTGGTGGTCTGTTGAGAGTCTGGCCAGGTCCTTGGTAATTGTTTAATTGAGAAACATTCTGAGAGCCACTATAGCTATACTGTCCAGAAGACTGATGTGGAGGAACCTTCGCTGGCATCTGATGGGAGTATGATCCTGGAACCACAGGGCTGTATCCCTGGCCATCTAGGGAATGCATCAGCTGATTTTGAACAGGGCCTGGAAGGAAAAAAACCCCACACTCTTTAGGAAGTCACTGTTGTGTATCACTTCTGAAAATAAAAGATGTTCCTGTGAATGTCTTTCCTTAGGATTTTATTAGTCTTCAAGCCATTTTTAATTTAAACCATTAGGTGTGACAGAAGTACTACTGCAAGGGATATGAATTTGGCAATATTTTGCCATCGACACTTAGATCTTTGTTTTGTTTTACAGTAACCTTGCAACCACTAAGCATTCCAGTACCATCCATGCTCCGGGATTGAAACTCACACAGGATCCCATTCCAGTCTTCAGAAACTCTCAAAAGCAAGGTGCCCAGAGAGGAGCACTGTCCCACACCGCTGGCAGTAGCACACACGAGCAGACCGAAAGCGGAAGATCCATTGCGTAAGAACTCCATTTCACATGACGACCGACACCAACCTACACGTCAGCTTACCACAACAACACCGCCAGCCAAGTGCCAGCATAGGTCACCACGCTACTTCTCAAGTGACAGAATTAATCTATGAAAGTTCCTGCAGTTAATTTTAGTAAGAGAACTATTCATACACATACTGCTCATGTGAGTGGCCAACTGGTCACCAACACAGAATGAAGGGTAAGTTTATCATAAAATAATTCACCAGTCAGGAAAATAAACCATGACAGGTTAATGATGCTCTTTGTGCATTTGTTGGTTGGTATACGTGAACTAAGTTTTACTCATCTGAAGAAAAAAAAATTGAAAAAAAGGTTAATAACTCTCCAAACAGTAAACAACACTGGCAAGAGCATCATCAGATTCCTGCTTTACAGAGGAACAAGTTGACAGAATCCCATAGGATTTCCAGTGCAATAAGAGCTCCATCGAGAAAGATACTATTACGGGTTGTTCATACCATTGCCACAAAATGGACATCCTGAAGAGAGACTATCAATTTTCTAGCGAAACCCTTCAAGAACACACTAGATACTGCAGGCCACAGCCAGCCATGACTCCTTCACAACTACCAAAACACTTTCTAGTGTTATATCATTCAGTTCAGCCAGTCACATTGTGGCTCTCCTCATCCCCTAAAAACACAGCTTAGATACTGGAGACATTACACACACACAGTTACACATTAAAACAAAGATGGCTCATTTCCTATTGAAACATAATGGCTAAATTCTGAAAGGTAAGTTCACATTTCCGAGTTAAAGTAACTCACACATTTCTGACAATCAATTAAGCTAAATGCAGAATACATTGAAATTCTTAGTTAGGACAAACACTGCACTGATCATTCAGCTCCTCATTCCCCAGAAAAACTGAGACTCTGGGTCACACACAGCTATTAATTCATTGAATATTGCACAGGTCCATATAACTACTACAGTGCCAGTGATCTCAACCCTCACTGCTCCTTATTTGTGCATGAAAGGTACACATCATATTATTCTCCAACAATTAATTTCTACATGCAATTTATCATTCAGTTAGGACCAGCTATACTCTACGATCTTTACGATGCTGTGCATAAATATTTGCAATTAATAATTCTCTAAAATCAAGGGTGTTTAAAGAAAAAGCTCACAAAGATGAAAATGCTTACAAGTTATGAGTAACCATCAAAAACTACCCTGCAGTGTATCAGATGGGTTTCCAACAATGGATTTACAAACCCCACTGGAAATTAAACTTGCTAACTTTAAAAATGATGAATTCTTATCAAACCTTCTGACTGCATCTGCACAAATGCTGATATAACATCATCACTATAAACGGTAGGAAAAATACAGAACAAATACAAATCAATTTCATAACTTGATTTTTCATCTTAGGGCATGACTCTCTATCCCAGGCAGAAATCAGAGTACTTGGATTGCTCTCTTATGCACTGTTTTCCCTGCTTGAGGGAAAGTGAGGTGGTATCAAAATCTGACCTACATTATATTTTCTATGGCACCTTATGCAAAAATAAAAATAAAATTCACCACAGAACAATGTTCAAATTTCAGTTTTTATTTTTAAAGTCAGAAGCACAATGAAAAGTCTTGATACCCTCATGTAGTAGTTCACGTTTCCAAGACAAGTCTTGCATAAAGCTGTCAAAAAAGCTACAGAAATAGCACTAAGGGGCAAAACCCCTTCACAAAAAGAGTTTCACAGTGCACAAAAACTTTTCAGGACTTGCTGTTTGGCTGCTGCCAGACACCCATCTTGACCTGACCTCTTTACTGAGACCCATCAAAGAGCTTCTAGGCTGTCCAGCTTTCCCCAAATGCTGCTGGTTTTCTGTGGAGCCAAAAACAAACAAGGAATTCTGTGTGGACTGAAGAGCTACTTCACCTACACAGCAGCAAAACAGCCAACACTTGGAGACCACAGAAATGAGTTAGTAATAGAAGAAAGGCCACCTATTTAACAGCAAAAGTCTCCTCTACAGCAACACAAGGCCATTTAATGTTTCTAAGAGATCAGGAATAGCACCACAATATATATGAAGGCTGCTTGATAGTTTTATAAAATAGTCAAAGTACTAACGTGGAAGGCCAGGACCCAAGTCATATTTTCCACCACACAGAATTTTACTGTCCCCTACTCCAAGCCAGTAACTCAGCACATAACTTTGGCCAGCCACAAGCTCTCCAAGGCCCAGGGAGATGCAAAGATAAACACTCTGAAAATTTACATCCCAACAGATGCCATGGGATCAGTCACCACCACTGTCCACTTCGGTTGACTCTGACCCACTGGACTCCAAACCCAACAGCTCCTAAAGCACCTCATGACCTTGAAGTACCAAGTTAAAGTATCACATGAGAAGAGCAAAATAGTTCTAAAAGAATTGTTTCTCCTTCATGTTTGCACTTCAGATTTATCAATTGGAAAGCAAATTAGACACCTGCAATTAAATGAGTACAGAATATTGGTCCTATTAAAAGACAAACAGAAATGAAGGAGAGGAAGGTTGTTGCTAAGCAACTCAATGCTCTGTGCTAAACAATTTCCCGGGCAGCACACGGTGCTGCTGTGACAATTTACTGCCTTCGTGGACAGGCAAGCTCGGGGAGTTACCTGCAAACACTTCAGCAAGCAACAAGTTGCGAGGAAGTGCTGACAGCTATAGAACAATTTATCATCCTGCTGACAGTTTTCCTTCCTCACAGACCACTGTAAATACCACTACAGCACTCAGTATCCCCAAAACTGTTCTATCAAGCTTTGCTGTCAGTAGAAAGGTCAAGGACCACAGCAACTTCACAACACATATTGCAAACAATGCTATGAGCAGTCTATGCTTGAACAATTTGATTTCTTTCAAAGGCCAGCAACCCAAACCTTATCTCTAACATACCATAGCAACTGTTTAATTTTATTACCTAGTATTTGCATAACTCTACATTTCAGTTCTTTATTTTTCATACACCTGACAGCTGAGTAGCCTGAAATTCCTCTTTCTCAACTGCCTCTCCATAACTTCCATTATGTGCTTAATCTGACACTAGGGAAATCAGCAAACATAATGCAATGCCAGTCTGTAAATCAACCCACTCAGTTACTCCATTAGCTAACACTCTCTTTGTACAGTCTCTGCTCATACCATAATCTCTCCAGAACAGAACCTCTCTCTCCACACTACATTCATACTCTTCCCACTGTCTTGACCCTAGAAGCAACTACACAGTTAATTGCAAATTGTCTTTTTGCTGATGACTTTGAAGAAAAGCAATAAACACACTGTGCAGGAGGAGGGGGAAGAAAAATCAAAAGATCTCATTATAACTGAACTGCTTATGATGCAGCACAGCTACTGAAACACACAAGTGTATAATTAAGGAAGCAAGTGCAGAGGATGCAGTCTGTGTATGTGAAATCAGGAGACACTTCCATCAGCACAGATTTGCACACATGCAACGAAAACAGACACAGAGACAAGGCTGGCCTTGAATTTCTTATTCCTGTCTTTAAACGCTGGCTAGTAAGTTCAGTTTCACCTTCAATATCTCGTTTTAAAGAGATACATTTTGAGGGGAAGAAAGTAATCAAGACTTTCCCAGTTTGCGGCACACAGAACCAGATAATGTCGGCTTTACGAGAATGACAAGATAAGAAAGCCCCGCTGCGCCGCAGGCCGAGCTCAGCGATAACCACAGTGCCACATGTACAGCCCCGTTCCAAAGGGTCAAACCTCGGCTGTGTCACCCGTGTCACCGACAGGGACCCACCCGGGCTAAGGGACGGTCCGGGGCAGCTCGAGCCGTGCGTGCTACCCCGGCAGCACAGACACGGGCTCTCTGAAAGACGCTGTCGTTCATACCGACAGACAGATGTACGCGGGGATACTTCTGTCATGAAAACAAATCAGAATGAAGATTGATTTTGCCTAAGGAGCCGCTCTGTGTTTTCCTCAGTGACACTTCGGGCAGGGCCCGGTCCGACAGCACCTCAGCCCCGCTCCCACCGCCCCACGCCGCTCCCGGGGTCACACAAGGAGCTCGGCATCGCTGCCGCTCCTTTCCTGCTTTCCTTCCTAATTCAGCTGCGTTTCGCCCCGGGCCCCGGGTATCCGGGCTGTAGGGAGGGCACCGCCGAGCTCAGCCGGGTGTAACCCAGCGACCCGGGCAGCGAACGGACCGTCCCCGGAACCCACTACCCGCGCTCTGCCCGCGGGCACCGGCCCCCTGTTCCCGCTGCCCCGGGGCGAAGGGCGGCCTGGGCCCGGGGGAAGCGCCGCGGAGCGG
>VZTH01013612.1:450706-547551 GCA_013397815.1 Aleadryas rufinucha | reverse complement strand
TTTTTTTTTTTTTTGGTGGGTTTTTTTTGTTTGGTGAGGTTTTTTGCTTAGGGAGTTTGTTTGCCTTATTTGTGTGTTGACTCTGGTTTGCTCCAGCTATACAAAATAAATGTTTTTCTAATTTATATAGTAGTTAGTAGATAATAACAGTATATAGAATGAATAGTGGGGTCTCTTTTTGTGTGTGTATTAGATGTATCTCTACTACAACTTTTTACATCATATTTAATGCCACATTTTTTCAGAGAAAATGGATTTGTATCTAAAATAATTTTTAGTACTTCAACATTCTTGTGCACTATTTTTAAACAGTTTTCAGTGGCTATAGTTATAGAGTGAATTATAAGAGAAAACTGAATATTCAGAGTCTTTCAGTAAGTGACTTTTCTCATTTCAAGTGCAAGCTTTAATAATTTTCCACTTAACGTATTTGCCTAAAGCTTAGAGATAGATTTACACCATTGTAGAAGTCTAAGTTTGTGGGTTGTGGGAAGGAAAAAGTTCCTACTGACATCTGTAGCAACAAGGGAGATTTTTAGTATGGATCTCTGTGATACTTCAACTCCTCTTAATGTAAAGTTAATACAGTGCTCTTCTTGGGAGCATTAGAAGGAGGGTGCTCCGATGTCCTTGGCCCTTGGAAAGACACCCCCCTGCAGCTGACAGAGTCGTTCCATTGTGACTTCCATCCCAGCTCCCATTAGCTGACCAGCTCTGCTGAGGGCACCTGCCTTGCAATTCCTCTTTGCTTGTTCACTCTTAGGTGCCTCCTTTTAAGTTCGGTGCCAGTCAGAGTTTAGGTCAGGCAGGAACAAATCTTTACTTCCTTGTTTGCTGCATTTTACCCTCTTGTTCTCTGGTTTCCACACTGCATGCATTTGATGAAGTATGAACACCACTGTGACTCCAGGTGAACAGCAGCTTTATTGCACTGTGCTGATCTTGGCAAGCAAGCACCTTGCACTCTTGCTTTGGTTGGTCCTAAAATTTGTAGCAAATGCTTTTTTTATCTGGTTGGAAAACTCTTGCAAACAGAGCAGGGAACTGTGACTGGACACCAGATATAAGCTCTAAAATTCTCTTTGAAGGTTTGTTGTTCCATTCTGGTTTCATGTACTTCCCTTCTCCAGTGTGGATACAGTGAAAACACGCATAGTGTATTTCTTGTACACAAATTACTGAGATTAAAGTCACATGTTCTGGTTTCTCTGTGGAGGTGTCAGGCCCAGAGAAGCTGGAGATGCCCCATTCCTGGTAGTGTTTTCATGCCTATTTGGACAGGGCTTGGAGCAACCTGGTCTAGTGGAAGGTGTCCCTGCCCATATCAGGGGCTTGGAATGAGATTAGTTTCAAGGTCCCTTCCAACCCAACCCATTCTGTGATTTTAGATTAATTTATTTTCTAAAATTCCAGTATCAAACACGAGTTAAATAAGGGCTTTCTGTAGAAGCAAGTGTCCATGTAGAATAGATGTCGTTTATAAGGGAACTGTAAGGGAATGTTTGTGTCTCTCTGCAGGGCAGCACACCTCTGAAGGACCTGAACGCCAGGCCCCTGGAGGTGTTCATGTGCAGTGTGCTAAAGAGACAAGGCTACGGGGAGGGGTTCCGCTGGATGGCCCAGTACATCAACTGATCCCTGCCAAAATCACAGCACATCCTGGCCCGGGTCTCAGTGTTGTCTGCTCCTTATTTGATCACTCAGTGTACGTAACTTGAATTCATTTGACTGTTCAATTTTAAAAATACACATTTTTAGCTAATTATATCATTGATGCTAAATTGTAAGTGTGAGGATTGCAAAATTATTTCAAGCAAGTTTGTAAGTTTAAATACCACAACCTGTGAGCTTTCTAATCCCATGCAACATCCTTTTGCAGCTTTTAATTTAATGAGTCTCCAGCACCATTTTTGGTCAGAGCAACTTTCCAGTACAGTATGTTTGAATGCACTTTTTAACAGCTGAAAACGATGAACATGTGAAAAATATTTAATGCTTATGTTAAATTTTTTATGTACTTTTTTGAAACTGGTTTTATAACTTTAGAGTATATAACCATCTTTCAAGGAATAATAAATAATTAGCTGATGGATAATTGCATGATGCCTTACAGTTTTCAATAATACACTTTCTTATGCAACGTCATGCAATAAATTTAAATCCAGTTTTTGGCAACTTTAATGGGAAATGTTTCATTTTAATGTGTCTTAACTAGTGAGGCTAATATGAATATGTGGGATATTTTCCTGAAACATAAGCAGGCCACAAAGTAGTTTCATTGTAGGTTAGAGTAAGGTGGGTTTTTTCAGACTACTAAATTGTATTTATTTTAGGATTTTGCAGAGTAAAGGAAAAATCTAATGTGATGCCCTTGTGATTACCACAAATACAAATAGTGTAAATTAGCCGTGCCAAAGTAAATCTTGAACTAATGACAAAAGTGGTCTTAATCTACTGGTCTCTTGAATTAAACCCCTGAGGTAACACAAGAAATACAGTTTCTTTCTGAAGAAATTAAGAATACCACTGCACTAAATATCCTGTTTCCAATTTCATTAGTTTTTGGGTCTGCCAGAAGACGTGCCCATAAAATTTCCAGGAAAAAAATGGGTTGCCATTGCTGCTTTTGAAAATTAACCAGCTCACACCCATTGGCCAGGTTTTTATTTGGTATTTTGAACTGGGACAAGATGGATTCTTTTATGTGGCTTTGCCTTGAAACCTGGCTAGTGTGGCAGCTGCTGGCTGCCCAGGGGTCTTGTTTCTGGGGTAAAATTCAGTCCCTCTTTCCAGTTTCTGACTGCTTTTCCCTGCTTTTGAGTGTTAGTTCACCAAGGAGAAAGCAGGTTATCTTTGAAGAAAGGGTGTTGCAGCAGGTTTTATTGATGCTGCCTGGGAGCTGTGGTTGATGCTTCCATGTGCTGGGCATGTTTTATTCCTAATTTGCCACATGAAGGTGGGGTTTCAACCCTGGAGTCACCAATTCACTATGATGGGCTTGAGTTTCACTGTGTAGTTTGTTTTCTCCTTGTACAGGTACAAACTGCAGCAAGTTGTACTGAATCCCTTTTACTCCCTGTTGTACATCTTCTCCAAAATACTTTAGGCCTTATGTTTTCAATATCCATGGCAGCAAATGGATTTCTGACTGGTTTGATTTCACAAATAACTTTCTCTTGACCTCTGGGCTTGAATCTCAGATTTAAAGGCTGTAGGCACAAAGCAAATAAATGAGACTTATTCCTTGCCTGAACCTGAACTGGTATGATTGAATATTGATGATCAGTTCCCCACAGTCCTAGATTGTGCATTTGAATAATTCAGAACCTAACTAATATAAATTGTAAATAAAGTTTGTTACTGTAGAATCACATGCAAAACATTAAGCCCAGTTTGTGTGTGGTGAAGTTCAGTTTGGTGGTATTGGATGACTTTTCCAAATGACCAACATAGAGAATTCTGCATTTAAACTCGTCCTCGGCTGTAGAGTGATGTCTCTGCTGCATAAATCCAAACTGGAGGCAAGAAGTGGCCTCTCACCAGCGTGTGGACAGTGTGTGTCTTTACTACCTACATCCATTATGTAGGGGATATGCCTCTTGGTTTTTTCCTCTGGCTTTTCCTGATGATGTTTATAATGCAGAGAACCACAGCTAAATCACTAGATGGTGTAAATAGTAGAAGTACTACTTGCAGAGTCACATTGTGGTGTTGATGTGAGAGATTTGGGACTGTATTGCCTGTGCTTATGGAAATGAAGCTGGAGGTGGAGATGTTCCACTGCACTTCCACAGGCTGAGCCATTGCATGGGCACGGAGGGGTCCTCTTCACCTGCTCTTCCAACCAGCCGTGAACAACAGCAGTAAAGAAGGGGGTAATCCTATTAAAAATTAAAAAGGAAGGGAGGTGGTGGTGCTTAAAAGAGTGTGTTAAGAATAATTCTCAGTGTTCTGGAAACACTCTTGATTTCCTGGTTCCTGCTATGGGGTGGTGGCTGCAATGTGATTGTAATAAGGGCATGAAAAAACCTGGACCTTGTGTTATCCACCTGGGTATGTTGTTGGAATAGCTGATCAATGCTCAGTGAAATACAAAAATAATCTTGCTCTGTTTCATTTCATTCAGCAGAGGAAGGACCTTTCTTCTGTAGTTTACATTCTGTTGTGCACATGAATGTGACTGTTTTGTGTCTTTGTGTGAAGACTTCATTAATAGACAAATACAGTGATGAGAATTTTCCTGGTGGTTCTCATCCCTACCCCCTCCCTACCTCCCTGGCCATTTATTTCTATTTTATTCCTATGACTATGACCAGTCTTGCTTTAAAAAAAGCAGTGTTCACATTTGGGTCTGACTTATATGAATTTTTTTTTGCACTCTTGACTATGCAGATTTCAATTGAACATCACTTTAAAGAATGTGAAAAAGAAAACTCATTAATAAAGATCTTATTTATGAATTGTGTCATTTTGTTTTTACATTGCAACAATTCCTTAAGAGAAATGAATGCAGCTTTCTAAGATCCTAGTAACTACTTCTGTAGTGGCCTGTATTTCACGGCAGTGACCCCAGTTGCTAGCATCTCTGGGTTGAATAAGATTTATTTTGCTTGGATGTAATTAAAATTGGGGTCTAGTATGTATTGTATAACTGAGAGGTGATTGCTGTATTTCAGTCTTGGTTTAATAAATTTTTCAGCAGCAATTACTGGCATTGGAGATGGGAAAGCT
The DNA here is from genome assembly GCA_013397815.1 of Aleadryas rufinucha. Classification (NCBI taxonomy): domain Eukaryota; kingdom Metazoa; phylum Chordata; class Aves; order Passeriformes; genus Aleadryas; species Aleadryas rufinucha. The sequence continues at coordinate 542,820 of VZTH01013612.1, read as the reverse complement.
CTCCAGGCTTTCTTATTTATCCGTGTGCCAGATCAGGATTATTTCTGTGTTCAGGTCCTGTCTATGATGTGCCAAAGGTGACCTGTGGCATTCACTGGAGTACCTGCATGCATGGAAGCTTTATTGTGTTTTGATAATTGGATTTGAGCATCAAATAGAACATTTGGCATTCACTTATTTATAATAATGTCATTTCAGAAAAGTGATGGAGGCGGTTTCCAATCCCAGTGAATTCACAGGTCTGCTGGAGGTCAAATTGTTCTTCTCTTTCTTGTCCTGTCAAAGTATTTGGTTGTTACCAACCAAAGTCCAGTTTTTCTGTTGACTACAATGTGCTCACATTTAGGTCACACAATTGTTAGTTGTGGACTGAGGAGTTACATTTGAGCCTCATCCACTGGGGTCAGTGGGGACGTGTAACTTCCTTGCACTTGGACAAACCACTTTTTGCACTGGTGTTTCTGTTCTGAAATGTGAGTGCTCTAAATGTTTAAAAGCATAATTTATATAATAAACTGCAGAAGAAAAGCTAAAGATGAAAGTGTCAACATGTTGTCAATGTGTTTGTTGCTACATTGTCCCATCCCATGCTGGAAATACAAGTATTGGGAACAGAAATTAAAATTTTGCTTGAAATTTGAAGAAAAGAAGTTTTAAACAGGTAGTTCTTGTCAAAAAAATCAAAATCAGGAAAAAAGTGTGCTCAGTACATGGTCTGTGAGTGAGTTTGAGTTTTCTCAGATGGGTAAAGTCAGTAATAATTCTGTCTCATTTTTGCTCAACTTCTGTTCATGGTTGTATGGAAAAAAATCCTCTATATGGAAAACTCTTTGAACATGGAAAAAATTGTATTTCCTTTGTTGCAATTCCAAAATAAGATGAAAGAATGTGATCTTACAGGTGACTGATGCTTCCTTAGAATCCAGCTGTGCTCTAGGATTGGCCCTGTTGGTGGGACTATGGAGTGGGGTTTTTCACTGAGTTCAAACTTATCAAACTGTGTAGCCCACAGGGAAGTGTGTTAACCCTACTGTTAGAGAACTATTTTCCAACCCCTAAGCCTATGTTCCCCTTAGTTTACATTTTTCAAATTATTTTTTACTTGTCTGCTTTTGAATTAGAATTAAAAATTTGGTGAGCAGATATGGTAAAATAAGAAATGAAAAAAGATATCCCTTGTTTTTCTTACGACCCTGTTTCTTAGTGCACATGTTGCATCACAGTAAGAAATCTTACAGTAGTATTTTGGAGCCTTTGATACCTTTCATTTCAGAGCCTCAGAGCTTTCAATCTGCTAGTGCTGCCTCATCATCCCTGTGAGTTGAAGGACTCTTATCTTTGTTTTACCTCTGGTGCTGGTGAGGGCTGGAGCGATTACATCATGCTTGGTCTCTGCCTAAACACGAAGAGCTCTCACAGCAGCCTCGAAGAAAGTGGTGCCTCCTTATCGTGGGCACTGTTTGCCCATGTCCTTAACAGGATGACAGAAGCCTCCCTCACATAGAAGCTACTAGAGATGCTTCACAAACCTTGTGAAAATTAGTAGTATTTTGGGTCCTGTCCTCGGCGTTCACAGCACAACAGCCACTCTGTGCCATTCCCTGTGTTGCACCCAGCCGTGACAACAGTTGGTAGATAAGAAGGTAAAAGAGCGGCAGAAAAACTTGCAACGTGTATGCTACAAAGCTTGGATCTACTTAAAATTTCTGATTCTCCTTCCTAAATCTAAATAAATGTTCCCATAAAAGGAGAATGTAAAGGCACGCTTTCACTATTGGGTCCAAATGCCTGGTTTTGGCACAGGCAAGTAAGAATTTATACTGTTTGGTTAGGATTTCCCCCGCAAAGTAGTACTTTACAGTCAGAGTGGTTTGATGAACTCCCAGGAGCAGCACTCGCTGGAGCAAACCCTTGGCAGTAGCTTGGGGCAGGGATGAGCTGTTGGAGACCTGATCTTGGCCACTTGGTGATATTTGAGTACCCGACCCAGGGCACAGTGGCTCTGGGGACAAGGGCTGAGGTGTGACAAGCGGCTGGGCTGGGCTGGGCTGGGCTGGGCTGGCACCGGCGCTGCAGCAGCCGCTGGCAAAGCTGAGCTGAGGAGACCCAGAGCTCACCCTGGCAAGAGGCTCTGGAGTAGCTCAGCTTTTGTAGTACGTGGGGGTTCTGAGCAACGGGCTTTGGTTTTCAGTGTGAATGTGGCTCTTGAGAGGAAGGGCAGAACTTAAGTTCGAGTTTGTTCAAATTTTGGTGAAAGCTGAAAGCTTTGCTGGCAGGCATTGAGCAGGCTGGAGGAGGGGTCAGTGTAGGGGTCGTGGGGCGGGGGGTCCCCTGCAGGTCGTGTGAGCATCTCTAGGAAATACTTGACCGAATTCCCCCCGTGCAATGGAGGAAAGGAAGAATTAGGTGGGTTGAAAAATGTCCTTTTGCCAGTGAGGTAAGAGGGATAGCAGTTATGGACAGGGCTCCTAATGCTGCTCTGCCACGGCTCGTGTGTGGGCTGACCTCAGGGCCGGTGTTTGGAAACACTGGTGCTTGTGAAAGCAAAAGGGAGAGAGCACTTAGGGAGTGATACGAGCTGTATTTCAGTCAGTCTGTGCATGCTGTGGTGACAGCGTTTGTCAGGTTATTTCAAAATCTATCCAGTATCCTACAAGTAAGCTGGGGTTTGGTAAGTCGCTGAAAGCTGCTGCTTCTTGGGCCACTGTTCCCCAGAAATAAAGCTGAGGTTTAACTTGTTTAACACACTTAACTTGTGACCAGATAAAAGCACACGCTGCAAAACTTAAACCATTCTTCAAGCCCTCTTATGGCCTGTTGACGCTCAGAGATGGATTTTGAGTTCAGCCCAGGCTCTGGGTTCCAGCCCCAGTACCTAAACGCTATGTCCTCTCTGCTCTCTTAGAGCGGGGCTTTGGTTTAGGTGCAAGTAACTTGAAACTGTGAAAAGAAGACTCTCGTACGTGCCACTTAACTCTTCTATTCCTTGCTGTGGATGTAATATATCTATAATATGTACGTATATATATACATATATATACACACACAAGAGGTTTTATATAAACCTGTGCAAAATATTGTTACTGAGATGCATTAGCATGAAGTTGCAGAGGACATTTACTACAGGTCTGCACTCATAGTAGGTTTTAAAGGATAAAAAAAAAATCAGCAGTCTACAGGAGAGAAAATTAAGAGCTTTTGCTTTACTGGCAAATAAATAATTACAGGAGATAGTGTGGGAGAAGTTGAGATGGGGAGCTATGGTAGGGAGGGCAGCTGGAGCTCTGGGTGCTGCCTGGAGAAGTTAGGCAGAGCTATAATGTAGTTTTCCCTTTTTCAGAGCTTATGTTTTGTTGCTGGCATCAGAGAAGCTTCTAGCGTTGGTATAAAGCAGTATGGGTGTTCCTTCAAAATGAGAGGTTTACTTGAGCATGTTTTTTGGAAGTGTGTCCTATCCACTTGCTCTAACTCACTGCCCTGTTGGTGACAGCTGTCTCTGGGGAGCTCTGATGAACATCCCCAAAAGAAGGTTATGATGATGTGACACTTGGACCAGAAGATTTGTTCATAAAGAGAACTTCTTTTTGATTTATGGTATTTTTTTTCAGTTCCCCTCTAGCTCTCCTATCTGCTATTACCACTTCTGTAATAGCCTTTTGTTTCCTGATCTGTAATTTAAATTGCCTCCCAACTTAAAAAAACCAATATGATTCTTTTTGTCCCAGGCTGTTTTGGGGGGGAGCTTTTTTCCAACACTTGGATGCTTAAAAATCCTGGGAAAGAAATTTGTAGAGACCTCTGTCAAAGAAGAAATTCTGCTTGTGTTTTCAGAGCCATTGCCAGGCAGAATGCAAGAGAGAATCAGCATGAGGTTTACATGTGTTGTTTGCCATTATTATTTTGTGAGACATGAGGAAAACCCAAAGAGTTACAGTCTCTGTGGTTAGTTGAAGTTACAGACAGAGCTGCTGCGAGTCTGACTGGAGTGGAGAATGTGTAATAGATCCTCACATTTGTGACTGTGGGATGAGTCTATTTATGTCTCTGTAAACATGAAATTATGAAATGCACACCGTGGAGATGGGGCTGGTGAAGTCCTTGGCGGACCTGGTCAACTCTCATTCGGCTCGCACCTCTCTGGGAGTACAAAGCAAATTTAAAGTTGCTGCAGAACATTGTGCTGCTGGAAGATATTTAGTGAAAGGGAAGTAGGTTCATGCAATAAAGCAAAGAAACCACCTTGTGTGCTACCAGGTAAGAGGGAAAATGATGTGAGTTTCTGTAATAATACCTTAGACACCTTGTGGGCATAAGAGCACTTCACAAAGACAGCATCTAGGAAAGAAACACAAAAAAGTAATTTTTCTTTTGTATGTTCCAGATCTGAAGTAAACAGATGTGTGGCTGAGACTTGGATCCTTTCTGCAAAATATAAAAAAGTGCAAATCTCAAGATTGCAAAAGAAGGAAAAAAAGATGTGAGAGAAACGGAGACTTTGCTTTTGCACTCCCTAGATGGTACCAGTGGTGACCTGCACAGTACGAGGCTGTGGTGGGGAAGGAGCGGGTCCTACCGAGTCCTTGGCTGGAGCCTTCTGGGATCCAGCCCACTGCCAGGGGGTTGAGTAGGAGGGTGGCACTGGGCAGGCACTTGCAGGCACAAGCAGCAGCCTGCCTTGTGCAGGCACAGGAGTCCTGGCAGGTGGGAGGAGACCCAAAGCCTGCCCTGGGAACTGGGTGAACAAGTTATGCAAGGAGGGAGAGCAAAACCCCATCCAACCTGGCCTTGAACAGGGATGGGGCAGCCACAACTTCTCAGGGCACCCTCACAGGGAAGAATTTCTTCCTAATATCCAGTCTAACCCTGCCCTCTGTCAGTGTGAAGCCATTCCCCCTTACCCTGTCACTCCATGCCCTTGTCCAAAGTCCCTCTCCAGGTCTCTTGGAGCCCCTTTAGGCACTGGAAGGGGCTCTAAGGTCTCCCTAGAGCCTTCTTGGCTCCAGAATGAACAACCCCAGCTCTCAGCCTGTCTCCAGAGCAGAAATGCTCCAGCTCTCAGAGCATCTTCATGGCCTCCCCTGGACTTGCTCCAACAAATCTGTGTCCTTTTTATTTACTTCAATTCTGATTTTCTCATTTTGCAGAAGAGGCAATCGAACTCCCACCTCATTTTCAGCAAATGCTTGAGCACAGTCCTTTTAGAAACAGATGGTGCCCCTCCATTCACACAAAACATCCCCCAAACTCCTGGAGCAGCATGTGCCTTCATTTCCCTTCTGTGTAATGCAGCCTATAGGGCATGTGCTGCAACCCTGCATCTGACCCCTGCAGCAGCCTATGTTTCTGTATCTCCCTGGGGAATAACCTCTTCCCAGTCCTGACCTTTAGAAAGTTTGTGGGTTTTTTGAGTTAAGAGTAAAAAATCAGGTGAAGTGGAAAGAGCAAGCCTTCTAGCCCACAAGCCTTCTACAGTACTGGAAAGGTCCTCAGTGGAAAGCTGATGGAGAGGATTCAATGAGGAGCCCAGCTTGGCACGTTACTGCTGTACAAGAGCCAAAGAAAACCCTAAAGCCCCAAATTCAGCTCATTCCCCCCTGCAAACGCAGCCATACCCCATATTGCCTGGCTGGGCAGCTCTGCCAGCAGTGAAGTGTTGGTGACTACTGCGGAAATTTTGACTAGAAATTACTTTTAAATGGTTTTCCTATGAGCTTTCTAAATGTGTACAAAGGACAGAATAGAAGAGTAGGAGGGCAAGAAAAAAACTGTGTTAAAATTTCACGTCAACTGGCTACTTGCTGTTAGGGAAAACAAGAAATTTATGCCCCAGCTTAAGCTTATCATGGTGTGCAACCCACATTTGGGGTGCTTAGCAGAAATAATCCCAGTCGTAGTTGGGACATTCGGTTTATTCCCACTGACTTTCAAGTTATGTTCTTGTGCTTTTCTTTGCCTTGGACACATAGAATCATAGAACTGTTTAGGCTGGAAAAGCCCTCTAAGATCAAGTCCAACCATTCACACAATTATTAGTGTTAAGGCTGCTCCGTGCCCTATGCATTCCTCCTGCCCTTGAGATGAATCCCAGCCCAGCTGGACCATGGCAAGGGTTTGCTGGAGCACTCAACACTACAGCTGCAGATTCGAGCCATGATTTGATTTATGTCTCACAGGGAAGTGCAGCAGCAGATATTTAGGATAAGGTGCTGAGTATAATTCAATCTTGACAACTATGGGGTTAGAAGGACAAATGCTGCTGAAAGTCTTAGCTTCTTTTCTTTATTGGTACTTAGTTGCAGAAGGACAGGAGGAGAATGATTCAGGTCTTGGTGCATAGGAGAAACAGGATCGAGCCTTTCATTTTGCACCTTTAAACTCTCAAGGCTCGGTTTTGCTCATGAAAAATTTGTTCATCCCTCACGTGCTGCTGGTGCTGCATTTGGTGGACGGGGGTGATGTATCTCTGAATGACAGAGGGGATTCTAGCTCCAAAAGAGCTCCTTTGACTCAGATTCCAGAAAGATATAGTTAGGATCTGTGTAAGAGCTTCAATGAAGTGGATCATTTGGATGGTGACCTCCTTTCCTCCATGAAATCTTGTAATTGGAGGTGTCTCATTAACCAACAGTTGTGTTTTCTGCCTCGTGGCAGTTTCTGGAAACTTGATATTTCCAGGTATTTCAGCTCTATCGTTTAGATACTTGTCTCTCCTTGCAAGCATTTGTATTTGAGCAGCAGACAGATTGTCAGTGAGATGTGGTTCATGTGAAAGCTCCTCATAAAAAACGATTCCAAAAGTAAACAGAATGATCACTCCAGGTTCACCGAGGAATAGGAACAAACTCAGGTTTAACCAGCGATGAGTCAATGCAGAAATGAAGTGCCTATTTATTGGTAAATAAAGGCTGGCTGCCATTCCCTGCTTCAAAGCCCACGTGCCCCCGAGGGGTTTGGAAAGTGGTGATGCAAACTGATGAGTCACAGTTTAGAACAATAGTTTCTTCATGTGAAATGATTCAGGATAAAAGAAAAACAGGTTTTTCAAGAAGCTGATGCCCTCACAAACAAAAAACAAAAACAAAAACAAAAAAAACCAAAACCCCCAAAAAACTAAAAAAACAATAGGACATCTTTAACCCTGTGCTGAAAGTATTACATCTGTTTCTAAAGGGTAAGGTGGTGGGTGCCTGAGATCAGGGGATCAGGTTGTACCTGCTTTCAGCTCATTTTCTACTTCCAGAGCATGCAGGGGGATAACCAGAGCAAAAACCAATGAATACTGTGTGTAGGAACCACATGTTCATAACAACATCTCACGTAATACTGAATTGTGGCCATTTGTCTGCACCACACTCCCTGCCCTCTCCTCTTTGCCCAGTGTGAGGGAAAGGTTGGTCCTGCTGGGCAGAGGGCAGCATGACTCCCTGTGAGGTCTGGAGGGATTCTCTGGAAGATGGGAGATGTTCCCTGCCATGGACCAAAGAGCCTCTTCATGAACTAAGGGCTCTGCTAGGAACAGTGCTATAAAAATAACATCTATATTATAAATGTGTTGTTATCTATAACATTATCTATATTAGAGATATCCCTGTTTCTTCCAGTGAAGGTGGAATATGCTCTACTGCTCTGTAGTTTCCATGGCCCCACAAATATCCATTTCAGGTGTTTTGTAGAGTATTATTGCAGAAATTATCACCTTAGAAATCTGAGTGCAAATATGTACAATTTTTTAAAGGATTTAATTACAACAGAACAAATAGGTAAAGGGGAAGGCAAGCTACAGTTTGTCAATGAAAACACTATAATCAGATTAATCCAGCAAGCCAAAAACCAGGCTTATTTCCTCTCCGTATTACATGTATCACATGATGGGTAGCAAATTTCCCAATACCTTTCCTCAGCCCTTTGTGTCCTGCACCTTGTTGGATTTGTCTGAAGAAGGAGAACGCTCGTGTCTTTCTGGGCTGCTGGCATCTCCCCATTGCCAAGGGTTTCATCCACAGTTCAGGCCTCCTTCCAGTCAGGCATGCTCCCGGGAGGATTCCTGCTCTCACTGCTCTCCTTCCATCCATAGGTGGCAGCAGGCTTTAAAATCTTTAACCTCTCAACACTGATGTTTTTTAAGAGCTCAGGGAGTTGTGCAACGATCTCCAGAGCTACTGTGCACAGAGCTGGTGTAAGAGGAACGGATTATTTTCAAGGAATGAAACCTCCTTTGCAGCTGTTTGCTGAACTGATGAATTGTGAAGACAAACAGCAGAAAGTCAAACTCGGGAGCAATAAGGGGCAAACAGGCACCTATTTGGGGCCAACATACCCTTGCAAAGGGCAGCTATTTCATCAGATCAGCAAGTGAGGAAGAATAATGTGGTTAACAGCTTTCCCCTGCAAAAGTAAGTGGATGCAAAAAGCTGTGATGTGGATTTTAGCAGCTCTGCTCTAATTTGCTTCTGTGTGCCTCTGCCTGCAGCTGGGGATCTCTCCTCTCTGCCGTGCTGCTGCCTGGCTGCTGTCTGGGTCAGCTGCAGGTGGCAGGGCCAGCTCTGCATGCTGGGGACAGCAAGGGGCAGACTGGCTGCTCCTGTTCCAGCAGCACGTGGGAGGACGATCTGCTCCATGGTGATGTTAACTCCAGCTCCAAAGGCTGCTCAGGATCTCCAGGGCCTGGGATCTCCACTCTGACGCCTCCACCTGCCACAGCATCTCACTGGCTGCCCTGGGCTGGGCAGTGCTGGAGCCAGCCCTCCTCCAGCCTCCCCACCCCAACCCCTTCTGGGAATGGAGCAGGTGGAGGAAGGAGGTCAGCATCACTGTCTCTACTCATATTAATTTTAGGTTGTGGGTCCCTGCTCAAACTGCTCATCACCCCCTGGGGACCGTGGTGCCACGTGCCAAGCACACTCCAGTGGCTGACTGTGGTTTGCCTTTTATTTCCGTGCATGTCGTGCCAGGCTCACACAAACAAATCAGATCGTGTTGGCAAGGCCCAGCCAAAAGCCACGTGGGCTGGAGGCAGGGCTGGGAGGTCAGAGGGCTCCTTGGGAGGCAGAATGAGGCACGACTTGCTTGGAGGAGGCAATGAGTCACGGCCACCTCCCAGGGTGATTAATTGGGAAGTTGTTAAAGCGTGGAGAAAGAAAAGCTCAGCAGCAGGTGCACTGGCCGAGGGTGAGGGAAACCCTCCATAAAAGTCATTATACTTCTGCAAAAATTAATCACTGCTTTAATTGAAGGAGATATTCTTTTCCACCTGCCCAGTAGCTGATGGGGTGTTGCTGGAACAGTGGTAATGACTCACTTGGAAACCGCGATGGTGACAGGAATTTTGACAGACAATCCTAAATAAAACCTTGCAAGCTTTATATGGTTCTTTTAAGATTAAAGAATAATAAAATGGTAGTTACAGTAGCGCCTGTATGCACAGGGAGCTCTGTGACTTGGCCTGAAGGGGAGGCATCCAAAGAGGACGAAGAAAACCTGGGTTTGTGGATGGATGTTTTGGGGCTGTGAGGGAGTAGGATCAGGCCTGGTGAGCAGAGGGGCTGGGAGGGGACATGGTTCCCTCGCTGCCTCCTCCAGCAGAGACAGGACCCATCCAGCTCTCTACTTGTGCTGGAGTGGATGCTCTGCTCAACTGAACCTCAAGGAAAGGCATCTTCCCCACATTTCTATCCTCAGCCTCATTTTCTGATCCTGTAGGGAAAAGTACATGCTGACTTAAATTTAACTTGTCCTAATATCATGATTAAATACGTTTTACACAGCTGGCTCACACAAGGCAAGGAGGTGATTTCATGAGGGGGTGCAATGCTGGTACCAGTGCTGGGATGTGGGGACTGGGGTTGCCACATTCCCTTGGCAATCATTACCCCACACCACTGGCAAGGGGATGCCCACAGTCCCTGCTCCACTGCAGAGCTCTGAAGTGAAGCACGACCGCTTGTTTACAGCCACGAGCTGGCTCTGCAGGCAAAATTACCCCTATTTTGACACCTCTCAGAAGCACTGAGTGACGGCTCTTGGAGAGGAGCAGCAGCTCTGCTCAGGCTGCCATTGACAGTTCCAGATGACAGGAACATGAAGGCTTAATTATGATATAATTAAGTTGAAGTGATCATCTCACGTCTGTTTAGTGTCTAACATAAAATGATCTGGTGATCTCGGTCTAGTTTGCAGTGGCCTTTGATTAGAAATCAGTAGCGTGGGGGTGGGAGTGGGTGCTGAAATCCTGGGGGGAAAAGGGGGTCAGGGAGAGGGGTCCTGCCTGGGCAGTGGAGGCTGCTTAGGAAACTGGGCTTCTGCAGTGTTCTGCCTGTATTTGGGTGGTTTTACTTTCCCTGCTCCAAGAACTTCCCAAAGAATGATTTCCATGTCAGACAGCTATGAGAACAGCAGTTCTTCATCTGCTGTAGAATAAAATGCAGATTTGTGCATGACACAGGCAGTGGCTGTCCTGTGCTGCCTGGCCTGGGGTGGGAAAGGGGGAAGCCCTCAGCCTGCATCACCCTTGCTGGTCCTGAGCACCCATCTGCCATGCTCCCAGTACCCAGGAACACCAGAAAAAAGAAAAACAGTTTCAAAAAAACCTCTATTCAAACCACCAATGTATACCCCAGCTTCTTGGTAGCTGCCAATATCAACCTTGGAAGCAAAGTTGAGAGGATGGATCCTATCCAGGATGAGCACCTGCCACGGGACTGCAGGGAACCCCCTGTGCTGTGAGCACCCCAAGACTGAGCCTTGGTGGTGGCTGGTGCCACACAGAATCACACAGGATCAGAGAATATTCTGAGTTGGAAGAGACCCACATGTATCATCAAGTACAGCTCAGGATACGAGTAAACTCCTCTCTCTTTCCATGTGGAATTGGATTTTTCAACCTTAAATTCTAGGAATATAGTTTTTCATCTATAGATATTCAAGATATCTTGACTATCTGTAGATGGAGAACTGTATTTGTAGAGCTATCTATAGGTATCTATCTATACAGATTTTCGTATATAGATATCTCAAGATATTCATTATAGATGTGCCTGTAATATACTTTCATAAGACTAAAACCTTTTTAATTCCAGGCAAATGTGGATGCTGGCATTGGTGGGCTGCCCAGCTGTAATGCCTGAGTAGCTTCTGCGCATGCAGGTGGGAGCTGAGTAAGGAGATGCTCTTTAACTTAACAGCTTCAGCACAGATTTGCTCTGTGGTGGTTGCTGGTGCCTTTCAGCCTGGTTTGGTTGTTCTTCTCTCAGCAAGAGCAGGGTAAAAACGTTAGGACAGATGTTAGGCCATGTTTGTGTTTTAAAGGCATTTCATGTTGTGGTTCACATCTGCCTTGGGAAAACCCAGAGAGGAATTGCATGTGAGTGGGGGACATAATTTACAGTTTGAGCATCACACTCGATAGGAGCCCGTCCTGCTCTGGCTGGGCTCTGATCTGTTATTCCCAGCCTCCATCTGTCCTGCTGCTCTGACACACCAAGGGCCTGCAATTACTTCCAGAAGAAGTTCAGCCATTTCCCTCTGGCTCAAGAGGTCCGTGCCTTTATCCAAATAGGATCTCCAAGTGCATTTTGACTCTGAGCTGGGGATGCAGCAGCTTCGGGCAGCTGAAATGGGGGGCTCTGTCTCTGTCAGTGGGATTCTGCTCCATCACTACAGCAAATGCTGCTTTTATTTATTTTCACCATTTCTTTTCATTAACCACGTGGGAAGCAGCTGCTGTACAGCCAAGCAGTGTTTGTACCTGACAAGAGCCCACGAATTTCAGCTTCTCTCCACCCTTCCCCTGTGGCTTTGCTGCAATATTTGCTGCACTGGTGGTTCATGTGGAGCTCACTAAAAGTGCTAAAGCTGGGAGCCATGGCTCCCATGTGCACAGCAAGTGCCACTGCCGGCAGTAGGACAGTTTCCTCAGCTGCTCCTAGGCTATCCCAGGGGATGAAATCACTCTGCAGGCACTCAGTGTGATCCACGTGGCAGTTCAAACCAGCCCAGTGGCACTGCGCTCCCAAAAATGCTTTCCCCAGCACTGGGATGCCTGCCCGCAGTCAGCAGTGTCCAGACTGGAGCATGCACAAGTGGGGTGTTCATCATCAGGATCTTGGCAGTGGCCTTGTTGGAGCCTCATATTCCTGCAGAAAAGAGCAATTCCCATGTGCTGCTACCACAAAAGCTGCTCCTCCATGCACAGCCCTGTGTCACTCTGGGTCACCTCTGCTCCCTGTTCCAGAGGCTGGCCTGCGAGAGTTGGAGTGGGCTGGGGAAAACCCTGTCTGCAGCAGGCTGAGTGTTGCTCCTTTGTGAAGGTTTTATTTATTTATGGATTTATTTTGCCAGGTCCAGCCTAGCTCCCATGCACCAGCTTGCTGGGTGGTGAGCCACCAGGCTCATGGGGACAGCCCAGTGTCATTTGAAGGAGCAGCGATGGCTCTAGTGTGTTCTGCAGCATAATCACCTGCCCATGGGGCTGGAATGCCAATTTGCCATCAAATTAGAGTTGAAAAGTCATAAAATTATTGTGGTAACATCTTCACACTGTTCACATCACTAAGCATCTGCATGCATAGAGCATAAGGAAGCTGGTGGTCCTCGGCTGCAGTAGTGCTGAGCATCCTGGCATGCCTCAGGGTCCATGTCCTTATCCCTGTCGCTGTTCCCCTCCCTGTCCCTGTCCCTGTCCCTGTCCCTGTCCCTGTCCCTGTCCCCGGTGCCGGGTTGGGAAGGTGCTCAGCAGGGCTGTGCTGCCAGTGCAGCAGTGAGGGGAAGCTCTCCCGGAGCAAAGCCCCTCTCCACTGCAGCAGACCCAACACAAACTGCTCGGGGAGTTGCGTCAGGGAGGGGGACATCAGCCCTGGTTTGTCTTCCTGAAGCCAGCTGGCCCAGATCGACCGCAAAAAAACCCCAGGCTTCCGAAAAGCAGCATCGTCTCGAGCAGAGCTGGTGGCGGTGGGGCGGCGGCGGGGGCAGGGAGGAAGGAAGAAGGGGCCGGGCGCTGCCGGGAAGCCAAACGCGCTGGGTTTGGCCGGCTCTCCCCAGCAGCCTGTGGGATCCTGCGGCTCAGGCTGACACCGGCTGCTGCTGCTGCGGAGATGACTCATGTGTTTCGCAGCGAAGATGATGCTCTCGGTGCCGCCGAGCGATGCCTTCGCTTTCCTCCCCTCCCCAGGTGAAGGTGCCAAAAACCTTCCAGTACCTAAAGGGGCTGCAAGAATGCTGGAGAGGGTTTTTTTACAAGGGCATGGAGTGACAGGAGAAATGGGAATGGCTTTAAACTGAAGGAGGGTAGATTTATATCAGATGTTAAAAGGAAATTATTCCCTGTGCGGGTGGTGGGGCACTGGCTGTATCTTCCCCATCCCTGGAAGTGTTCAAGGCCAGGTTGGATGGGGCTTGGAGCAACCTGGGATAGTGGAAGGTGTCCCTGCCCACGGCAGGAGGTTGTAAATGAACTTGAGGTTCCTTCCAACCCAATCCAAACTGTGACTCTATGAAAACTGCACTGAGGGCAGATGATGGCTCTGGGGGATGGCAAAGCAGGGGTTGAGCCCTGCATGGGACCAGCAGCACCACAGCTCCTCTTCTTCGTTAGGAGGGAGTTATGTCCCCTGCTTTGATAATTTGGGGACATAATTACGCATGCTGGAGTGGGAACTGGGCATCCCCCAGTGCTGCTCAGCTGCACTGAGCTGCACCAGAGCTCAGCTGTGTGGGGCACTCGGGAAGTGGGATCAAAGCCAGCATATGGGCAGGGGGCCAGTGATGAGAGGAACAGAGCTTGGGGCAGAGGTGTTTCAGTGCAGGTTTTCTTTCAGTTTATGTTTGATCATGAAACAAATTCTTCCGTGGAGGATCTGAGCCTGTCAGTCCTCTTGCTCAGATGGGGGCTAAGAGCATCCTAAAAGGGGCTGCAGCACCCATGGGAGGCCAGGCTTAGGAGCCGAGGTCTAACAGCCAGAGGTGGCAGGCAGTGAACCAGCGTCAGCCCGCCCTCTGCCTCCGGCTCCCGCTGCGGTACGAGCCTCCCCCGGGTTTCGGTGGTTCGGGTCTCGTTCGTTCCCCTGCACCAAGAGTTCAGGGTTCTGACTTCCAGTCTGGGGTGAGTCAAACGCTCAGAGCAAAATGTAAATGAAATTGCTGCCTGTGGCTGGCTTTTCCATTTGTACCAGATCGCAGGAGCATCCTCAGGGGGGACAGCCCTGTTCTGAGTGTCATGTCCAACAAGGGGACACAGTCACAGCCCCGCTCTCTGGGAAAGACAAAGAGGCACAAAATGAAGAGAAGGGGACAGGGATATTTTGTCAGCAAAACCCCTGCTCCTGCTGCTTCCCTTCTGAGAGCTGCAGATGCTCATTCCAGCTGGGTTTAGCCTACGGCTGAGTCTGAAAGATGTTTCAGTTGCTGCTGCAGACTCCTGGTTCTTTTCAGTCATTCAGCAATGAGCCAATTCCTTGCTTATTTACCCCATCAGTACAGCCCTTCAGGTCCACAAACCTTTTCCCCAATTACCTCGTTTCCAACAAACTTCTTTCATTGATACATTACAGAAACCAAAAGGCAAAATGAGTTTGTATATGCATGACAATTTCATTTCTGCCAGCCCCCAGCATCACAGCTCTCCAGCAGCCAGCAAACACCACCCTCAGACTGGAAAATCAGCTGAAATGTGATTTTTGTGAGGGCCCCAGTGTGGTTCCTCTGGCTATCAGGCAGCACTGCCCTCGGCTTGGCCATCCCTGCCTTAGTGTAAGGTAATTCTGTTTGCTGAAGCAGCTGTTGTCCACTTAATGGTCAGGAGGTGGGAACCCTTAGCTAAGCCACTTTATGAAACTATAAAAAAAACCAGTGAGCAGTCGCAGAAGCCAGTAATGGCATCCTATGTTCCCCCATTAGGAAGCAGAGAGTTATACTGAGTTTCAAATCTCAGGTCATGTTTTCCAACAGGCAGCTGAGAGCCAGGGGCAGCAGTGACATCTCCCTTGATGTCAGGTGGGGCTGTTACTTCATCATCACTGAATATCCTCTAATGCTTGGGATGGAAAATGCTGCAGCTGCCTGTCAGGGGGACTGGTGGGATGCTGAGAGGGAGCTGTGGTTGCTGGGGCAGTGAGGGCTACATGGCCACTCTCGGCATGCTCTCAGCTCTGGTTGTGCCAGTGCCATGCCATGTCCTCGCTGCTCCCAGCCTGTGCCCCTGGAGCTCAGCTATTTATACTCTTTTATTTATACTCCTTCTTCCTCCTGGTGTGTTTGTATGAGCCAGTTTTGGACCTGTTTTGTACCACACACAGAGGACTGAGGAGATGCTCACAGGCTTGAGATCAGAGCAGTGACATAAGTCCTCACGGCTCAGCAGACATCTGGCTCTTGCTGTGCCAATAAATGTGCCTTGTGGCTGAGTGATTCAGCCTAAAATATCAGCCATGGGTCCTTTTGCTACTAGAGGAGAGCTGATGCCAAGCAGGTGATGCTGGTGGCACAGGGATGCGTGTCCCTAACCTGCCTCTGGCCATGATACTGCTTGGCCCCGTGCTCTCTGGAGCTGCTCCCAGTGTGGTGGATTTAAAAACCTGATTGGAACCAGCTCATTCCCCACGGCTCTCCAGAGCAGCCCTTTGGTGGGGGCTGGACTGTGCCAGGTCTGTGTGCTGGTCTCTCTGTATGTCGAGGACTCCTGTGTCCCCCAGCACGGCACCTGGCTCAAGCTGGCTTTGGGAAAGCACGGCACAAGGGCTGGCATCCCTGCTGCCGTGCTTTATCCCCCAAACTTACTCATCTTAAAGCTGGAGCTGCAAAAATTGCTGATTTCCCTCTTTTAGAAATGCTTTATTTATCCTGCTTTCTTATTAAGGGCAGGAATTCATCCCCCGCCTGCCGGTTGCTCTGTGGAGTGTCAGTGTTATTTGTGGTATCCCATACAACAAACACCTATTTATAGCTGAGCATTCTTGGAAAGGGTTTTGGTACCTTGTTTTCTGCAGGGAATTTTCTCTCTTGCAGGGTACTGCATTCCAGCCTGCACAGGGAGATGTCTGGATGGAGGCAGAGCACGTGGCAGGTCCATTCCCACATGGGTGGCTGGTGTCCTCAGCATCTCTCTCCTGAGAATAATTTTCCCAGGAATTATGGCTGCAGATGTGTTATTTTGCTTTCTTGACTTGCTGGTTTTTTTCCCTGGAAAAACTCTATTTCATTGATCCGACCATTTGGAGCTCATTGCAGGGCTGCTAATGACCAGGTGTGACAGCAGTATTTTAACCTCTGCATTTTCTCCTTGTGCTCAATGGCAGCATTATAAAGTACCACTTAAAATATAAGCACAGGCAGTCAATTACTTTAATCTTTATTACATCTGAATGTACAGCAGCTACTCCTGAGGAAAAACACTGCATCTGATACTCAGCAGAGTGGGTTCAGCTGGGAAACACCATCTCAGCACTTCAGGAAATGCCAAAATCCCACCACTTTGGGAAACTCCATCCCACCACTGCACACACCAGCAGAGCTCAGACTCCCCAGGGCTGGTTTCTCAGGGCATCCACAGCACAAACAACACCTCCAGCACCTGACTTCTGATTTTGGAAGGGAGCTGCATTCCTCTTACCTCCTAATTCCCCTGCAAAATGCTGTTTGCATGATTTACACCCGATGGCAGACCAAGTCCAGGATCTGTGCCCACAGCACCCTCTCATGGATGAGGGATGGACATGGGCAAAGCTATGGGCTCACCCTGTGCCCCCAAAACTTGGCTGGGGGCTAAGCACCTCTCCACCACGACTTCATGGTGGATCTCCAGCATATTTGGCCATCTCAGGAGAAGGAAGAGCTGCCTGCAACCAATACCAGTCCCAACTTATCCCCAAGCTAAGTTGCCATGGGAAAATGTACCTGGTTAAACCCTCCATGAAAAAATGCCTGGTTAGACCCTCCACAAGTCAATTTTTCACTTGTGCATTAAACAAACAGAGAATGAGTTTGTCAGATAGAGTTTGGGATGGGCAAGACGGCAGAAGCAATGCTTGTGAAACCCTCTGGATCAGCCAGGGTCAACATTGGCTGCGTCATTGGGTCGACAGTGGGACTTTTCCCTTGTTTTGTGGGTTAGTCATAGGTTTGTTTATTTTTTTTAGAGGATTTTTTTCTTATTCATGTGTTGCAATCACAGCAGACACATCATTTCACAGCCCTACATGGAAATCCAAGACCAAGGAACTATTTTTAGAGCACAAAATGTCTCCCCTAAATGTATTAACTTTGGAAGAGTAAATATTAAATACGATCTCATCACATTAGAGGCGTTTATGCAGAAGTACAGCACCAGCGGTTTTAATGGTTAGGGGAAATTATGTTATACCACCAGCACTTAATCAAACACAATAAAACAAGGTCTTACTGCAATTCTTTCAGGATAAGCTGAAGGAAAATTAATTCCTTTCCACATCCATTGCTGATGATTTACTGACACTGGGGTGTATTTGACCCATTAGTATTTATGGTGGCACTTGCAATACTTATGCAAAACATATAGGGACTAGCCTAACATTTATTTTGCAATTAAATTGAAATGAATCTTTGGGTACTCACTCCAAACTGAGGCATTCAGCACCATCTGTGATGAGGATACTATAGGCAAACCCTGAGTGAGCACCATGGGGAAGCCCTATGTGCTCTAACTGCCTACAAATAAATATTTTTAATAATACTTTGTAACTTTATTGGGGAATCATTTCTCAGGCTGGGCTGCAGGATGGTGTGGTGCTGCTGGTGGAGCCCGTGCCCCAGGTCTGTCTGTCCCTGCTCTGTTGAGTGCCTGGAAAACCAGCAGTGGCTGGTGGCTCTCCCCTGGTGATGGTGATGGGCAGCAGGGCTGCTGCCTGGGTTTGGTACCCAGGGTTTGGGTCCTGGCCTTGTGGAACTCCCTCCTGCACCTCACTCCTTCAAAATCCAGCTTGGAGTTTAGAAGGTGTCTGTCTAAACAGAAAAATGTCAGATGTGAGCTGCTGAGCTGTTCTTGGTGAGCTGGTTTTATTGTCAGCTTGGTTATTTTATCTCCTGTGAAATGGGCTCGATGGGAGGGGAGGTGACATACAGAGGTGATGTAGTCTTTTTAGCAGCCCAAAATTCTCTCTTCCTTTACTTGCAGGCATTTTTGTTCCATTCCCCATGCCCATTTCCACGATACATCCAGCTAGACCATCCCAGCCATCTCTGGTCTAATGCAGGTGCCAAAAGGCAGAGATGCATCTTCCCAGGAATTTGGCTAGCTCTCTCTTCTGTGAGCCTTAAATATTTTGGAGACAAAATCCTTGCCAGTTTGTAAATATCATGCCTCATGTTCCCCAGCATCAGATCTCTGAGATCCATCTGGGCTTGGCATCATCCCCTTGGACATTTTGAGGCTGGGAAAGGGGTTGCTGTTTGGGGTTAAACCGCAAGAGGCAGGCTGGCTTTGCTCCCTGCTTTACGGAATTGAGCTCCTGAATATCTCCCTGCCTAGAAGAGGTGAAAAACTTAATAGAGAAGGCAGCTCTTGAACTGGCTTTTTGACAGATTCAGCATCACACCTGCACCGAGGGGCTCTGGGGACCAGACAGGAGTTTGAGTTGCCTGGAGAGCTGCGAGCAAGAACACAGCCCAGTAACCAATTAAATTCTTAGTTTGCAATAAACCAATCTGTTGCCTTTTCATTGAAGAACTAAATGTAAGGCCATGGTAGTTGCCTCCATCCTCCAGAAGACCCATCTCAGATGAATGGTTTTGCTCCATCTTCACTGTGCACCATGACCTGCCTGATTAATCAGTTCACTAATTGACTGAAGTATGTCTAATAAATAGCTCATTTTCCTTCAGCAGCTTGGGCACTTGGGCAGTTTTACAGAAGAACTTTGTGCCAGTAAAAGCCAAGAAAGGTAGAAGAAAAGAGCCATTCCTTGATGACTCGAGTATTTGCTGAACCAAGGCAGCACCCTTGCCTGTGGCCTCCAAACCAGCCAAGCATGCACAGATGTGGATCCCCTGCAAGTTTTCAAAGCTGTCTGATGAACCCTGTGCTCCCACCACACTCCACAGGTAGAGGGGTCAGGCCCTAAACCACAGCCCATATCAGCAGAATCACAGAATGCTTTGGGCTGGAAGGGACTTTAGAGATCACTTAGTTCCAACCCCGTTATATGGGCAAGGATGCCACTCACTAGATCAGGTTGCTGGCTGGTTGCTATCAGCAGGATACAAGGAGCGTCTTGCAAACAGGAACATGTTGCTGGAGTATTTTGGATTTCACAGCTTGCTTTTGCTCCCATGAATAGCAAATCTAGCAGTGTGTTTCCCTGCCTGTTACACCAGCTCCTGGTGCAAGAAGCTGTTCCTCTGAGCATCCTGTCTCACAGCACGACTTCCTCTGCGGGCTTTGCTCCAAGTCTGCAAAACAAGACTTAAATCTCCACAAGAAAGGTGGCTACCTTGAATTATAGAAACTTTCAGGCATGGGGAACTTTGTGAACATCCTCTTGTTTGGGCTTGCCCTTCCAGCTGTGACAAATGTTTCCAGCTGTGTTTCTCAAGAGCTGGCTGAGATTTGGCAATGGAAATGTCAATGAAAATGCAACGGAAGTTCAAAAACTTGCTACTTACAGGCAGAGTGGCTGCATCAGCAGGGCTGGACCAGCCCTGCATCCCCACAGAGCTGCATCCCTGGGATGAGTTTGCTCTGTGTGACCATGCTCACTACACCGACACGAGGTACACAGAAAACACTGCTTTATTGACTGCATTTGCCAACACATTGAGGAATGCAAAGGGGTTTTTTTTCATAAGCAATGGGCCATGGTCCCAATGTGTATTAAAGCATACACTGTATCTAAACAGGATGAAAATAATGGCAGACAGAGCTATTCCAAGGCAACACAAATAGCATGCATAATACAGTCTCACACAGAACAAGTTTGATAACATTATATTGCTTTAAGGATTAACTAACATGGAAAATGTACAAAAAGGAGAAATAGGTTTTTGCATTAATGAAAAATACTTTTTTTCTCTACAAAGGAATTTCTAATACAAGAAAATAAATATTGCAACATAAGCCAAAAATAATTTAAAATTGCTCTTTTCAATATATTTTCAATATTTCTCTTTTGTATTAACAAATGGCACATCACGTTCTTTGAAACAAAGAAAACAGAAGGGTTTCTCCTCCTGCGACATTCATATCGTTTCCTGTAACTGATGTGAAGTGGGTTGTTTTGAATGTGGAATGGTGCAAACTGCAGGGGATTTCCTTAAAGAACAACCAAACCTCATGCCCTGCCCTGTAGCAGCATCTTCCCGCATCCTGCATCCCTCTTGGCTCCGTTCTGCATCCGACCTTGGGGCAAGCTCCATGGGACAGGAGGCATCCTAACCCCATAAAATAGTGCGAGCGAAAAAAAAAAAGAAAAAAGAAAAAAATCAAAAGATGGGTGTGGGGAAAATGGGAGTGTGGAATGGGAGCTGTCCTGGGGAAACTCCCTCAGCCATCGGGGTTGGGGCTGGTGTGGGGCTGTGCTCCATCAGGGAACGATGCGTTCTGCATCCTCATCTCGACAGCAGCTGCTTCTCCAAGGAAACAGGTGCTCTTACAGTGCAAATGTCAATTCCTGCAGTTTATACATCTTAAAAGATAACATTTCTGTACTAAAATAAACCTTTTTTTTTCTTCTCTTTCTATTCATTTCAAAATACATTTACATTAACATCAAAAATATTTTCCTTGTGCATTTTCTCTCCAGAACACCAGACTCCCCTGCTCAGAGGACACTCCAGGCAGGGGATGCTCTGGGGTGGCTGCAGCCATCCTGCCATGGTCCAGCCCTTGCTCAGCCCCACAGCTCACCAGAGCCCTTTTCCTCCTCTCTATTCCGTCCATCCCATTCTTCTCCCTGTGCACCACCAGCTCCCTTAGCTTTTCCCCATCTCCTGATGGCAAAACACAATGCCTGATGTTTTGGGAGTGTTTCAAACTGCGTTATTGCCCAGTGCTGGAGGTGCCAGGTCGGTTGTTCTTTAAAGTTTCCCCCCTTTTTGCTTTCCTGTACTGAGAAGACAAGTAGTGCAGAAGCTGATGAATGGAACTGTGTACAGTGAAATTTGTGGATTGCTTTTTTTTTAACCATAATTGAGTGAAGCACACTGAAGCAAGATTCATTAAAAGGCAGCATATTGATTATTGTTATGACTCGTATACTAAGATACTGGAGCTAAAGCTAGCAAGCCTGATAAGATAAACTAAGTCCTATTTACTGTATTTAACATTATCTGAACATACTGAGCCTTAATTAATGAGCAGATTTTCATTTCCAACCTCAATGGATTATGCTAATTTATAACAAAGGTGGCTCCTGTTTTGTTGGTATTTTGCTGTTTTTATGTTTTCTTTTTTTTTTCCACTAATAACTTGTGTCACATTTTTCCCATCTAAGGAAGATTCCTTCCCAGGCACGGTCAGTCTCAGCCAGGTGAGTGTTGGGCTTAGGCAGGGCTGGGCATCCCACCCGAAGCCCCCACCGCTCGCCGTGTCTGGGATCAGCTGGGCTGTCATCGCTGATCTTTGCTGCAATTTTATCAATAATAAGGACTTTGGAAGGCTGATAAAGATGATGATCTACTCTAAAACATCAATCGAAATAGTCTCAGAGTTTCAAAAAGAAAGCTCACAGTGAAATGAGCAAAAAGCATCGGAAACCAAAACGGCAGGATGCGGTCTCGGAGCAGCAGCATCCCTCGGAGCAAGCTTGGAACCTAATGCCGCAGCAGTGTGGTATGAGTGTGTCTTTAGTCCTTGGTTGCTAAATAACTTCCAATTTTTTTTCATAATGACAAGTTTCCGGTTTCTGGCTGTGCTGCTTGACTGTCAAAATATTTCTTTGGCATCCACAAAATTCTTTGACTGATTGGTTTGACAATTGCAAGGTTTTTTTGTTTAGTGATGGGTTTAACCGGTTGCAGAAGTGTCCCAGGTTTGGGTTGGTTTTGTTTTTTTTTTTTTAGTTTTTTTTTTTAAACATTTTTTATTTTTAAAAAACAACAACAACAAAAGTTTCAGTGAATTCCTTTTTTTTTTTTTGTTCCCTGAGCTCACACTGGGGTCACTCCAATAAAACACGTAGCATGACTTAACTGTGACCTTTGAAGCCAAAACCGAAGTAATGGTGCAATTAAGTGCAAACATGGAAATTCGCCTGACTTATAGGTAACATGGGCTTTTGAACAACATTTAAGGCTTATTGGGGACATTTTATGCATTAAATTATTGTAATATTTATAATGTCAGCTTCTGTGAATCACCCCTCCACAACGAGTCAACAGCTTGTAACCAGGATTTAAGGTAAAAAAAACCAAACCAAAACAAAGGATGGAGAGGAATAAATTCACCATTTCCATTGTAGCATTTAGTAGGAAAACAATGGTGGTGGCAAGAGTTGTCATTTCCCCTCAGTGACGGCACATTTGACCTTGGGGCCATGGTTTTGGTGTGCAAGGGGGATTTCAAATGTGCTGCCCTGGCATGGTGAGACCACAGCAGCACTGGAGAGAAGCTTGGGCAGAAAAAATATCGCTCAACCTCCTGGGTTACACCAACCCTGACTCCCCATGGTGGTTTTAAAGGATGCTTTCCTCCTCCATCCTGCCCCACATTTCCATTTTCCACTTGCTGATCCATTCACCTGAGTAAATCACTTCAGTGTTTCTCACAACCTCAACAGGGGCACGGACAGGGAGGAATTTTGCATCCTGGCCCCTGGACGGATCCCAACCAGATGGAAAGGTGAGGGGAAAAATAATGACCAAGGGGTTTTCTTTCCCTAAAAACAGAAATGTAACATTGCTCTCTTCCACCCCAAGCGTTTTCCTCCAACAAGCTTTTTGTGCTTTAGTCATTATTTATTTTAGAATCGCTTATTTTGCTTCCTTGTCTCTGCACACACAGGTGGGAATTTCCCCTCCCACAGCTGGCCACTGCCGGACCCTCTACTCGCTCCCTGCTCTGAGGGCAACCGTCCCAGGCAGAAATCTGCCCCTCATTAAATAATGCCCATTAATTGAACTGTCATCCCTGCAGAAAGCACGGGTACCGGCACCCTCCGCCCTCTCAGCACCCTCGGCATCGGTCCTGGCGGGTGCCGGCTCGCGTTCCCGGGAAGTGGGGTCTGGCAGGGAGCCGGGGAGGGACCACTGCTGTCACAGTCATCGATGTCGGTGAAGCTGAAGCTGTATCTCAGGCGTATCGAGAAGAGAAAGACAACAGTGCCGAATTTCCAACTATATACACATATTAAAAACCCCCCTCGCCGTGACACCAGGCAGAAATTGGACATGGCAGTTGGAACTGGGTTGAGGCCTCATGGAGCCGGCGTGGTCGGAGCAGTTAGGATGCCAGGATGCTCATCCTGACGATGTCCTCGCCGGCTGCGTCCAGCTGGCCCCGCTGCGCCCGGCTGCCGCGGGACTCCCCGTCCGAGTCGCTCATCTCGGCGTCGGAGAAGTATCCGTCCGTGTCGGCGTCGAAGCGACGCAAGGGAGCTCCGCCAGCGCCGTCGGCCTTGGGGGGCTGCGACCGCCGCGTCCCCCGGCTCTCCTTTGGTAATTTGAACCGCACGATGGTTTTGGGGCTACCTACGGAGTCAGGCACTTTGGCCGCGGGGCTGGGCTCCGTCTGAGCGCAGCGCAGGGTCTCCTCCTCTTCCTCCTCCTCCTTGCTGACGCAGCCCCGTGTCCCGGCGGGGGGGTGAGGCTCGCTGGCTTTCTGGAGAGAGCCCTTCTTGGCCACCTTTTTGGCCTCGCCTGTCCCTCTGCGGTCGGTGGGAAGCTTTGCTGCCCCTTTTTCCGACTTGCTCGGTCTGGAATCCAGAGCGAAGGGCTTGGCGGGATCCTCCGACAAGTTGCTGGCATTGTTAGTCCAGGGCTCTGAGCCCTCCGGGTGGCCCCCACCCACTGCAGAGGGGCTGCTCCTCGGCAGCTTTTTCTTAGTGTTCGTTCTCGTTCTGCTTTTCACTTTCTTTGTGGCCTCACTCTGCCTGAATGGGGACCTGAGGGAATGGTCCATCATGAAGCTCAGCAAGGTCTCCTCATCCTGGAGGAGCTCCTCGGAGAGGCCAGGGGTGCTGTCCTCGTGGTGGGCGTTGTTGAGTGACCACTCGCTCATTGCCATGTTCTCCGCGGTGATCTGCACTGACTGTGCCAACCAGCTGTTGAAGAAGGTCCCATCGATGGGGAAGGAGGTTGACAAGCCTGGGAAAAACAAGAGTGGAAGATTGCCTCAGAAGCCAGGAACAGCCATGTTGCCCTCTATCACCATCACAAACTCCACCAGATCTCCCTGACACTAGAGAAACACTTGAAAGATCAACTATAATGCACCACACCCGGACACAGAGGAGGGTTTACTCCAGCACCAGAGCTGAACTTGGGGTTCACTGAGGTCACAGCACAACAACCCGAGCAGTCCCTCACATCCAGCTCTCCACGAACCTTCCTGAATCCAAACCAAGCATCTTCCTTCAGCGAAGATGTCAAGCAATGACACATCCCACCACAGGTGGAAACATTCTCATGCAAAGGCAGAAGACAAACAATTCAAGTGTAAGTTGAAAAATGTGGTGACAGAGCAGGACTTGTGCCCAGGCAAGGGGTGACAGGTTCCCCAAGAAGCAGCTGCTGCCAGGCCACCACCAGAGCCAAGCAGCCAGTATGGTGATGGGACCAGTGCTACATCTGCACGTCTGAGAACATCTCAAAAGATGTGGAAACTGAAGAAGAGGAGCAGAGATGAAGGCTGGAATGGAAAAAGCTGAAAAACTTCCTGATAATGATCACTGAGAGCAAGAGTGATCACTGTGGGCTGGGCTAATTTGCCAATTAGCAATGGGAAAGGTGCACACCCACACAAGCACAGGCAGTTTTAATCTCTGAAACAGAAACCCACAGGTTCAACATCTGAGTTGGTTTTATGGATGGAGGAAAAACAAGGTTTGATTTTGGATTTCAGGAAGAGCTTTCCTTTGAAACAATCAGTCTAGCAACAGAGAAGGAAAGAGCAGTGGCCCGGGCGGGTGACTCACACCCGCAGTGTTTGCTGGTAGCAGTGACAGCTTTGCATCACCCTCACCTGTGAGCAGCAACACGGGCTGTGACCCTGCAACTCCTGCAACTCACCACGGCCCCTTTGGAGAAGACAGAACCCCACCCTNTCCGAGAACATCTCAAAAGATGTGGAAACTGAAGAAGAGGAGCAGAGATGAAGGCTGGAATGGAAAAAGCTGAAAAACTTCCTGATAATGATCACTGAGAGCAAGAGTGATCACTGTGGGCTGGGCTAATTTGCCAATTAGCAATGGGAAAGGTGCACACCCACACAAGCACAGGCAGTTTTAATCTCTGAAACAGAAACCCACAGGTTCAACATCTGAGTTGGTTTTATGGATGGAGGAAAAACAAGGTTTGATTTTGGATTTCAGGAAGAGCTTTCCTTTGAAACAATCAGTCTAGCAACAGAGAAGGAAAGAGCAGTGGCCCGGGTGGGTGACTCACACCCGCAGTGTTTGCTGGTAGCAGTGACAGCTTTGCATCACCCTCACCTGTGAGCAGCAACACTGGCTGTGACCCTGCAACTCACCACGGCCCTTTTGGAGAAGACAGAACCCCACCCTGACACCAGCCCAAGGCAGGGGAGGTGAAGCAGGAGCAGGGATGAACTTAGGGTATTGTGTGGTAGCCAAACACCGAAGAGCCCAAGTTTTGTGGGCAAGGGCACTGCCCAACTCATGTCCCCCAGCCCTTCTCTGGTGACAGCAGCCCCAAGGGATGCTTCAAACCCTTCACAAAATTCAGGAGGTTCAAGACCTTGGTGAAGCTTTGGGTCAGCTGCCTGGTTTCCCAAGCTCATGGCCATGCAGTTTTCCTCTGAGGTTCTCCAGCCTTCCATTGTTTGCTGGAATTTGCCCCAGAAAATCCAAAACTTCTTTAGCAAAGAACAGAACAGAGACAGAAGGAGTGCAAAAGCCCCATTTGCAAAGGTCCTAAAACCCAGCAGCTCTGAGATGACCAGAAAGCAGCATAGTCAGGTGAGCAATGCGCAGAGCAGAGCAAGGCAGGGTGGTCCAGACCGCCAGACCTCCCACAGAAATGCTCTGTACCCCCTGGAGGGTTTTATAGCATCTCCCAACTGCCTGAGAGCCCCACAGGACCAGTGCTCCCCTGTGCCCCTGTGGGGCAGCTGGGCACACATGAGCTCATCACCTTCTGCCTCTGCTGCTGGAGGTGGCAGCACCAGAGGAAGTCAAGCAACAATCCAAATCCATGTAAAAACCATATGCAGCTGTCTAGGACCTTGTCCAAAACAACCTTTTTGTTCTGTTTCTTTTTCTTCCCCCAGCCCTGCCTGCTGCTGTAGCCGATGGGGACAAGCTGGAGGTGGTTGAAGCATCTGTGGGGCCAGGCTCCTCACCCCCTGAGCAAATTCAAGAGATGGATGCACTTTGTGCCTAACTCTTGAATGTTCCTGCACCACTGGCACAACCAGCATGACCATATATGCCACGGAGAGTACATGAAAACTCACAGCCCATGTGCCGTACTCACTGTCACTGCACAGCACAGAGGACATGGGGGAGCAGCCCTACCATGGGGTGGGTAAGTCTGATTTTATCACCTGAAAGCGAAATCCCGCTCCAGCAGCACATCACAGGTTCTGTAACACATTCTCCCAATCCTGGAGCTACAGGGGGGAATTTTAAATCCCCTGCCCTGCCAGTGAGCATGTTTCTGACCCAGTCTCTCTAGTAGGACCTGGAAAATTCAGGCTGATTCCCACAAAGAAGAGATGGAAGGTGTAACTCTACCGTGTACATGCAGGAGGGATCAGGGGCTGGGACTCTTAACCCTGCTCCCCAAAACAGGGAGCCTCCAGCATCACGGGTCAACTCTGCGCCATAAAATCAGACTTACCCAGTTGTCCCAAAACAGTTTCGCTGACCGATTTCCTTTTCTCTGTCTTCTCAGGACTATTTTTTCTACCATCTCTTCCTTTCCTTCTTGGGTCACTTTTCTTACCCTTTGTCTTCTTCCCAGTTTGTTCTGGCATTTTTTAGAAAAAAAGGAAAACGCCGTGTGAGACGAGGCATCAGGGATGCTGCGGTGAGCAAGTTCCCCTGGGCCACCCCTGCAGTGGAGACCTGGAGCAGACCTGCGAACAGCTCCAAGCCAAAGGGAGAACAAGGGCCACTCTTTGGCCAGCTGCAGGCTAAGGTCTCCACATGTTAAGAAAATCTGAATCCTGTAGGTTATACAAAAAAGATATTTTAGCCTTGGAGAAGAACTTAGGAGTGGTCACAGGAGCAGCCCCACTGAAGGCAGGGGACTTGCTGGAGACTCTGCAGCCACGGACCTGGCCCAGGACTTTGCGGTGAGGACCCACAAGGGAGTAACCCCAAATCCTGCTTGGACACCTTCCAGGAGCCATGGTGACCTACAAACCTGGTGCTGTGTCAGCCATCACCAACAAGAGCATCTCCAGGAAGGGATTCAGCTGCACAGCCGGACTGACAGAGCAAAGGTACCAACAGTTTTAAAGCCAACCTTGATTTGACCTTTTGGCAAAACTGTGCAGGAGTGAAAAAACCCCAAAGTGATACAGGTACATGAAGTAGGAAAGATGACCGGGATTGTCTGTGGAAAGGTAAGGATCTAACTCTTAGCTATACAGACATTCAGCTAAAAATTAGAATTTTCTAAATGGCTTTGAACTTCTACTGGATTTATTCCTCTTGAGTAAACAGGACAAATACCTTATAAAAGTACAACTTGTATTGCCAAGTAAAATACTTCCAACAGTTTTTACTTACTCTGTTAGGTCATTCTCCCCCAGAAGTCTATGCTAAAACTTCTATTAATTTTCAGAGAGGGAAGGATATTGCCCTTAAACCAAAATGCGGGTGGCTCATGGAAATTGAGGTGGGACAGGTAGTTTTTCAGAGTCTGGTCCACATGCTAAACAATGATCTTAAGGAAGAAATCAGTTTATTGTGTTAGCCAGCAGCAAATCCTCAGCAGAGAGGCCATGGGGTGGATGGGTCAGAGGGAATAACCTCGGCTCTCCCCCTGCTGCAGCAGTAGAAATGTATGGGGTGAGAAGGAGAGGGAATTTGCATTTCACCTGCCTAAGTCTGAATTAACAGAGGATTTACAGTCCTGGAGTTGCCAGCCAGGAACCCCTCCTGACCAAAGGACTTACAGGAAGAAAGAAATGCAAAAGCAAATTTGGTATTTGCTATGTTCCTGCCAAGTAATGGGAGGAAGGCAGACACATTTTTCACTACGCTTACAAAATCAAAATCTAACTTTGTTTAGACAGCACAACGGGGCTAAAGAGAAACCCGAGCAGCACTTTTTGAAGAGGAACCTGTCAAAATAGTAGCCGTGTTTCAAAGCCAGACAGTGTTTACTTTCCACTCTGTGCAAGAAAAATAAAGGGAAGAGAGGAGGGTTCATTTTACACGGGCAGTTCTCACTGATTTTATTAAGAATCTCCTGCTTAAATGATCATTTGACAGCGGGAAAAATAAACCCCTCCTGTTCTGAGTTTTGTGTGGGAGCCAGTCCAAAAAAACCTTTGTGCCAAAACCATCTTTGGAACAACCCCAACAAATCTCGATCGATGGCTACCGTAACAGCAGTTAAAAACTGGCCTCATCCTGGTGAAATAATGGAGACTTCTTCCTTTCTCCTAGGAACCCCAGGCATGGAGAGCATCCTGGTCTGGAGCTGTGGGGGAGGATGCTAACGGAACCATCCCCAACTTCCAAAACCACTAAGTGCTTTGTAATGATGGAAAATGCAGCAGTGAGTTATCCAAAGCTTTGGTTCCACTGGATGCTGAGTATCTGCTGCTCCTGGTACAGTCACTTGGCAAGGGAACTCCTCCTGACCTCAGGACACTCTACAGACTGGTGCTGAAATGCACTCGGGTCCCCAGCGTCGCCCTGCCATGGGAAGGACCCAGATGCCCAAACCACCCGGAGATCCCAGGACCAAATTCCTGGAGCTGGGCTGTTTCCCTGGCAGCAGGGACTCATGGGGGCTGGGTCCCAGAGGGAGCAGTCAGTCCTTGCTCAGGCCCAACCAGTAAGTCCATCCTGGGAGAGACAAGCAGCTCAGCTCGGTCGGTTCAGAGCGGAAAAGGAAAGCGCAAATGCCAGGTGGGGCAGGAGAGAAGAGCAGCTGCACAAGGTCTGAAGTGATCCCTGCACACCAATCCCCACCTGAGCCACCCTCCCACTGCGGGTTTGTCTCTGATCACTCACCTTTAGGCAGGACAAACACCATGGGAACAGCAGCCATGCTTTTCTCAGGTACACCCGTAACATTTTTGGGAAAGGCAATCGCACAGCAGCAGCACTGGGCAGTGCAGACAACCCCGAAACACCATCAGCAGAGCCCCAACACAGCTCCCCATCATTGGCTGGCATCTGGACCCCACTGGTGAGGCTCCCAGCTCACCTACTCCAGCTCTCCCTGGGAAGAACTGCTGGCTCCCAACCCAGTGCTGCATCAGAGAGAGGGTTGGACATGTATCCCCCAAGGCATTTTGGGGAACATAGGTCCCCAAGGGGATTTCCAGCTATCTAACACCTTGTTTGCAAGAGAGGTGAGCTTAAAAACCCTTCCTGGCAAACTACCCTGTTCCTGTCTCCTTCTGAGAGCTGCAAATGCTGGACTGGATTTCTGCAGCTGAACTAAAGAGCATCCTGAGGTCCCCTGTGATGCCTCCAAAACCCACAGAATACGGCAGTGACAGCACGTCAGGTGGTGCTCCTGGCACGGATGCTGCTGGCTGGGGTGGTGAGGTGGGGGTCCAGCTCAGGAATAACACTTGCATAATACCCTGGGTGCCAGAGAATGGATGTGCAATGTGGGGTCTCCAGCTGGTGGGAACACCATTTGTGTGTGTTCAGGCTGGTGACCTGTACCTCTGGTCCAGTAAGGACACGTGGAGCAACACAGAGTATGACAGGGACTGGGATTTACAGGACCCACATCACCCCAGAGCACACCCTGGGGTCCCAGCCACTCCTGTCCCCCATCGCTGCCTGGCTTTGGCTATCAAGAGGAATTTGCATGGGCCTGACTCACAGACATCTCAACACACACATTCCTCAGCCTCCAAAACTTCAGTAAAAGGAGACTTTTGTCAAGGAAAGCTCAGCCCAGACAGTTCCTGAAGAAACCCCGACCATGTGATGGCTTCAAACACAACTCCAAAGCCACAAACACAACAACCGTCGGAAGCGGCTGCCAAAGCACCAGATGCCGCTGCTGGAAAAACTGTTCTGCAGCCACAGGGTCTGCTCTGCCCTGCCACCGGAGGCAAAGGAGGAGGAGGGAGCAGGAGCTGTGGGCTCCAGCACTGCTTGTGTGAAAGGAAAAAAAGAAGTAGGACAAAAGGAAACCAACTTCATTTCAGCTCCTTAATAGAAGTTGGCAGAGGCTTCGCATACAGCAGCATGATCTCCACTAATGGGTGTGTGAAGGGGGGAGCTGCAGCTGACCAGAGCTGAAGGAGCTGGTCTCCTGGAGCAACGGACCCCCCCCAGCAGCTTAACCCCTGATTCTTGACAGAATGCTCAAAGGCATCTGCAAAGAGCCTGAAGCAGGGCTTCCACCCTGTGCCAGGCAGCCAGCTGCAGAGCAGCCCCATGCCCAGGATGTGCCATCTCCTCCCAAGCAGTCCCAGCTCACAAAAGTCACCCAATACTGGCTTAGCATCCCCACCTAAGCAAACGCTTGGTCCTTGTGACTGATTTCCAGGAAGGGGAGGATCAAGAGGGATCTGTGAAAACAAATAGCTCCAGCACTCCAGTCACCCAGTCTGGCTTTATTGAGTGTTTCTGAGTCAACGTATGAACCGTGACAAAATAACACATCAGGGGAGGGGGCAGCTCTGGCTTCCCTGGTGCAGGGAGCTGGGGCACACGACTTGGCTTCAAAGGACAGTGGGGGCCAGCGCCTGTAAGAATGAGCTCTGGGAAGTGGTACTGACCTGGGTAAAGATCTTTCTCAATAAGCTTCATCTGGAGATGGAAGATCTGCTCCTGCAGTTTACAAATGGTGTGTTTCATTTTCTCCCGTCTCGTCACCATGTAACAGAGATTTCTAACCTACAGAAACACAAGAAAGAGTGTCTGGCTTAGGCATGGTCAAAGCAGGTCCCCTCAAGTTGTGTTGCTGCTCCTGTTGCCCAGGGAAATGCCCACTCCCTGGGATTCCATCCTTTTCACCTCACCATCATCTGTGCTGCACTCCTACCAGGGCCCTTTGGGTGAGCCAGGGCTAGCAGTGACAGCTCTTGATCCAAACTGAGGGATACATACGGGAAAAACCGTGCAGTGAATAATTCCAAGCCTAAACGTCTCTGTCCTGGCTCCAACAGCCAGGAAGGGCAACGAAGGGCAAGGAAGGCTGGCTGGCTTCTCCAGCATGGGCACTGGGCAGTCTCGGAAGGGAAGATGCTGTAGAAGGAGCATTATAACACAGTTATGCAAAGGTCCAGCTCCAACCACCCAAGCATCGTGCTGAGCCCTTGGCCCAGCAGCTGCATCACGCACGTGTCCTGTTCACACCTGACATGGCCACCTGCACAAAAAAATGCTGAATTCTATGAAGCACCTTGGTGCCCTGAGTCAGCGCACCAGTTCTCATCCACAAATTGCACCTTTTGCAGGGAAAGATAAACCCTCTTCCCACAGCCAGTGCAGGGAAGGGGCTCAGCTGGGATGGGGATGTCAGAGCCTCACAGAACTGCCCTAAAGCAGATACCAGGAAAAAGCACAGAAAATACAGCAAAATACCCTGGTGATGCTGGCCCAGGTCAGCAGCTGGAGCAGCTCCCTGCCTCAAATCTGGCCCCTCCAGAGGGTTATTCACACTTGCTCCACATCTACCTGCAAATCACTGGTGCATTTTGTCCCAGTTCAAGAACTTTCAATAACCATGGCAGTGGGGTTGGAACTAGATCATCTTTAAGGTCCCTTCCAACCCAACCCAACCCAACCCAGCCCAACCCATTCTATGATTATCTAAAGCTCTAAACACAAACAGCAAAGCACAAAATATAACTGCTCAGGTGAGCCAGTGCAGCAGCAGCAGCTAAACCCTGCTCACCACACGGGGCTGCTGATAAACATCCCCAGCAGCATAAAATGACAGAGCTACTGCTGATAACTCCTGGAGCTTGATGAGTTTCAGTGCCATGCTTTTGCCAGCCCCATGTAAGGGTGGCTGGAGAGCAAGGCTCTGGCACTGCTGCCACAATGGACATCCAAGGCTTTTGGAGCAAGCAGAGGCTTTCAGCTGCAGAGCAGAAAATGCTAATGGCAGCTAACAGGATTTGACAGCATTTACCCAGCTTTCTGATGCTCTGAAAGAGCAAAGGTGTCTGTAATAAGGTAAGGAGGAGGTGGCCTGAATAGAGGAACATGCACATGGGTACCTCCACACTCACATGTGACCCTGATGTCTTCGACTCCTTCCCCTCCTCATGCTCACACCTTCCTCTGCAGGGAATATTTCCAGGCTTGGGGGACTGTCCCAATGTGGCCAGGAGCCTTTGTGCCTCTCACAGTGACAGAGCAAGCCAGGACATCGTCCCATGCTTACCTCCTATCTGCCACCAAAGGCTGAGAGGGCAGCAGGACAACTGCAGCCAACCCCTAATATTGTCTCACTGAAGGACAACTTGGGAATGTTTACAATAAAAGGAGAAAAAGTTGCTCTTTTTTTGTTGTTGCTGAATCCCCTAGCTGTAAATACAAGACAAGGAGTTATATAGTGTATTTCACTATGTTCTCTTTTTTTCTTTCTGGATTGGAGAAAACATCAAACTATTTCTTTATGAAGAAAATAACTGCTTCTGGCAACCTGAGTCTCCAAGTGTTTGACGGTCTCTCTTCTCTATGATTTGATATTCCTGGAAGAAAACATTACTTTAGCTTTGCTTAGAGACTGCTGGTATTTACCCACACTTACACAGCTCAACACCACCCAGTGCTGCTTCACCAAGCCAAGTTTAGATGCTGGTGTGAAAGCCTGGAAACCACAGCTTTTTGTTTAAGCTAATTTAAACACCCAGTCCTTGGAAAAAGCTTTAATAAAAAGGCAAAGAGGGTTAAAAAAGGCCAAAAATAAAACAGGGGGACTGTGTTAGGATTCCCAGGTAATAGCTTTAATTTGCTGACACTGTGAAGTGCAGAAACAACAGGGGTTACAAAAATGACAGAGGAAACCACCATCACTCTGGCAGTCCCCATGTCATCTGCTCTCTGCTTCTGCCTCCCCAGTTCCTGGATCCCAATACCATTATCAGCCCCAAAATCACCTCTGCCAGATTAACTGCTGAAATTGCTAAAATTCAACATGATATCCTGTGGACACCCTCTGAAAGCCTTCAGAGCCTTCCAGGCTGCTCATCGCTGATCCCAATTTGATGTGATTCCTCACTATTTGCAAATGAAACAGGGTGCCTGTGACCTGCCAGGTGCTGCCAGGCAGGATCAGATACCTGGGATGCACTGGCAACAATTGGATCTAAACCCCTATCACCCATCTGAGCACTGGACTTTGATCCGGCTGGTGTTTATTGTTCCACTCTTGGAAGCAGAACAAACAAACAGCTCTTCCAGGGCCAGGCAGTGAAACCTGGCAGGGAGTTGCTAAGCAGAGGCTGAATGCTAATGGGCACACCCCACAAAGCCTGGAGGCAACTCTGGAAAATGAGAAATCTGGTAAAACACGTAGTTTTGACACAAAGAAATCAAAGAGAAGCTGCCGTAAGCAAAGCATGGTACCCAGAGATGTACAGGGGTTCAGTGCAGCTGGAAAAGCCAAGGTGGGAACAAGAGGAAGCAGAGGAGGCAAAGCAACCTGATTTAGATTTACAATATAGAGCAGATGAGGGGAAAAAGTGAGTTTAACTTGTCACCCTCAGATCGGGCAGATGCAGCCTGCTGCTAGAGACACACTAATGGTGGCACCAGCCCAGCCCAACACAGAGATGGATCTGTGATGCAGTAAAGGCAGGACAAAGGGGGACAGACTGGCAGAGGGATGGCAATGATGACCACAGGAATGAAGGTCCACAGGATCACAGAAAAGAGACCAATAGCTTCAAACCCAAGTATTTTTACAAAGAAGAAGGCTCTCGGGCTCCAGGATCCACACGACAGGTGGGTGCAGCAAGGGACCAGGCCAGGCTGGTCCAAAGCTGAACCCCCAGCTGGACATGAACATAGGGCCCACCCACACTGCCTTACCCCCCATCGGTTCAATTACACCACAGCAGCTTGAAGAGAGGGTTCAGGGACATGCAGGGGCAGCATCCCCACCACCTTCGCCTCCCGGGGAGCAGCATGTCACCTACAGCACCCTCAGCCCCTGCTCAGGGAACCACAGCACCACATCCACCAAGTCAGAGCAATGCTACTTTCCTGCTTTCCTTCTTCCTTGCTCCTAGAGACTCCCTGAGCCCTTCCACAGCTTTTGCACCCTGGGTGGGTGGTCAAACAGGGACCTGGGCAAGGGCCATGGATTCACCCCCCCTGGCAGGAACAGGAGAGAGGGGACCAGGCAGGGCTTGAGTCTTAAGCAAAGGAGGAGAAGGAGCTTGGGCTGTGCATGCCAGGTGCAGCATCCCTGCCCTGCCTGTCCCTGTCCCACAGCTGCCCTGTGCTACACCAATGTGGCTCCCTGGCAGCAACACTACTGCACCCATCCCCACTCTGCCATCCCACTCCAGGTTCTGCCTGTGCTTCTTCCTCTCACTACTTTTCGCCTTTGCTGCTGCTCCTCCTCTCCAGCCTCTGTCCCATCCCTGCTCCTGCCCTCGGTGCAGCCATGACAGCCAAATCCACAGGCAGCTGCACGGTGTGGCAGCAAGCCCAGCCCAGGGAGCTCTGGCACCACTCGGGCACTGCTGCTCCACCAATGCTCCCTCTCACCCAAAAAGCTGCTGTGGAGGCCGCTGCTCCTTCTGCTGTGGATGGGAGCATTCAAGGATGCCCTGCACCACGGGGAGCTGCAGGTGCCTGCATCCTCCATCTGCATGCTCTGGCCTGGCTCTGCCTCTGCCAGCAGTTCCCCAAGGAGCTGACCCACTTTTGGCTGCAGCAGGGCAGGGGATGCCCAGTCCCAGTGGCCCTGCTCTCGCTCTGCCTTTCACTCATCTTTGATGTTTAACGTAAGTAAATAATGACGCGTTCCCAAGCCTTGCTGCTGGAAAGCATCTGAGGGGCAACACAGGATAATTTTGTGGTTTGAAACTATTTAGTTATAGTGGACATAAGCTGCAGCATCATCTGCCTCCCATCCACCCAGCCCTGCCACCTCTCCCTGCAAACATTTGTTCTTTTGAACCCCTGGCTGAGACCAACACTAACTTATTCCATCAATGTCAGTGTTTTGGCAGTGATGATGCACACACACCGAGCAGTGTAATGCTTCTGAATGAAGATGAAAGAACAAAACTGTCAGGGGAGTCAAACTGAGTCGGGGGAACAGGGCTTGTGCTGTCTGTGGGTGCCAGCACACATTACAGCAGCCCTGATGGAGCACACAGGTACACCACTGAAGGAGAAGCTGTACTCACCCTCTCCAGGTCTTGCCTGAGGTGCATGAAGAGCTTTAAACGTCGGTAGAGAACATCCTGCTCTTGCTGAGCCAAGTTGTCCACTTCATCTGTTTTTGGTGTCAGCAGTGGTTTGTTGGAGTTTGCTTTCCTCTTCAGCTTCCAGTACTGGTAGACAAAATCCACCAGCGATTCACTTAAGTCAAGGTTCTCTGCCACCTCTGAAGGCTTCACGAGCTCATAGAAGTCCTCCTCCAGCTGCTGGAGCTTCTGCTTCCGCAGCGTGACCTTCTCCAAGTCCAGCTGGGCTTGGTCAGGTTCTGTCCGTGCCTCCTCAGGCAACTTGGTGGCCCCGGTGCTGTGCTCAAGGCAGAAGGACTTGAACTTCACCTCATCGTTGTCCGCAAGGATAGTCCGCATGTCGAGGTTGTGGTCGAAGGCGCAGGTGACGTGGAACGCGGTGACACAGGCGGGCATGGAGCACTGCGGGACAAGGACAGGGCTCAGGGCCAGGCCCTCATCGCTGAGGGGACACTCACCAACACAACAGCCAACAGGGGTGTACCCCAAACCCAGGGACACCATCAGGGTTACGCTCGCATGAAGTGATGGATGCTCCACAACAGGAATTCCTGATGGAGGAGCACCCATACTGCCCCAGTCCTAGAGACCCGAGGGCCCAACACCACGACCCCAAGCAGAAGAATCCCAGGGTTCAAGAGGTGGCATCTTCCCACCTTACCTTTTTTAATCCACCTCTGTAATGGGCCCTGCTCATCTCTCACCTACCAGGAGCTTCCAATGGTTCTTCCAACAAGACATGTCAAAAGCTGAAGAACAGCACGGGCCAATGGGATGCTCCAAGACTGTCAGTGGATTTCTCCTGATGAGAAATGCTCACCTATATTTCACCCTCAAGCTACTCCCCCTCTGTTACCACATCTAAAGCCAATATGCCACTTTTATTGGAAGCATATAGAACATGGCAAGGTTTAGGAATGAACATGGGATCTAAGAAGGAGCCAATGCTCCCGAATGCCTTCCTTCTCTGGAAATTACACAGCCTGTAACTCGCTCCATTTCAAAAAGAAAGCAAAAGGCAACTGGAGCAAAACATCACAAAATGAATGTTTTAGAGCTTGTACAGTAGCTACAATGTTGTCAAACTTCCATCAGATCAATTTTTTAATGCTTTTCCAACTTACTTCAGGCTTAAATTACTTTGGATCCCACAGGCAACAAATCTCAGCCTGGTGTCCCACAGAGGAACTCCCACCAGCCAGCGCTGTGCCTGTGCCCATGTCAGCACCTTCTCCCCCTCCACTCATTAACTGTAGAGTGCCAGGTAATTATTCCAACCATAACCCATAAGAAATCAGTCTATTCCAGATGCTAATGACCAGTTAAACTGCAATAATGAGACATTTTAAGTGGGCTATTACTGTAGGCACTACTTTGGCGTTAATAGAAGAATTATTCTTGTGGGGGATGAAGATGCACTTGTGGCCTGAAGGACCAGGTGGAGGCATGTGAAATTTCCTGAATGTTGATGACAAACCATTTGGTTTTACTGGGGCTCTGCTGCACCTTAATTCTCAAAAAGAAAAATATATTCTGGTAGTAGTTGAGGAACATTAGTTTTACAGCTTTTTATCATCATCCTATCCATCAGCCCTGAATCCTGCTCAGGCACCCACTGGTGAACTTTTGATGTTGCTGCTTTTAGGTATTTTCCTTTGACTTTTTAAATGAGTCTGCTGATGCTCAAGAAGCTGCCAGGACCAAGAAAAGCATAGGCAAGCACTGTCCAAATCCTTCACTTCCAGAGCACTCCAGGCCCTGCTCCGAAGCCTCAGAGAGCAGTGGGAAGAGCTGGATGCAGCTCTAGCTGCACCAGCATGGCTCTAGGCACCAATGCTGGGCATTAACTCCCGCAGGCATCACAAGCAAGCGGATTATGAACTCTGACATTGTGTTTATCCTGTTTGAAAATGGCCATTTGGTCCTAATTTTAGTCTGAAATTGTTCATGAAAATAGCTGCTAACTTGCAAACCTCGACTCCCTCTACTATGCTGCTGGCACTGGCTTGGAGCCTGGCATTGAGAGGGACCCACTGATGCTCCCTGTGCCAGCCCAGGGCACTCACCACCACAGTGGGCAGAGAGTGCCTGCCCTGCCACCCTGGCCACCCCCTGGGACAAGCCCTGTCACAGCCACACACGCAGCTGAAGCACCGGCTCCGTTCTCAAGTATTTATTTTTGGCAACGAAGGAGAGACAGAGGGAACCCAGCCTGACTTGCAGCTTCCAGATTTACTCAGGGCAGTCAGTATATCACACACTGGCTTTTAAAGCACACGCAGTGGTGTCCCTTCCCTTCTGTTTCTGCCATCAGTGCTAAAAACAGCATTAACAACACTCCCATGTCTTCTGCCAGGACAGTGTAGTGTCCTGCTAACAGGAATGACCATCACTCCACCTCAGGAATAAAGCAAATCCAGTGACACTCATCCTGGATCTCTCTGCTC
The DNA here is from genome assembly GCA_013397815.1 of Aleadryas rufinucha. NCBI lineage: Eukaryota > Metazoa > Chordata > Aves > Passeriformes > Aleadryas > Aleadryas rufinucha. Next base: position 504,648 of record VZTH01013612.1, on the reverse strand, counting down.
CAACAGATGGCAAGCAGCACTTGTCAGAAACCGTGCCCAAAATGCAAACAGAAAATAATTAGGCAGCTCAACTGACAGGGCAACAAAGAAAGATACCTGGTCGGCCACAGCCACTGAGGGACCCTGGATAAACTAACGATAAAAACGTATTGATCCATCCCAGAATGGTGCTGGAATGAATCCACTTGTGGCAGGAGGGAGGGATCTGCCACACAGAATAAACCAGGCTCAAAAGACTGGAGTAGTCCCTGCTTCATTATCGATTGTGCTTCATTATCTTACAGCACCTTTCATTCAAGGATTTGCTTATCCAGGCAAATCCATTCCCAAACAAAATTCTGAGAGAGAGAGAGGGTAAAGACTGCCCCAGAGATTTAATGTGGGCTCTTAATTAGTCCTCAAATCATTCTTACTGGGAAGAAACAGAGAGATGATTTTAGCTGCCAAGGACGTTCCAACAGAAGTTTAGCAGCTTGCAGTGGTGCTCTGCTGCAGTTTGGGGCTGGAGGGGAAGGAAGCGGCTCCTCCAACAGACCTGCGAGGGGAGCTCAGGAAGGAAAAATTAATTACCGGTGCTGAACACCGGCCAAGCCATCAGACACAACGCTTCTGCATCCTTAAAAAACTACCATGTGATTTTTTTGTGACCACAGATGGTCTGGAGCCTGGTAGAGCTTCTCAGCTGAAAAAGGCAATTTCAGCCTCACAGACTCCTCGGAGGATGCGGGGCAGAGGATGGCTGGGACTGGGGCAGCACTCTGCTCTTAGCCCTGATGCCACGTGCTGCCTTTTCAGGACTACAGGCAGAGACAGCTTTGGTAACCATCACTTATCCCAGTGGATGGGCACCAGTGACACTGCTTGTGGGCAGAGAAGTGATGATGAACGGGGGAGTGATGGAGGACATTTCCAAGGGCTTTTTCTCCTAAAAGTGACAACAAAAAGAAAGCTGGAAGATCATGACAGCAGAAGATTGTGCCCTTTGGAGAAGTTTGCCAGCAACCAAGAAAGCCCAGGCATTCTGTGCTGCCTCAGTGAGCTCCTCCAGTCACTCTGACAAGTGAGGAGGACGGAGCGGAGTCCCTAAAAAGCATGGTCAGGACTCAGGCTGCACCAGAGCCTGGCTCCTGGCACTCTCTTTTCCGTCTCAGAAATGCAAACAAGAAAATTCCTCCTGCATTCTGAGCTCTCTGGCATCTCCTGATGTCTGACCACAAGAACCACCATGAAGTAATGACTTCCCCTTAACAGGAGTGAGGCAAAGGGTGTCTCCAGAGCTGCACCCCTGCACTGCAGCCAGTAGTTCTGGCTCCATTACAGTCACACTGAGTTGCATCGGGGTCACAGCTCAGTACCAGAAAGCAGGGCTTGAGTTACATGCAGCAGCAAGGGCAGAGGCATGGAAAGCAGTGGGGAGCCCTTCCTTGGGCTTCTCTGAGTTTCTTTCCCTTTTGATGGTCAGATTTGGATGGGGAAAAACACCACCACACACAGAGGTCCCTACAAAGATTTCCCATGTTTGTCTCTGCAAACGTGGCTGAGATGTGTGCTTTCTCAAGCTGCAGTGCTGCCTCTGAGATGCCCTGCTGGAATGACAGTCTTCTACTCTTCCAGCCTGCCTCCCAGATTTCACTTTCATAAAACCCACTTGGCCACTTGGAAAACCCCTCCTGGAAGCAACTTCCTTCTTTTCCCAGACCTGCCCACCTGCAGCACCTGATTGCTGCTGCCAGAAACAAACACCCAGTGCTTTTGCAGAAAACAACCTCCTCCTTTCAGAGCTGGGTCACAAACCTGAAATGCTGACAAAAGTAGATCCCACCTGTATAAACAGGCACTAGCAAAAATATGCTCCATAAAATATCCTCCATAAACATAAGCTTTCAAAACAGAGCTCTGTACCACTGATGAGTACAGAACATATTTATTTACCTATGGATGTTAATTTACCCCATAAACCCTTAAATAAAGGCACTGCCTGCTTTTCTTTCACTGCTCCCCCTTTTCCTTGAAGCAAAACCATCCTGCACACAGCAGGATGGCCTCAGCAAATGCTCCAGTGACAATCTCATGAAGACTTACAAACCATGAGCTGCCAGCACATGAGGCAGCAAGGCTCCTGTTCCATCTCAGGTGACCTTTAATGCAAATCCATTCAGTCCCCGGGATCTCACGGCTCCCATGTCATGACGGCACTAAGAGGATGAAGCCTGAGAGACACTGAATTCTTTTTGATGCTGCCAAGCCTGTTTGCTTCCTTCCCTGCCCCTCTGTTCTTTGAAAGCAGTTGCCATTCTGACACAGTATCTCCATCTGGCAGGGTGAATAAGCACCCAGAGCCATCAAAAAAATGAGTCAATGCGACAGATTTAAAGAAGTATTGTGAGATTTCATTTCAAACTATGGGGATTACTTTTAAATAGCTCCCTTTAAAGAACTGAACCCAAGACAACAGCACAAACACAGCAGAGCCTGCAGAGCTCCTGTCCCTGTGCTCCTTCTGCCACCAGCCAGCAGCTCCTGGTCCATGGTCACTGCTGCATACACCGACCTCCACCGTGCAGTTCCTGCTGAGGTACCAGAGCTGATCACTCAGGATTGGGACACATCCCTAACTTCCTCTCAATTTTTCAAAGCTTAATGGCTGCCTTCTGAGACCACCAGGACATCACACTGGCCAAGCAGGTAGAAGGAGGGGGAATCCTGGGGTTCAGCAGGGCTCCCCAAATGCTCTCACACCAAGTGTGCTGCATTTTGGATGAGAGCTTCTGCTCTGCTCCCCAAGAACAGAGATCATGGCGTGGGAAGCTACAGCCCACTTTTGCAACAGAAAAGCCTGGAGAATCCTGCCTTCCACCTGAAAAGAGAATGTCTGTCCCTCCTGTTGTGGGGAGGGCAGGCAATCAGGTATCTGCAGTGATTTGATTAGGTGTGGCAAAAAAAGAAAATGTGGAAATGTAATACATTGTAAGTACTTTATTTTCCAAGCCACCAGGCCAGCGAGGACTATCCAACCCTGGTGCACCCTGATATCCCCCCAGGTGAAAGGCTGACCCCCTGAGGTTTGTGAAATACTTGGGTTATGTATCCCATGAGCATCTCACTTTCCTGGAAGCCTCACAAAGCCCTTCTCCTGGAGGTTTCTGATCCAAACCAAGGCCATTTGCAGTCCCAGTAATTAGTGTCACTACAGCAACACCACCGTGTTATGCAAAGAAAGTTAATCTAGATTTCTAGCACTCAGTGCATTCAATTATTGCAAACAACATCTGATGATGCCTGACAGGCTCTTGTCATTAGGTTTACTCAGAATAGAAATAAGCCTCATTCAGACCATGTCCTTCAGCATCTCAAGACTCTCCAGTGGCTAACAGGTACAACCCCAGAGGTCTGAGTTTCTTCAGTGCCAAGTTACGTACCTGAATGCATGTCCCAGTGCACTCCTTGCAGAGGCTGCAGGACAAAGCCCATCTGCTTGCTGGGATATGTGAGATCTTCGTAATGGGTTCCATTTTTTCAGGACATCCAATGCTAACCTGGCCACAAGATAGAAGGCAAGTTGTAAATACTGGCTACAGTCCCAAATCTCCTACAAGGGGGTGTCTGTGGCAGTCAGAATGAGGGATGGATTATATTTCTTATTCTTCAGGGTCAGTTGCAATTTGGAAAAAAACCCAAACCCCCAAAACCAGAAACAAATCTGGATGACACAGAAGGAAAAATTTATGTTGGTTTTCCTCTGCATTAATTCCTCCACTGAGGTGTATCTCAGATGGGCATACAAAATTAGCTTTATTCTGCTCAGAGTTATGCCCCCCACCTCTGTGGCCTTGCACCCTAATTCTCTGCCCTCCCTTAACAGAGTGCCCCTTGGCTGCTCATTAAACACACGGCCTGATAACTGCACAGCATTGTGGCTCTGGCACAGCTTGACAAGCCAAACTGCATTTGATATTTACACCATTAGTGAACACCCTGGGCCGAGACCTGAAACCAGGACTGTGCCCACCCACGTATCAGGAGGAGGCTGGGAAACATCTCACTTCAGGTATCCATAAGGCACAGCTAACATGGACCCATTTCGTCCCGCTCCGGGTGGGTTTCAGTGCCCCTCCCCTCTTGGGGCACAGCAGACACTTGGGCTGGACACCGAGGGCGCAGGTCCGGCACAGCCAGCTCCCGATGGGGACCTTCAGGATGCCATAGCACGCCTGTGGAGACAGGAGGGACGAGGGTTAATGCCAGCAGCCCAGGATGAACATCCTCCCCTCCTCCATCACTCCCACCTTTCTCACTGCCGCTGCATCCCAATGAACAGCAAACCCAACGCAGCCCAAAGCCACACACAGGGAGCTGAGGTTCTCCCTCACTACTTTCCCTGTTTTCACACGGATGCTCAGGGCGGATCAGTGTGTCCTGGGTTTTAATTGAAAGCTAAGTATAAAAATGTGCCATGTATCATGCCAAGCACCCGCCTGGCTGCAGGCTGGGGGTGGGCAGAGCCCCCATCACCGGCAGCTCTGTGGTGCACACATCTGCCTGCTCATGTCCTGCCCGTTCCTGACCCATGGTGACTCGGAAAAGTAAGAAATGCTGTGCAGAGAAATCTTCTGAGGTCACTGAGGGCTGAAAAGCCACAAGCCCACGATTGAGAAAGTTGACCACACTGGTTACAGACTCAGCACAGCCCAAAGGGGAAGCAAAAATAACTACGGAAAGGTAAAAAGGGGAAGCCAATAGTCATGAATGTAAATGAGATGGGAGGAACTGAAAAGGATAATAAATCTTAAGGATGACACATTTAAAGGGGGCACGGACAGGTCTCCAGCCAAGAGAGTGAGAACTGAAGGACTTGGGCTGCCCATGGAACTCTCTGACCTGCTGTGGTAATGCAGGACACTGTGAAGCTGAAGTGTTTCATAAATATTTCCCTTCCATACTTGGGGAAGGGCCAAATGATAAGCCATATCACATAATGAAAATATACTCTCCACTTTGACTATAATTTATGACAGTATTAAACAGCTACTACTAAAACTAGACAGTTTTTAACTGCCAGGTCCTGATAACTCACACTTAAAGAGTTTTCAGAGGGTGACACACACTGCCTGGGGCACTAACACAGGGCTGTGTCACTATTTAAAGCGAGGAGATGTAATTAATCCTACATCTGGCTGCTCTGACATCCCTGCAGAGGGCAAGCAGCCAGTGTTGACAAGGAACCCCAGCACTGGTGGCTGCAAATTGAGCCCAGGCATTCATCAGCTCCACTTCTTGAAGTTCACCCCCAAAAAGAACAGCTTTTCCTCCTGCTTCTGCAGGTCACTGTCACTGCAAGTGACAGTGCTGCGGGTGGGGACAGGAACAGAGGGGGCACATGGAGATGTGCGAGTGTGGGAAAAGCACATCCTCAGTCTTTACTAGCCAAGAACAGACTATAACGTGACTTTTGGTTGCCCCAAATCACAAATTGAGTCTGATAGTGATTTCCAAGGGGAAAAAGCCACTTTGTGAACAGATTATTGGGATAACAAGGAATTAAGAGAGGAAATATTATTGCTGCAAGTCTACACGGTTCAAAGAGACTTAACTGTGTGTTTCACAGTGCCTCCAAATCTGACAGATAAATAATTTCTGGAACACAGTTTTATAAAACGTGATTTAGTACCAGTCAAGAATCAGCCTGATATGTACTAGCAGCATAATGAACAGGCAGACTGATCTCAAAATCCAGGGGAAAGCAGGAATTATGATCAGGTGCCCATCTCTAGCAGATTTTTGGATCTTGGTTATTTATTTCGAGTGATTTTAGAGCAGCTGAAGATGCAGTCCTCCTCCTGAGAAGCAAATACAGGGCTTCCATCCCAGACAAGGAGTGGCTCTAGAAACAAGGTGCATTATCAGCTAAACACACTCTTCCAAGTCCAGCACCAGGCAGAAGGTGCTCCAGAAACATGAAGCCAGAGGAATGCAGAATAGGAACAGAGCAGCTATTTTTATTGCTGCATCTGTCTGGGGTGCAACATCCTTGAGAACGAGATGCCAAAAAAACAGGGAGGATGCCAAGCCATAGACAAGCTTGGTGTGGTCCAAGGAACAGAAAGCGGGTTCAGCCATGTGCCCACACCAGGGAAAGGGAATTCAGTGATGACAGGCCCATGGTGGCTGGAAACTGGAGGTGGATCATTCCCATGCTAAACAGAAGTGTGATGTCACCGTGAGAGCAATGAATTGTGATTTAGCAGTGGAGGGGGCACAGTTCCACCTCACTGACAATTTTAAAAAGGACAACTGCATGTGCTTTCTAAAAGCTTCACTCCATAGGAATTAATTAATAGCAAGCCTCATGGTTTGTGTTATGCAGATGAGATGAGTACAACAGTGTCTCCTGGCCCCGTAACCCGGCACCGTAACCCACCACCGCGTGTCTTGAGCCCCTTCCCGATGGGATGCAGGAGGACAAAGCATGGCTCTGGTGAAGCCCATGGCACCACCACCCACATGCCCTGAGGAAAGCCTCATTCCCAGCAGGTTTTGGATGCGGTGCTGGCAAAGGCACGGTGCAGGTTAGATAACCATGATGCCATGTAACACCCTGCACTGTGGCTCTGGACTTTGTGGCTTAGGGTGTAAATTGGGGCACAGATTAAATCACGGGCAGCTTATGGGCTGGCATAGGGCTTAGGGCTGGACTTTGCTCCCTGAAAACAACTGAAAATCCCTCTTTTCTTTCAACACCCTTGAAATCCATGCTGCTGTGTCTCCTTCTGCAGCACTGGGGCTGCTGCTTGAAGTGGAGCCCACATGGTGCCATGGCTCCCCGAGTCCCTGCTGCGGCTCATGCCAGCTCATAGCCTGACATTGCCACTTGGGCTTGTTAAAAAAGAACCCAAGACAAAAAAAATACCCCCAAACCCAACCCTGAATCATTCCGGTATTTTGTGGAATCTGATTCACTGATGGAAACCATTCAAAACACCCACCTCCCGCAACTATAGATATCTCCAGTGCTCTCCCACCTCCAGGAAGCACTGATGGAAAAGCTGCCCAAAAGATGAGCAAATGGCTCTCTTTAGAACTAAAAAAACCCGAAACGGTTCACACAGAGGGTGAAGCCCAGGTGCTGCTGCAGCCATCCCAGCACCACACAGTGCTTCCCCTCGAAGCACGACCAGTAAAACCTCCCTGGGTCCATGAGGGACCCAGGAGACCCCCACGTGGCTGCCTTCCCCTTGTCAAGGTTTCCCCAAAAGCACGAGCCCACAGACTCCCCCCGCCCCCCCCAGCAAGGGCTTGAAGCTTTTGCATTCAATTCTAAAAATATTTTCCTCCAGGCAGCAAAACAAAATGAAATCCCACGCTCACACAGTGGGGAAGCTGGGACAGAAACCCTGCGATGTGAGACAGCACTGGTGGAGCTGGAAGGTCCAACCACCTCCCAGATAAAGCAGAGGAGGAGGAGGCTGGGGGTTCTTTGCAAGCCCACCGCTCTGGTGAGCACAGGACTGCAGACTCACATCCCACCCAGCCACCAGCCAAGTCCTGCACACAGTGCTGGTCACCCCAAGGTGCTAAAGATCCCACTGGGGAGCAAAAAATGGGGTAAGGAAGAATAAGCATATTAAAGGATGAGGAGACATAAAATAAAACATCACAGAGACCAGAGAACAAGGAGGAAGGGGCAATTCAACTTCTGGTTGTGTGTTTCTGTGGTCACTTATAAATAGTTGGGGGTAAGAAAGTAAGAAAAGCCAAGTTTGCTGTCTGCCAGCTATCCAAGACCCCACTGCTATCCCCACTCCACCGGAGCCGCACTGGGGATCCACGAGGAAAGCTTAACAGGAGCCTACAGCAGCCCAGGGGAGCGGCTGGGTGGGGATGGGAGGAACCCAGAGGAGGAGGAGGAGGGTACCAGCGTGTGACGAGCAGAGCCAAGGGCTGCCACCCCGCCGGGGCTCACCTGGTGCACGCAGACGTTGCACTTGTCACAGAACACCATCTCGTTGCCGTCCTCCCCCTCTGGCGAGCGGCACACGTCACACACCACGTCCTCATCGTACTCGATGCCCAAACCCTCCTCGGTCTCGATGGCGATGTTCATGTTCTCGTAGCACATGGTCTCCAGCTCCTCCAGCACTCGCTCCAGGGTGATCTCGTCCAGCTCGGGCTTTTCTGCAAGGCAGAAGGCAGAGCATGAAGGCAAAGCCACCGATTCAGCTCCAGCACAGGCGCCCACCTGCCTTTGGGGAGCGTTTTGCCAGGGGCTGAGCATTTCAGACGGCAACTCAAGAGGCAAATCCACAGCGACGGTAAAAGCGGCGATTCGGAAAACGGCTGCTCCTAACTCGGGATGCAGTTTATATTTCACAGACAGTAACAAAATATTGCTGCTGGCTGAGAGGAAGGAAACCCATTCAGCTGAAGCAATGCGGATAATTGGGGCTGACAGTTTAAATGTTCAAGGAGACAAGTTTTGCAAAGATGCTTTCTGCAGTGAGGGCTCAGACAAGCTTTGGCAACACAAAGTCAAGAGCACAAAGTGCTTTAATTGTTAAGTCTGAATATTGACCATTTTAAGGCCAATTAAATGGAAGTGTAAAACTGAAGCCAAAGGCAGAAATTAAGGATAAACGAGGGGGTTTTTTGTGTTTGGGTTTAGTGAAATCAGGAGGTCAGACCCAGGTGGGTCTTTTACTCCCCCATACCAGGATCTTTAATGGAGAGAGGTGGCAGAGATGGTTTACCAGAGCTTTCTCCACAGAGACAACCAGGAGTATAAGGTTAATAGCCAGGAGAGGTTTTTTAGAGCAGTAATCTCTAGCAGTGGGATACCCAGCTGCCTTTAGATGGGGCATGGTGCTGCCATGAGCTCAGCAGCCCCAAAATGGTGCCACACTGAAGGCTGGTCCCAGAAGTGCTTCCTCCCACCTGTGCACAAAGATCCTGGTGCCACAAACACAACGTGAGGTCACTCCAGGTAAGGAAAAAAATCTGTCTGCAGCAGCAGTAAGGTTCTCTGTGAAGGGTCAGAGGCAGAGTTAAGCCCCCACCACATCCTGTCTCCCAATGAGCATTATCTCATCACAGGAGAAGGCACAGAGACAACAACAGAAGTACCAGCAGGATGCAATACAAAACAATTAGACTTTGCAGTTCATTAGCGTGAATTATCCACAAATGGCCAGACAGTGGAGGAGCCTGACCCAAACTGCTGTCCACCTTCCTTGATGCAAAGCAATGGGAGAAAATACCTCATTTAAGAGCAGAGATGGAGAAAAAAAGTCTTGAGGAAGAACCCATAAGGAGCAGTTACTAATTAAATGTTCAGAGAAAAATTTGGCATCCTGGGCATCTCTCAAGCCACAGTGCGATGTCCCTGTCCTGGGCTGAACTCTGGGCTGCTGAAAAGCCCCCAGGGATGGGGTTGCAGGGGTCCCAGCACCTCTGGCTGGATGAGGCTGGCATAGGCTGCATCTTTTCCCCCATAGCCACCAACCAACTGAAAAAACTCTGTCAAGGGGGAAAGCATCACGTAGGCGAGCTCGGCAAGCAAACACACCATTGTCTGCCTTTTTAAGCTCTTCCCCAATGTTTCACTGGCACGGTTTCCCTTGGCTTGACAAGTCTCTGCAAACATCCATCCTGGCATTTTACACGTCTATGTCGAGTCTGAGATACCATCTAAGACAGACAACACTGTTCCCTATCAGAGCCCTTTCAAGAGCTCGGGTTGCTGTGCTGCAACACGCCAAGGAACCTGCTGATACCTGTTTGATTCCGGAGCAGCCCCGGCGATGAGCACGGGATCTCAGCCCCAGGCTGGCACAGGCTGCCTGGGGCCTCTGGAGCTCAGCAGTGCAAAGCATCCTGCACCAGCACAGTGAGTTCTGAGCACCAGGGCTGGGATGGAGCCACCATCTCGCTCTTGGCATAGTGCCGGTGGGATGCAGCAGGTTAGGAAGCACAAAATCATGGAAATGTGGAACGGTTTGCGTTGGAAGGGACCTTAAAGATCTTCTTGTTCCAACCCCCCTCCGAAGGCAGGGACAACTTCCACTAGACCAGGTTGCTCCAAGCCCTGTCCAACCTGGCCTTGAACACTTCCAGGGACAGGGCAGCCACAGCTTCCCTGGGCAACCTGTGCCAGGGCCTCACTACCCTCACAAGTAAAAATTTCTTCCCAATATCTAATCTAAATCGATCAATCCTCTTGCAACTCAAAGCCATTCCCCCTCATCCTATCACTGCCTGCATGTTACAGAGAAAGCCAGAGCATTATTTTTGCTTTAATGGAGTCCCTTTATAAATACACCACCTGAGGTGCACTTGCTCAACATGACTTTATATAAGTATTAAACCAGTCCAGCAAGAATATCCTCCTCTCAGTCAGGGTTTCAACTCCCCATCTGTGACTATGGGCCTGGGCACCGGAGTGTCAGTCTGGAGTTACTCCATCCCTCCCAACATGTCAGGCTCTGCTCTTCTAGGAAGCAAAATAACCATCAAGGTGTTCCCAGTGCTTTTCCCCACGCACTTTCCAGAGCTGCCCTGTGCTCATGGGAGAGGGCAGGCAGAGAGCTGGCAGCTGCAGGCAGCATGAGGAAGGAAAGGGAGGGGGTTTTCCACAGGAATCATGAACCCGGCCTTGCCCAGGGTCAGGACCACGCTGGCATTGCCGCCGATCCACTTCATCTCAAGTGGAAAGAACCAGCACCCATCCTACCTCCCGAATTTTCCATAATCACCTGCTTAACCCTGGGAACAAAGTTCATGCTGATCCCAAAACTCCTGTGCCAGAGGAAGACCGGAGCCAGAGGGAGACCAGGGCCTCCGTGGGGTTCCCTTATCCCTCTGTGCCATGCAGCTGTTACACCATCACACGGGGAAATATGGATCTGTCCCTCCCGCACACACACGCAGGCGCTCTCACACTCCATTTAGATGTAATTACATTAGGAATGCGTTTGCCAAGCGTCATCCCAAATACCTCGGAGCTCATTGAATTGACAATTGCACTTGATGGGGATGAAGCGATTAATCGTTTATGAAACACTAAACAATGGGGCCTGGGGGTGAAGTGCTTTTTCCATTTGTGCTCCATTTATCTCCTTCTGTATCACATGAAGTTTGTGCTACTGAGCTCCATTCATACAATTGCCACCTTTTTGGCTGCAAAAACTCTCTCCTTATTGATCGCGGCCAGCTGAACAGCAAACAAAAAAATTCTCCACCAAAACACTCCCTGTGTATGCGTACAAGTGACACTATTACTGTCCCCAGAGAAGGAAAGTAAAGACACAGACACTGATCTTGGCTACAATGAACAAATCAATGATGTCCACATCTGGGACCATCACCAGGTCAGTGGACTTCACCTGCTGACCAAGAGAACGGTATTTTCACGTGTTAAGGTGTGCCAAGGTCTTAGGCAAGAAAACAAAGCTTTTCTGAGCCTCCACAGAGAAGGGCAGTGATAGCCATAAACTTTGTCAGAGTTTCTGTCTGGAGGGACATAGGCAGAGGTGAGGCTTCAATCTCATGCCAATATAATCACCGGCGATTTGAAGCCACGTTCAAAACACCGACACAGGACGAGTATGTCCCATCACCCTTCCAGGAGGCCACCCACACCCGTTTCCCATTAACACTGAGTGCATTAACGATGATGGGTTTTGATGTGGCCACCCAGCCTCCCTGGAATACCCCGGGTATTGCCCCACAGTGGGAAGGGCAGTAATCCAAGGAATGCTGCCTCCCACGGCATCTCAGATGAGAAAAACTGTCCCCTCTTTGCATGGGGCACGACGCTGGAGTGCAGCAGCTTGCCAGCTAAAGGAAGCATCAGAATATGGGACTTGCTTCAGAAATAGAGGAGGAGAAGAGCTGACAGATGATGATGCCCTACAGGACGTCTCCAGATCTGATTCATGAAAAGAAAACATGAAGAAACTTTGCTCCAACCAAAAACTCTTCCCTGTGTGTCTGTGTCAGGGTCTGCCATGATCCCTGCAGCTCCACAGCCACCCAGCATCCCTGTTATCCCAGGGGGCTCCCAAGGGGCCCAGCCCAGCTCCACACAACTCAGCCCTTCCAACTGCCCGTACAGCACCCGACACACAGAATTTAAACACTTTATCCCAAAGGAGCTGGGATTACTGGGCTGGCACCGCAGCCGCAGCGCCGCGCCTGGGAGAAGTACCAGGCACATTCCTTTACACAACGCCGCCCTCCGTTATAATTATTTCTGTAATATCGTAATTTATGTGGCATGAAGGAGCAATATTCTTCTGCTAAATGAATTCTCAGCTACTCCTTGTCGTGGTGTGAGCCAACTCACAGCGAGGGGAGGAAAAAAATAGCTGGAGAGCCACCTTTCACAAAACAGAGACCTATTTCTGACTGAACTGTACTCCACTAATATCAATTTACTGAAACAATAAATCCTTTCCCCCTGTGGAGAATACCTGGAGATAGAAACAGCTCATGAACAAACAGCTATCAGGACTGCAGGCTGTGCCATTCGCTGATTCACAGACTATAAACCTGGGAGTCTACTTTTCAGGAAAAATATACATACATAAAAACAAGCAAAATTACTGCTTTTCAAAATAATAACAAAAAAAAGGGAAAGCATTTGTGAGATGATGTAGGCTTGTCTCTGACTATCTTTGAAAACCTGAGAGTGAAAGAATGACAGGTCCCTGATGGGATAGGGTGTTCACACACAGTACAGGGACCACAGACTCCAGAGATCTCCTTCCAGCTCATTGTCCCTCCAGCTTGCCCCGAGCAAGTCACTTCAAACATGCCTGCTTTGGCACTCGTGGGGACACCAGCCACCCTGCCCCAGGCTGAGTGCCCCCCTGGGCACCCCGGGTCCTGTCCCAAGCATCCTTCAGGGACATCAGGGGATGACAGCCAACCACCTGAACACCACACCAGACCACCTGGGACTCCCACAGCCACCTCCTGCCCACCACCTGCAGACACACAGCCCTTGGAAGATGCAGCAATTGTACATTAATCTTTTATCAATATTCTTTATAAACAGACCCTGCATGTAAAGTGTGACCAACACACAAATAGCGAACTGAGCATCCACAGTTAAACTTCCAGACATTTTGTTACAAACACAGCCTGGTAATGCACTTAAAAGATTTACAGGAACCAATTATCACCCTTTCTGCCACCCACCGACATCAATTATTGCTCAAATTTAAGATGATGACAAAATGTTTCAGAAGCCACTTTATAAGCTGCTGCCTCTCTGCAGCGATGCTTGGCTCTGACAGGGCTGTCCTAGAGCACTCCTGATGAAAGCCTCCTCACCCCATCAGCAGCAAAACTGGAGTATTGCTGGAAACTACCGCAATTACTGCCAGGAATTTATGGAAACAGCAAAACAGCGACTTGACGTAAAAACTGATTGTGCTGAAAATGTGGAGGCAAAATGTCTGAAGAGTCTCCCACTGATCTCCAACCCTGCTAATCTAGACATTAATACATCACATGCAAACAATTAATACATTCATTTACATGTGGTATTGATTATCTGTATCTCTAAGGAGCTAAATAAGCTCAGATCCAGAGGCTTGTGGTGTTTTACAGAGGGGAATGGCTTCAGACTGACAGAGGGCAGGGTGAGATTGGATATTAGGGAGAAATTCTTCCCTGTGAGGGTGGTGATGCCCTGGCACAGGTTGCCCAGAGAAGCTGTGGCTGCCACATCCCCAGAAGTGTTCAAGGCCAGGTTGGATGGGGCTTGGAACAACCTGGGATAGTGGAAGGTGCCCCTGCCCATGGCAGGGGGCTTGGAATGGGATGAGCTTTAAGGTCCCCTCCAAAATAACCCATTCTATGATTCTATACTGGGGTGGTCCTACACAGTGGGACATGGACACATGTTGGTGGGCAGCAGCTGCCTGGAGATGGGCCCTGCCTGGGAGTGCCAACTTGCTGCCTCAGGGTGAAAAAGGGGCTTCCAGTACCCGAAAAGGATGCAGTGGGGTGGGAGCAGACTCAGAGTGTGACACCCAGGGCTGCCAGGGACGGAAGCAGCCACTCTCTGAGGAGCAGGAGTGACAGCAGCCTCTGCTCCACTGAGCACGTCTTCCCTGGGGTACTCCACCGACTGCAGCTTATTTCACATCTACTTGACCAATCTCACCTCCGCCGAGGGAGGTATCATCTCATTAGCACACAGACATATCTCAAGTATGCAGCGATGAATTCCCCCCGGAGCTTCAAAAGCAATCCATGTGACCTTTGCATGTTCCTGCCATAAAATACCAGGAACACCTCCAGCTCCCAAGATAGAAGCTGTGGTGGGCATATGTGAGCAGAATACACCATATGGATTAAGTCAAGGGAATACTTAGAAACTTCGACTCTGCCTTCAGCAAAATTGATTCCGACAACAATTTTAGCAATTTCTTGAGGATTTTCCGTGTGTTTATGAAGTGCCGATGACTGCAAAAGGATCTTTTCAGCCTTGGTCTTTGAAGTCTCTCTAGCTCCACTCATACAATAGCTTTGGATTTAGTGAAGATCACAAAATACAGCATAAAATGTTAATATAAAAACGAAGACTTATGGCATGGCTCCTGTCTGAAAGGAAAGGCCTGTGCTGCCTGGAATGGCATGGACATTAATCTGGCTCAGGGCTTCATTCAGCCTTCTTCAGATCCACTTTTTTTTACTATCTCATATTGCAGCAGCAACAAATAAAACACTTAGGCATGCCTAAATACTGACTTCATCTCTAGCACACAAAGGTTCTTTAAACAGCACATTTCCATCGAGTACAGCAACAGCTACTGAGGCATCTTAGTGGGGGGTTTAAAACTATTTAAAGCTGTTTTATGTTTAAAACTTTTGCTTTTTATATAAAACCTTTGCTTTCCAGAGCAATTCCACTTAATTGGGAGAGGAGTCAGCAGGCAGAATGCAGAGAGCTGGAGCTATCTGGAGGTTTATCTGATCTTGGTGATAAAATTCCATCCCTGGGGTGACCTAAAAAGGACTGGAAAAGGCATGTGCTACGTGGATCCACAAAAGGCGAGCTGGATGATCTCATAGGTGTTTTCCAGCTCTCCTCCCGCACATCCTCAGGAGCCAGTCAGAGATCAGGATCCTTCTTTGCCATTAAATATTTTGGGAATGACACATTGTGCCCCTGGACAGCCCAGTGACAACAGTTCAGCCAAACACCCAAGAGGAATTTAAACTTCTGCCTATCTCTTAAATTAATGCTGGGAGATAACTCCTGACTCCTCTAAACGGGAGGAGAGGCTGCAGTTCTCTAGTTAAGTCATGTTAATGATCTTGGAGATTAGCGAAGCGGGTTTGGAGATCTCAGCGAGTCATTAATGGTGTCATTAATGTCAAGGGCTTCCGGGAGAAAGCGCTATTTATGGACTGCCTTCAGACCAACGCAGGCAGCGGCAACCCCCTGCCTTGGGTGGTGAAGGGCACCCAAATCCCACCCTGGCTTTTCCCATCTGGGAAGCAGAGGAAGCAAAGCCCCTGCTCTGGCACAGCCTAGAAGCTGAGCAGCAACAGATTTGCTACAACAGCCTTCCTCTATGAGCATTCAAACCCCATTGCTTGCACGGGCAGGAAAACGCATCCCCTCAAAGCAGCCCCATAACCTCCAGCCCCCATGGTGGGCACGGCTGCCATGGGTGATGTGACCGTGGTCCTGCAGCCAGGAGCACCAGCTCCCATCCTGCTTCCCACCTGCCAAACCCCCAGCTCCCCGCAGTGCCAGGGACACGCTATTAATCAATGCCACATCTTTTCCTTCCCAAGTCACTGGAAAAAATGTACTAGCCCTTGCACTCCTAGAGAAGTTGGGAAGACGGGGGGAGGGGGCAAGATACCAGAATCCATTGGGCTGAAGCTGCACCCGCAGTGGATTTCACATGCCAAACACTGGTTTTCAGAGCTACTCTCTCCACAGCATATTTAAGGCTTAGCCAATAATGACAGTGCTCCCTCAGCGACAGGAATGGGCTGGAGAAGCAGGTGATGGGCAGTGACGTTCTCCACACTACCACTGCTGAGATTCCCTCCGTCCTTATCACCATCTACAGTTGGTGATGGCAGGAAGGCTCAAGGGCTTCCTCACATTCTATGGTTTCATCCAGCCCAGCCCTGGACAAACACCTCCTAAGGACACTCCTTGGAAAAGGTGACTGGCTGATAAATGACGAGACGGAGGAAAAAAAAATGCAGCTTGCTCAGAAGGGCCGAGGGTCAGCAGCAAAGCATTGCCTGTGTCCTGACCTGGGGTTCATTGGGATGCTGAGGGGCCAGCCCACCCACATGCCTGCACAGAGCAGGGGTTTGGCTGGGATGAAGCTCAAGCTCCCCTCTTAAACTCATGCCCAAGGCAGTACTGCTGGAGAAGCTGCCGCTCTCCCCCAGCACTCGTGGGTTTGGCACACGCCAACCCAAAGGTGACATGGGGACAGCCAGCAGCCCATCTGGCCTGGGGCAGGGACCTTCCAGTTATCTCAACCTTCCATCACCATGGGAGCTCCATATCTGGACACTGCATTTCAAACCTAACACTTTGAAGAAATAATAAAGCAAGGCAAATTTAACCCAACTGAGCTGGAGAAGCGAAATCTCTGCCCATTTCATTTCTAAAGACTTATGAAACAGACACAAGGGGAAGTGGAAATAGAGACAACCCTTCTCTGGAGCCCAGAGACACTTCTGATGGCCATGCAGCTGTGGAGATGGCAAGGGAAACGTAGCAGGGGACACAGTGAAGGCACAGTGAGGCCAGAATGATGCCCAGGGTGGTAGAAGCTGGGTTCCTGATGCAGCAACAGCAGCTGTGCAGGGTTAGGAAGGGTGGATCCTCTGCAAGGTACCTGAGCAGACTGAGGCACTTGGCTTTATCCAGCAGCACCCTCTGCTCTGCCCAAGGACTTCACTGTAGCTGCCAGTTCCTTAAAACCTGGGTGTGCTAATGACAGAGCTGAGGCTGCTAATACAGGACCAACTAATGAGGACAAAACTGATGTGTGATTTCTCTGTGATGCTACAGGCTCCACAACATCGAGATTATGGGAAATCCAATATACAGGGTATCTACACCAGATAATCGGACAGACTGTGAAAGCAGCCTCTACAGCTTTCTCAAGGTCATGGTAACAAACTTTCATTGTAAATGATGAGTACACCAGGACAGATCTTCCAAAACCAAGATCAGTCAATGTCATGGCCAACTTCTGAGCTCACTTGTGCTCCATGCAAGCTCACTGAACTGCATCATCCTGCCCTCATCCTGAATCCTGCTGCAGCCCTCAGCCAGCTGCCTGTGAGAGCCAGCACAACCCTCCTGCTCCGCAGTGCACGATCCCATCTGCTCAAGCACTTGGTAAAATCCTTTTTCCCACCCTTGAAAGACCTTTGCCACCAGGAGTAACCCTGCATGTAGGCACGCTTGAGCCTTCACTGACGTCACAAGGTGAATGTTCTACTGAGGTGTTACTCTTACCTGCAGAGCAGCAGCCACACCACAGCAACCCTTCCCTAACAAGGACTGGAAAATCCCTCCACGGTCTGGCAGGACTACACACCCATGGGTCTGTGCCAACAAATCTGCCCAGCAGACCATGCTAAGCACTAGTGCCAATGGTCAAATTCCAAGCTCAGGTACTTGTACTCAAGCAAAATCCACTAAAGAATTTGAAGTATGTGCAGTGACATAACAGCAGCGATGCAAGCAATGTTATGCTGTGATATCTAGAGATGCCTGGGACAGGAAACAATCAGGATCAGCGTTTCTGACATTTCTTCCTCAAGGCCTTTAGTTCCACATGCTTACTCAAAAAGCCTGAATGCCCACTGTGGGACAGCCAGGCCAGAAAAATCAGAAAAGCAATACTCACCCATCTCCTTGAGCTCCATGTTAACAAGTTCCAACCAGCAGGCATCGAGCTCGTCCAGGTCATAGCGGCTCATTCCTTGCAAGTAAGTCCTTGTAGCTTCTGAAATCTCAGAGCCAGGCAGGCTGCTCGGTGAAACCTGCGAGAGTGAGTTCTCCAGCTGAGGGATGATCCTGGAAGAAAAGAATGGGAGGTTGAGAAAGAGCCACAACTCACAACAACATTCTGTTTCTTGCCGTGGAGGGTGAGACCACACTGGGTGCCTGACTCTGCGAAGGAAAGCAAAGCCACAGCACCCGAAGTCAGGCCATGGGCTGGCACTGACAGACAGCCCCAGCACACCAACTACAGCAAGATTGTTCCCATTCATCTACAGAAATTAACTCTTCACATGAGAAAAATGAGGTGCAATGGAGATGATGATCCAAGTGCAGACAGCAAGCCCCCCAGCCATGAACTCCTCCATGAACACCCACAGTGTGCTGTACACTGCAGTGCCACACCTACACCGTGCTGGGCAGCACTTTGGCACACGTGGCACTGGAGAACATCCCATGGTGGCCTGTGAGATTTGTTCTGAGTGCTCTCTAATCACAACCACAGGGATGGGGAAAGGAGCTGCCTCATCTGCTGCGAACTCCCTGTACAGAGAGCGATCAGGCGCTGGCTGTCAGCTCTTCTGCCTTTCCTTGGCAACTCTGCAGCAATATGCATGATACTTGCCATGCACATGTCAACAGTGCCATGCCTAATGACATGCAAGCAGAGGACAAGCTGGAAATGAGAAGCAGCCTGTGGTGCCAGCTGACAGATCTCAGCAAAGTTGGGAACTGGAGCTTGCTGCAGTATTTGCACAGCTCACATTTCCTCCCCTGAAATCCACCTCCTGGCACAGATACCAAGCCAGAAAGATGCTGCAAAGAAACAGCAACCAAACATCAACTTGCTGCAGCATGTCAGCCCCTTCCAAACAGCTTCTCCCCATGCAAAGCTGGAGGACCCAGCCCTGCTCTTGCACCAGTGCCAGCTGGACAGGCCGCTGATCCCTGGAAGACTTTTATCTGCCTTCTGTCCTACTACGTAAGCTAATGTCAGAGCATCGAGTGCCTTGTGCTCTGTGATGAGTCTGGGGCAAAGCCATGGTGTCCATCACATAACCAGATGAATTGTGGTAGCAGATGCTCCAAGGTCTGTATGTGCCAAGGAGAGACACTTGGCCCAGCTGTCCTCGGGAACGGGACCCTACCTGCCTTGCCCAAGGTCAGGAAGGAAATCTATGGCAGGGCAGGAAAAAGAACCTGGAGTTTCTGCAGACCCAGATATGCAGTTTAACTGCTGTCCTCCGTGGTCACAAACACTGGAGGTACTTCCAGAGATGCTAGCAGGAGAAGCAACAATTTATGGCTCAGAGAGGGAAACATCAAGAAATGGGTTCTTAGAATCTCTTTTGCTTTACTTTCCCCACCAGCAAATTGAAAATAAAGATGTGACCCAATGTCCAGAGTACATCTCCAAATTTAAGTTCAAGAACTAAAAAGAGCCACATGGAAGGACAGCTCTTAGTCCCCACATTTTAAAACAATCTCA
The DNA here is from genome assembly GCA_013397815.1 of Aleadryas rufinucha. NCBI lineage: Eukaryota > Metazoa > Chordata > Aves > Passeriformes > Aleadryas > Aleadryas rufinucha. The sequence goes on along the minus strand of VZTH01013612.1, from coordinate 485,158 downwards.
CTGTAATCTAGGACAGGACTTGGGGATTCACTGACATTTCTATTTAATGCAGAAAGCAGTAATAATACTGAAACTAGGCCTGCTCCAGCCACAGCTTCAGGATTGGCATCTAAGGACCTCCCAAACCCCTAAAATCAGATAATCACAGAACAGATAGGGTTGGAGGGAACCTTAAAGATCATCCAGTTCCAACTCTCCCTGCCATGGGCAGGGACAACTTCCACTATCCCAGGTTGCACCAAACCCCATCCAGCTTGGCCTTGGACACTTCCAGGGATGGAGCAGTCACAGCTTCCCTGGGCAACCTGTGCCAGGGCCTCACCACTCTCACAGGCAAGAATTTCGTCCTAATCTCTAATCTAAATCTGCCCTCTGTCAGTTCAAAGCTATTCCTCCCTGTCTAGTCACAACACACCCATCTAAAAAGTCCCTTTCCAGCCTTTCTTGTAGCCCCTTTAGCCTCTGGAAGATGCTATTAACAAAAAAATAAAGCAGGAGCTGCTGGTGCAATGTGCATTGGTTCACATCAGACTGAACCTCTCCTTCCCATGAGCCCAGGTCATCCCTGCACAGAAACAGGCCCTTGGTGGGGCAGCAGCCAGGCTGGGCACAGCCTTGTTACAGGAGAAACCTCAAAGCTGTTGAGAAAAAACCAGTTCTCCACCTGCAATGAACGTTTCTGTTGGGAAGAGCTGCCTGAGCAGGCACAGGCCAGGGCCATAAGCCTTCATTAAGCCGAGTTACACAAGCTGCTCACCCAACAGCCCCTGCAACAGGTGATGCTCTGACACCCAGCCAGCCACGGATGCTCGGGATGGCAGCAGGAAAGAGCTGCTATTTTTACCCTGGCATAAAATTGCAAAGATTAATGCTCTGTGTACATATCAAAGGAGTATCCTGAACAGGTCATTTACTGTACTGACAGCACTGAAAAGCACTCGGTGTGATAGAGATGCTGATGTGACCGGAGCAATCCCTTGGGGTTATCTCACACGGTGCATACTGCCTGCCATGAGCCGTGTGTGGGACACAGCACCTGCCTGAGCCTGGGCACGTCCACTCCCACCTGGGCACACAGCCTCCACCTCCCTTCTGCAGATATCTCGAGGAGAAGTTTTGCTGAACCTGATGCTCAGAGACAGGAGACAAGTGACTCTCCCCTTAAGTCATGCACCTGCCTCCCCAATGCTCCCAAACCCCCCCAAAACCTGGATGCATGTTTAGACTCTCAAGTCCTGGCTTTGCCCAGTCCCTGATGATGCAGAGATCACAGGGAGCTCAGGGGCTTCCTGATGGTAACAGCACCACCAGCACTCCATGTCCAGCTTTTTCTGACACCACAATTAAATGCAGTTTCCTCTGGTTTACTGGGAACTGGCACTTACACAGTGACATTTTGCTTCTCACCACGTCACTGATGATGAAGATCAAGGTAATGAAGATACAAACATCTAACAAGCTTACCAGCACTCTGTTAAAAGGTTTGAAATGTGCCAATGCAGAGATAGCAGGTGCCTCTCCCTGTCTGGGAACACAGGGATCAGGGAGGGATGATCAGGTGCTGCAGCACCCAGCAGCCACTTTCATACAAGGAATAATTATTAATATGAAAACTATCTTCTTAAGAGGACCACTAAACTTCAAAAGTAAAATTTCTTCCCCATGACCCCATGCTGATCTGGCAGCATGGGCTGGGATCCCCTGGAGTTACTTCAGGCTTGGGGATGCTGGGACATGTTCATGCCATATTGTCACCATTTCAAATATCAGCAAACTGAGAATGTCAGAAATGAAGAAACTGAAATAGCAGCTAAATTATTTTTTATACAATGAGCAGCTTGTATAACCCTATGAAGACCTGCTGGAAGCCTGGTCCAGACCAAATCCCTGACTCATCTGCAACACTCAGTTAAACACAAGGGTTTTATGGTTTGCAAACAATTCAGCAAACCCTAAGAGAGGCTGTGCCTGTTCCCATGAACATTCCTCCCACCCCGAGGGGAGCTGGAGGCTGCCAGATGCTGAAGCTCACATGGGGCATCCCAAGCCTCTGGGAAGACCAAGCAGGATGCAATGCCTAGAGGTGCACAGCCTCCCACTGATTCCTGAATTTGCTCTGGTAGAAAAAATCACATTCCTAAAAAGCAGCCCACTCCTTCCTGACACATGCTAACACACCTGCAAAGGGCTTCTTGGTGTTGAGATATAAAGATCAATGACTGCAGTGACAGTGCCTTGGGCTAGGCGCAACACTGGAAGGAAGAGATCCTACAGTTTAATACAAGAGAGCAATCCTTTGGGAAAGACCATGCCCTGCCTCACAGCAATACAGAAAACAGACCAAGCTGGGCACCCTTCCTCATCTCCAATAGCTTCAAGAAACTGGAGCCCAAAAAGCTGCAAGCTTTGCACTGTCCAAACACTGCAGCAGAAACATAGCAAGAAAAAGGGAACAAAGCACAGAGGCTGCCCTCACCAGTGTCTATCCATCTCCTGCTGGGCACCAAGAGCTGGGGATGTCATCAGTGCTCCCCTTCTGTGCAGGGACAAGTCTTAATCCATTTGGAAACCATGTTTCCAAATAGGTGCTAAGTGCACAAAGAAATACCCAGTCTGGGTGATGAGGAGTCTGCACACGTGCCACCAACCCACCCAAATTCCCTGCACCATCATGGAAAAGAATCACAGAGGCAAAGCCTCCATCAAGAGCCAAACCATTCACAGAAGCTCAATTACACTGGAGGAGCATTTACTCCTTTATTTATCCAGCCAGCCAGAGACACAGCATTTTAAAAAAATCCTGTATCAATCAAAGGCTCATTTAAACGAAGGGCTGAAAATTGGGATCAGCCTGAAAAGCACAACAAACCTGAGGCCATTAGTCTGAAAGTGGGTCTCAAGGGCACTTGAGGAAAAGGAGTAAGTGGACCCCAATACTCTTGAGGATCACATCTATCCCTGGAGAAGATTACACAGTAATAAAATATACTCAGCAAATTCCCATGGTTAATCATCTCTGTAAACTGAATGCTTCACTTGGCTGAAGGGAGAAGGCATTTTTTTCTGTATGCTCCCTTTTAATACATCAGATAGAAATAATTAATCCTGCATAGTGTTTCTCATTTAAAAATACTTAATTTTATTACAAGGAAGGCTTTAGTCAGTCATCTTTTCTTTACCTCCATTCCAGTCTAAATTAGTCTTGTCCAATGTCCACAAATAAATCAGCTTAGGAAAGTCAGTGGAAAGATAGCTCTGCCAGCAACCTTCAATGGATGCTGATACTGTTCCTACCGCCAGCTCCACTTATGGGGGAATTCTCCTGTGGCACATGACAGCTTTAAAAGGGCAATTTAAAGGGATGATTTTCACCTTCTGTTTATTAAAATAGTATCTAGTAGGCCATTTGGACTGGATGGCCCATCTTCTTATGAACTTAAGCTAACAGATTCTATAGATGCTATTGCCTCTCAACAGCAGAGCAGAATTTAAGACATTAGAAAAAGAGCCTGGGGGTATAAGGGGGAAGGATGGGGTTGGAGATGGTGGTGGACAGTCACAACAGAGCCACAGCCCACACACAAAGGTTTGTGACCCTCAGCATACCCACACCCAGATTTACTGACCGTGTTACTCCTACTTCTTGAATTTTATGGCTTCTAGTAAAGGCTATAAAACCATGAGCCAAAAACTATATTCCCAAAGCTGGGTTCAAAGAAGAAAGGGAACGCCAAGAAGATATTAAATGGTTAGGTCTTAAATTAACTGGCCTGATGTTCAGACCTGCATGCAAGCTGGCTGGACCGGCTGGATGAGCCTAAAAGTGTCTTTAGGATCCAGGTCTTGGTGCTAACAGGTACCTGCACACTTCACCCCTCCCCTCCTTGGCTGAAGATACTCCAGGTAACATCTGGAGCACCCTGGTCACCAGCACAGAGAGCTCAGGGCCCTGTGGGCACCCTGCTGTCACTCCTGGCATAAGCCACCTGACACCAGAGGCCCTGGACCCTGTGGGAGGGACCACGGGTACCTTGAGTCTGCCAACACATCCTCCTGTGGATGGAGGAGGGGGCTGGAGGGAGCTGGTCCCAGGGAGGAGAGAGGTGACACAGTGTATCTCAAGAGGCCACTGTCACCAAACCCTTTTATTTTAAAACAAACAAGAACCTGAGCAGAATGAGATGGCACCGCTGGGACCACTTTGTGCAGAAAATAAACGATTTGCAGTATTTCCTTATTGGCTGCTGGAGCCAAAACCCCCTCAAGATTTGGCAACAGCCTCTGAAAATCCATGAAAATTCATCATACGTACATCAACAGAGCAGCCGCGGGAAGGGGAACCTGTGGTGGCTGATGGCCCTGTCTGCCACTCATTTTGCACCATTTGTAGGCTGTCATCATGGAAGGGGCTGGAACAGGCACATTCCCAGCAAAAGAAGTTGATGGATGGAACTTAACATCAACCCTTCCTGTGTACATCCATGCTTGAGCCAAGAGCCCAGTGCCACCACGCAGTTTGTCCCCACTGCTGTTGATGGGCACAGTGGGTGGCTGGGCTGGCATTGCCCTCTGCTATAACCTAAACCTTCCTTTAAGTGTTTGTCCCAAAAACCTACACAGCCAGTTACATGCGTGGCTCAGCCGTGAAGCTCCACTAGGCTTTTGCTGCTGTCCTGAGAGAACAAAGCAGCTGAATTTGGCCCCAGGAGGATTCACCAAGCTCTGGTAACAGGAGCAGCTGTGCCCAAAACGCACCCCCTGACTGCACAGACATCAGCGGCTCGTGCTCAGCTCTGTGAAGGTCCCTTTGTGTTACCCGAGTGGCACTGAGGACGTTCAGGAAGGGGTTAATGCTGCTTGCAGCAGCGTCCTGCCCTCCGGGTACCAGCAGCCAGTGAGTGCAGCTCCAGGTGACGTAATGCCTGTGTGGCTGTGCGGGCTGCACTCCCCATCCCTGCACTCCCCATCCCTCCTGCGCTGGAGATGCGTCAGGGACCCCAGGATGTCTCAGGGACCCTGCTGTCCTCTGCCAGGCAGGGACCAGCCCAGGACAGCGGCACAGCTACGCCCACCGTCCCTTTAGCTGCCGCTGTCGTCTTTCCCAGCTGAATTCCGACACTCAGCACTACCCGGTGAATATTAGAAATTTTCGTTATCGGCTTTTAAAACATCCCTGGCCATCAGGAGCGTCTGATCCGTGACCAGCACAGCACAGCTCCGCAGGGCACAGCCTCGCCACCCGCAGCTGCCAGCACGTCAAACTCCTTTCGGCTCCGGGACCGTTCAAGGGCTCTCTCTTTGGGCTGGGAAGTCCCCCTGTGACAATCCCATTCCTTGCAGAACGTTAAGGATGGGCTAGGGTGGCCTCTCGCGAGCTGCTGGCAGTTTAGGATTTACATAGGCAGGTTCTGGAAGTTTTACAAAAATGCAGGTGAAGCTCCCAATTACAATTAACAGGTGCAGTAAGAAAAATGCTTAGTTGTTCCCTCCCCATCTGAAATCTCCTTCTGTAACAGCCTGTAACCATAGTGGGTCCTTCCAGACCTCTGGAATAACTTAATCCTCTAAGGAGAAAGTGATTCACTCTTCTTTGATGTGATAAAAAGAGGAAAACAAGTGAACAGGAGGCACTAAACAGCCATCTTGTGAAACCCAGACAGCTTTTCCAATTCCATTTCTGAGCTGTTTATCACCACATAAAAAGCCTGATACCCAGCAGACTAGAGAAAGACCCGTGTTGATGTCCCTGTCTTTCTCACGTTTATATTCCAGCCTAAATCACACTGAGATTCAGCTCAACTAATGAATTATTTAAGTTGCAACTCTGATTCAGTTCCCAGAGAATCATTTTGATGTAGATGGGAGTAGGGACCTGGTACAGAAGCATTCAGGTGCAGAGCAGTGTCTGCTTTCCCAAAGCAGAGGAGAGCACCACAGCACAGCTGGGTTCATCTCCACAACTTCTGTGAGAGGAAAACCACGGCTGCAGGGACCCAGCAATGGCTGGGCAGCGGTTTGCTGGTGGGCTGGTTGGAACAACAAAACGCAGATGTTTCTCTGGTTGACTAGACAAAAACAGTGTCTGGGCTGAGAGCAAAATACACACAGTTTCTGACGCTGTGCAAGGATCTTCTCCATATTCCCTTCCCCCTTTCTCTCTCTGTGCCATTCAGCTCTAGCAGCGGTGTCGAAAGCAGCAGGAGGGGACTGTGCCCTGCTGCTGGGAGGGGACACATCCTGTGCTGCTCTTCTGGCTCCAAAACCCAGCAGAACCCAGCAGCCTCCAGTTCCAGGGCAGCTGCAGAGGATGCTCACACAGCACCTTCTCCCTGCAAGCATGCAGGGCAGAGCCAGCCCCAGCACCCACAGGTGCTGCTCTCTCCCTTCTCCCCGAGCATCACCGATCTACCTGGCGGCCCTTCAGGGACTGATGTCACACAGCAACCTTCTCCAAACCCAGCCTGCAGGCTGCCAGTATCCTGCTCATTTCCATTTAAGCAATATATATCTTGGAATTGCTACTAGAGAGGCCAGGGACACTTGAGTGTGTGTTTTCTGGATATAAAAAGACAAAAAAACGTTGCTTCTTTATGTAACTTAAGCCAAGCTACTAACATTAAAGCATCTGGAATTAATTATCCCAGCCAGATAATGTTTCCACAATTACTTCAGTAATGCAAACAGCTCCACTTGCCTTTGTATTCACCTACTAATGGAGACCAGAAACAGAAGACATGAGCAATGGTGGCAGCTCTGCACCTGCCATGGTCTGAGCATAAGCCATGGCAGATCAGGAACTGGACAAATCCCCCTGACACTGTTACTCACAGAGCTGAGTATGGGAAAGCTCAAAACAGAGACATAGGCACAAGATGACAACTCCCATCCATCAGCACAGTGTCATCACACGAATCTCCTTAAAGAAACCCAGCCCAGTGAAAGCAAGGCTTTGAGGAATGTGAAAAGGCAGCATCCAGACTCTTTTAATGTGTTCTGGATCACTGAACTAACGCTGAACCCTGAAACACATGAGAACAGTTGTGACGCTGAGTCACTCGAGGCAGCACACAGCCCATCCCAGAAAACAAGGAGGGATCTGCCTGCCTCTTCCACCATCCACATGCAGCCATGCTTGTTTGGGTGCACCTCATGAAACCCCAGAATGGTTTGAATTGGAAGGGACCTTTAAAGGCCACCTAATCCAAGCCCCATGCCACGAGCAGGGACACCTTCAACTAGATCAGATTTTCCAAATCTTCTTCAAATGCACTGAAAGAAACCACCTAACAACTCTCCTCCACCTCCCCAATGTCCTGGGAACATAGTGAAGCTCACTTTCCAACAATACTTCACCTAAATTGAACAGCATTATCCACAGCAGCTCCAAGAACTGAGCAGCTATTTCTGCTGCTGGGCTATCCTGCTCCTCCCATCACTCAGGAGAGCACTTAAAAGTAATAGTTCCTTGCATTGTTCAAAGGGGACCCGAGGTGCACTAAATCATGTAGAGGTGATTTCATTAGTGCTGTGGTTGCAAGGCCAGCAACCGGAGCTGCTGGGGTTTGCCTGGCTACACACTAAATCCACGGTTCTGCATGGAGAGCAGAGGCAATGGAGTGAGATGTGGAGGCTCTCAAGGCTGTACCAAACCAGAGTTGGTCCCAAGAGCTATAAACCTTGTTACAGAGCAGCAGGAAATCAAGTTCACTCATTCTATACATTTGCTGCTGAAGTACACTTGACTTTCTGTGTGCTTGATCCAGTATAAACCACAGGCATCCACTGGGAGGATTAGCAAACATTCAAAATAAAAGTCCAAGTGGCTCAGAATGAGGTAAGAACAGGCTGGATTAACACATTTCCCATAGCAAACTAATAAAGGTAAGGACTTGCTGAAAGCCCACACAAGAACTTGTCAAGCAGAGAGTAAACCAGAAATGATGACAAGTAACAGGCAGAGTAAATCACACTTAACTCCTTTGCGAAGCACTCGCAGGCACTGGGCACGAGCCAACAACCTTCTGCAGCACCACTACCACCTTCTGCAGCACCACTATCACCTTCTGCAGCACCACTACCACCTTCTGCAGCACCACTATCACCTTCTGCAGCACCACTACCACCTTCTGCATGGCCCTGACCCTCTGAACTGCTGCTGCCCTGGGTGTGATTCATCCCATCCTAAACCAGGTACCTGAAACACTGGCAGGACAGACCACCCTGTGCACAGCCCATCCCTCCCCACTGTCTGCAGAGCCAAGGGCTGCCTGAGCAGATCTGACTGGAAACCTCCCTTTCCCAGTGGCAGAGCTGGAGATGAAACTCACTGACGCTACATCGCTAGGATTATTCTGCTGTCCTGGATCAGTGCCACCGGCCAGCCCATCCTCACCACAGCCAGTTGTCACTGTGGGGGTCCCCAGGAATGGGCAGGCAGGGAGCTTTCTTCTCCCCACACATGTCCCAGGGCTTGTGATCAAAACATTTAGGCCTAGGGCAGTTGGGATTTTCATTTCTTTTGATCAGAGCACAGTCTCTGAGGGAAGTGTACATGTATTTCTGGAGCATACCAGAACTCAGGCATATTTAAGGGCAGGCAGCCACAGAATGGGGATAACCAACCCACGAAATAGCCCTTTGTAAAATCGCCAGCATGCCATCTGCAAGCTCCAAACTCACACATTTTTCATGATGAGCTGGAGGGAAGAGAAAAAAAAAACAGGGAAAAAAAAAGGAAAAAAAAAGGATTATGTTAAAAAAAAAAAAGCTCTGCTCCAAAAGCTACTCAAACTGCTGCAGAATCCTGCCTGCCCCTTCTGCAGCAAAGCCCAAGGGAAGCTGCTGATGAGTCAACAGCCAGCCTGCGTTGCCGACCGAGGAAAGGAAGTCCAATCTCACCACTCGAGAACAAAGTGTGCTGGTTCATCGAGCACACACTGAGAACGCAGCCTCAGGAAGCCCTCCCCAGGCTGGGAGCCGCAAGGATACAGCCTGACTGCCGGCCAGCACTCCCGAGGGACCGGGAGAGGTGACGTCCACACACAGCTGGGACATCTGCGTCGTGCCACCCTGCTGCCAGGCCAGCCTGGCCACTGTTCCTCAGGCTACCATGCTCCACATCGCAGCAGAGACTGCTCCTGGAGAGATTTTCTCCCTTTGCTGGAATCGCTCCCTGGCAGCACTGGGTGCTCTGGATGCAGCACCCAGCCCTGCAAGGAGGAGCTGAGGTGTCTGCTCACTGCAAGATGGGGGGCAGGGACATGTCCCAGCCCTACACCCACTACTGGTGCACCAGTTCATTCTCCCCACCTCAGTACACTCATCTCCAGCACTGCTTCCCGCAAACAGACCTGCTCTGCATGCCTCCTCTTCCATCGACACTGGTATCACAAAACCACAACCTGTCAGCAACTACAGACCCTTGGGAAGAGCTGCTGGAGCTCCTGGAGACGTGGGGGCAACTCCTTACGGGAGTCCAGTAAAGAACAACACAGCTCGGAGGAGATGAGCATGGACCGGGCAGCCCCACACCACCATGATCCAGCCAGCCCTGCACCAGCTGGATGTGTTCCCACGAGCACAGCAAGGAGCTGCTTGACCTGTGCGTGTGGTCATCAGAGAAGGGCAGAGGGGACTGAGGGAGGAGGACAGGACAGGGACACACACACACCGGCTGATGCGGCAGACGGCGTTTGCGCTGCTGCCGCCGCCATCGCCGAGCTGGTACTCGCCGAGGTTGTGCCTTCCTGTTGCCACAGCACTTTCTGTTTTCTGTTAAAACAGGGCCACAGCGACGATGCAAGTATAGATCTGCGATGCCAAGAATATCTGGGAAGCGTGCCAGCAAGAAGCAGCCTTCCTGCTCGTCCTCCCGCTGTGTGCAAATTCACAGGAAACAGAATCTACAGCACATACTAATGTGGCTTAATGCAAGATCCAAGAGCCACCTCGAGATCCTGCTCGCATCCCCGTCAGCCTGGGGAAGGAGCCACATGCCAAGAACATTAAATCATTAAATAAAGGAGGAAATAAAACCTGTACAGGTGCATAAAATCCCACGTAGGTGCCACTGCTTTATGAACTGATGCTCTGCTGTGCAAGTTCAACACGCTGCCAGCATCGCCACCAGTAGCAAGCCTGGGTCAGGTCCTGGCACATCCACTGCTCAGAAATGACTTCAAGTCTTCTACGAGCACCCGTATCAAACCAGCAAAGCCCACATCCTTTGGGGTTTATTATGGTGTGACTCTGGGAATACAAAGCTCATCTGAAACATCTCCTTCCCATTTACAACAGGAGAGGTACCCAAGGCCCTGATGCTCCCAAACTGCTGATAACTCTTACCCTTACTTTACCATGTTTAATCCTTAAGCTGTGCTAAGATGAGCCAACTTTGCATCCAACACCCAACTGCACCCCACACCAGATTGGGACCTTGTACCTGGCTCTGCTCATGCTTGAAATCTCTCTGCCTCTATTTACACATATGTAAAGTAACTGCAGAGCTCACACAGGGGCTGTAAGGCTCAGCTCTGGTTCAAGAAAGCAAGTGGAGATCCTTCGACATGGGCTCTAGCAGAGATGGAATACACTGGGATGTAGTGTCACCACCACCCACACTGCAGGTGGATGACCAGGCACATGGGCAGGGGATGTCAGCCTGCCTGTTGGAGGGGAAAGCTGCCCTGACTACTCATTCCTCTGATAGCTCCCATGTGACTGGAAGTGGCTTTTATTGCCACACAGGAGCCCTTCAAGCTCCAGGCAATTCTCAGGCATGTCATCATACAAAATAAAACCCTTCTGAGTAGCCATGAGCCAAAAGTGATCATGGAGAGGAAACGGATGAACTCCTGTACTGCCTCTGATGACCCTGGCATCCAGGTGGCTGCCAGCAGCATCCTCCTGGGACAACAAGCCAAGATATGCTGCACCTCTTCCCTCCCTGCTTTCCTCACAACTGCACTGCAATCTGTGCTAACCTAGAAAGGACTCTCGAGTTTAAGGTGGCTCTTAGTGGAGGCATTTTGAGACAGCTGCTTTCTGGGGAAAGCATTCCTTAAAATACAGCTCCTGCCTTCTGCCTCACCCCCAGCTTTTGACATTTTACAGCTCCAGTAAAACAAAATGTTTTAAAAATCTAATTTTCAGCTTTGGAGGCACAAAACCTAGAGGCAGGGTGCAGGCAGGGAGAGCCGGTTTCCAAGCAGCCAGGCAGGAGATGAAAAGAGCAGCAGTGGCTGCGTGCACGGCACCTTTCAGAGGACGAGATCCACCTCTGGAGCGGGAAGCGACTCCCGCACGCTCCATGGCACAACCCACTGGCTGCCAGCGGCTCAACAGGACAGGGAACCCCTGGGCATCAGCACGATGGGCTGGGGATTATTTTGCCCGCAGTGTTTGTCTGTTTGCCAGCTCCCGGGGCTCCAGTGTCTTCTCCCCAGCCCCCCCCACCTCCCTCTAGGAATTTCACATGGAAGTGGCTGTCAGAAGTGACAACATCAGGACTGGATTAGCACAGGCATCCCTCCCTAAGGGCAGGATGCTCTGTTACACCTCTGAGATGGGGGAAAGCAGAGCGCTGACAGCGAGGAAGAGCGTCAGCCGCTGGGCTCCACATTTCCAGTCTACAAAAAACATCAATGCAGGGACTTTTTTCAGCAGATTAAAGGAATTTGGATTGTCCATATCCAACACAGAGAGGATGTTCGGTTTCGATCAAATTTTTTGTTTGAGTAGGGAAAAAGGAAAAGTTTGGAAGCAAAGGAGGAAAGTGATGCAGAGGCCACAGGGCAACAGCCACAGGGTGGGGGCAAAAGCAATAGCTCAGGTAGGACCAGCAAGGTACCTGCTCCTGGGATGGAGACTGGGGTGAATTAAAGCAATTAAACGGGGGAGGTAAATGGAGTCATAAGGCCATTTAAGGCTGTGCTCTTAAGGCAGGTGAAATAGAGTCATCTCTTGTGAAAAAACATTTGACATTCCTCCAAAACAGGGCAAGATGCAAGAGGGAGTTGTCTAACCCTGGAGATAGCAAAATGACTGCAGTCTGCACTGTCCATGGCAGTCCAACACTGACCTTTCCACCTCCCATGCTGTCCTCTCCGCCTCCCATTCTTGTATCAGTGGCCCAAGTGGGAAAACCTTGAGGGCAGGGATGTTTTGGGAGGAAGAGCTGCTCAGCAGAAGCACTACATCTCTGCTATGCCTTCTGGTGTGCATGTGGAGAGATGCTGTCCTGATTAAAAAAAAATCTGGCAGTGTCACTGCCTCTCCCCCTGGAATGTGCATCATGGCTACAAACCAGGTGCAACCATTAACACTGCTGTAAAATGAGCTCTTCATTCCACTCCCATCACACTGGGGAGGGCAAAATATCCCAAAAAGGCATCTGTCTGAGGACAAAGCCCTTCAGGCCATGCTTGCTGTCCTGCCAGCAAAGAGAGATGGTTCAGGCAGTTGAGACACAGTGCAAGACAGAGCAACAGGAGAAGAAAGAAGAGGAAGCTGAGGCTGTGGGCAAGCAGCACAATCTCCAAGTAGCCCAGGAGCAGCCTGGGATGAGCAGGGCATGACACAAACTAGAGGGGCTGCAGAAACCCACCAGAGATTAGCTGGGAGTGATGGAGCCAGCAATGAGTATCTTTGAGAGGTCACAGAGAATGGGTCAGATTTCAGAATTACAGAATGGATTGGGTTGAAAAGGACCTTAAAAGGATCATCTAGTTCCAACTCCCTGCCATGGGCAGGGACACCTTCCACTAGACCAGGTTGCTCAAAGTCCTGTCCAGCCTGGCCTTGGGCACTTCCAGAGATGCAGCCACAGCTGCTCTGGGCAACCTGTGCCAGCACCTCATCACCATCACAGGGAAGTTCTTCTTAATATCTGTTGCTTTAAAAATAAAACAAACTCTTTGTACAGCAAGTCTTGAACTCAAAACAATGTTGAGGTACTGAAGAAAGAGCTGGAACTATTTCAGGAGGCAATTCATCAAGGATTGTGGAAAAGTGCCAATTTTGAGAATAATCAAACAAGCAAAATAATCCCAAGAATTAGGAAATTCTTCAGAGGATAACCTGACACTGGAAGTGAAACTTCACACTCAAGGTGAGTGGACAGCACCAGGATGTCCCCTCCAGAAACCAAGGGCATATCATTGTGGTGATGGGGGTACCAGAGCAGGACAGAGTGGGATGGGGACCGAGGACTGAATGACCTGTGCCAGGCATCACTCTAGGAATATCCATGTATGAAAACATGCAGCAGAGCTGCTCCAGGACCCCCAAATCCAAGGGCTTGGAGACAAGCAGAGAGGCACATCTGCAGCCTGTCCTGCACCCCAGAAGCCCCTGGCTGTGAGGTCTGGGATGCCAAATCCCACTGCTGTGAAGCAGCACTCCCAGCTCTACATGGGCACTGCCAGCCCAGGCAGTGCCAAGCCATCACTTTTCGGCTGGAAATAGCCCCGGCACAAGCCCTCAGCTGGGAAGCAGAGCACTGGTGAGGCCAGACTGCGGTTAGCTATCAAAGACAACTAAAAAAAGATATTTCACACACAGGCTTTTTTTTCCCTTCTCTTTTTTTTTTTGGTTGCATTTTTTTTTTCTTCCCAAGGATTAAATCAACTCAACAGCCCCTTTTACAACTTCCCTTTTGATGTGTTCAGACTCATTAAAGTTTCATTTCTTTCTCTGTTTTCCCCGGGGGAGGAAGGGGAGCGTACACAAAAGTTTATTTCAGAAGCGGGGTCGGCAGCTGCAGCAGCAGCAGCTGCTGTTGCTGTGGGACAAGCGGAGCCTCCACCAGCCTCTGCTCCGTGCCCAAATCCCTTGGCAGAACACACGCCCCTGCAGCCACCCTGCTCCCGTGAGCAGCCCCGGCACCACCCTGGCACTGGGCTCCACGAGTGTTTCTGCAGGGTGCACACGCGGCATCACACGTCACGAAGGGAACACACAAGAGATGCCAAGCTCCTGCAAACCCTGTGGGGAGTTTTGGGTCTGATCCTGCAAGTTTTCAGATCCAACCCTGGGGTCCCTTCCCAGCCTGTTCAGTTCCCCCCACTGGCAGCACCAGACTGTCCCCCACAGCTTTGGCCACTGCCCTGGGATAATCCCCTGCACACATCAAGGGAGTAGCAGCTCCCCCATGTTTCCTTCTTGCCTGAGCAGCTGTTTAAGTGTCTATTTTAAAACTCAGTTCCCTATTTTAAAATAGCTAATGAGCCCCCGATCTCCGCTGACAGACGTCGTCTCTGCAAGGTCTGGGAGATGCTTCTCTGCTTGCTGGGCTCCTTTTCCCAAACCCTGAATCTCAGCATGCCCAGCACGTCTCCAATCCGCACAAACACGGTAAAGAGGGAAGTTTTTAATTTAAGGGCCAACTCCTGCTCCCCTACCGTGAAATACCAGCAGTACAAACACGTGCTCCTAGACAGAGATGCATCAAGCAGCCAGGCAGAGGCTGGCATTCTGTGCAATTTTCTGCTGCTATTTTTTTATCATCCCTTCGATTTTATCAGATCTTTTTTAGAATTTCCTAACCAAGAGCAAACAAGGAGCTGTCCCAGCTGGCCACTGCCCAAAAAAAGCCATGCACATGAGAGGGACTTTTCAGGATGCTGTGGGAGGTCCCCATGCATCCCTGTGCAAGCCCAGGATCCCAAGCATCACCGTTACATGCTCTCCGTGCACCCCACCAAGGCAGAGGGAACCCAACAGAGAGGACCAGGCAGAGAGGGCCTTGTGGACACAACCAGATGGAGGGGACCCTGCTCACTTACCTGACCACAGGCTCAGGAATGGCCTCGGCACTTGCTGGCACCTGGACACCCTTCTCCCACTCCTGCCTCCAAGGATCAGCCAGAATGTAGTACTCATCAGGGCTCAGCTGGAAGGAGTCAGGGATCTTCATGGCTGTTATCAGATCCGTCCGGAAAACCTGCACCAGAAAAAACCCATCCTGAGTGCAGAGGTCTAGCAGAGGCTGGGGACACACGTGCCTGGGGAGGGTGTCCTGGGGAAACTGCCCCCAAGGGACAGCACAGCAGGTGTCTGCATCACCAATGGTGTGGCTTCAGGGTGCCACTTCAGGTCCCTTCAGGGTGAGGTTTCGGCATAGGAACATGGCAACAGGCAGGGACTCCCCTCCAGCCAGGCAGTGCCAAGAGCCCAAGCTCTGCAGCTGCAACCCCTCCAAGGTCCCCCATACTGGGCAGTCAGGAAATCTAGCCACAGGGTGTGAGCTTGGACAAGATGCAGACCAAAAATTAGTATTAAACTAAAGAAACAGGCCGCTTTATCTTAGGGGATTGATGCTTTCAGCGCAGCTGCACAAATCTACTCCAGATGCCAAGGGATGTACAGCAACTGGGCTTTTCCACGTTCAGCCTTCACAGGGAAAACGATGCTCTTGACATGAATGAAGATGTGGGAAACACAGAGCCACTTTGTCCCAGGCACCTTCATGTCCTCCTCATGTCACCTCACCATCCTGAGCACCTTTGTGTCCCCTTCAGGTCACCTCACTGCCCCAAGCACAGCACCTTCATGTCTCCATCACATCATCTCATTGTTCTGAACAGGGACAGACAAAAGGTGAAGGTAAAGAATAGCCAGCTAAAAGATTATCTAGGTGCTGCTTACCCATTCACGAACACAGATTTTTCCTGACTTAATAAACCCCCTGTGAGATCAACACTGGTTCCCCCCTGTAGGAAAATCCTCCAGCCCTTCAGTCAGTGAATGGGTTCATTCTCCATCTCATTCCTGGCCCTGCAGCATCTTCTCCCAATACACAAGGATGAAAAACTCATTCTAAAAATATCCCTCGCGGTAAGTAAGGTTTTCCTTCCAGAGGGTTGCCTGACAGCAATGACTCGAGCAATCCTGCCTCTTGCAGCATAAAAATAAATTGTAAATGAAAATGGATGATTTCTCCTCTCTACCATCTGCTATTAGCTGGAATAATAACTGCCAGTGCCAGCAATCCTGCCTGGACACCACCTCACTCCATCCCTGCTACTTCTGCATTCCTTCCACAAGGCTGGGATGGATCACATGTTTTCTCTGGATATAGTTTAATCTCTTCACAGTCTGCTCTCCAAATGAGAATTGCTTTGTCAGAATCACAAAAAATAATACAATATAGTTTTACCTTTTTTGATACAAAGATAACACACCTTGGAGAGTATTTGGGAACCCAAATCGGCTGAAATGCAGGAAACTAGACGTTAACTAAGACCACTGAGACCAGTATTTAGGTCAGTTTGTTTAATCCTCAGAGTCTCAGCTGCTAACCCAATTAGGGTTAAATACAATATATAAACAACCTTTGCTATGTTGGGACCTCTGAATTTTACTGGTACTTTCCTCCTGATGCAGCTGTTTGGAGACATTTTTGACTATGTCTATATAAACCTCATTTGAGTTGGTCAGACACGATCTTGGCACAACACCCTTCAACAAACATAATTAATAGCCTATCTATTACAGTCAGCTCAGTTTGGGAAAGATCAGGGTCCTTTAAGTCTCTCTGTGCTACAAACACATGGTTGCAGAAACCACAGTAACCTTTTAACACACTGCCAGTGGGGGAAATAAAAAAAAAATATTAAGAGAGGCATTAATTAAACATGAGAAGGGATATGTGAGATATCATAGTCCCTCCAGCACTGTGGGTCTGTGTATCCAAACAAGCACAGGAATCCCACTGCCGTGTGTTTTCTAAAACACAAGGCAGAAATACACCTTGTTCTTGACAGCCCTGTGCTGACAGGTCACAGCCTGGGTCAACAGCATCTCCTTAACCCAGTTTCAGTGCCCAGCTCCAATGAGGACAATGTGAACCTGAGTAATCCCTCAGTCCTCAGAGCTCCCGGCTTGGGTGGATGAGATGCTCCCCCAGGCCTGGACCACATGGGGCTGAGGCCACCATGGGGGTCAGTGCCACCTCCCTGCTCTGGCCACCAGCACCACACAATCATTGAACACAGAATCATTAAGGTTGGAAAAGCCCTACAAGATCATCAAGTCCAACTGTCAACCCAGCATTGCCAAGCCCAGCACTAAACCATGTCCCCAAGAGCCACCTCCACAGGTCATTTTAATTCCCTCCAGGGATGGTGATTCCACCACTGCCCTGGGCAGCTGGTGCCAGTGCTTAACCACCCTTTCAGTGAAAAAGTTTTTCCTAATATTGAATCTAACCTTCCCCTGGCAACAGCACAATACTGTTATAGAAAATACTGTTTCAGAGACACATGCCCTTGGGATTTGTAGGCAAAGCCAAGCAGGAATGGTTTTCAAAGGTGCAGGGCACCCAAAAGCTTTTCTAAACAAACTGAACTGGATCTAGCTGACAGGTGAGTACCCTCCTTCTCCCTCGCTGCCAGCGGAATTGCCTCCTGAGGACACCTCCTTTGATGCTGCAGGGTGCAGGAGCATTACACCCCTCTTTCATGCAGGCAAATACACCCAATTCCCCCAGGAAGCTGCTCAGGGCAGTGCTAGCAGTGCAGGGCAGGATGGCAGCATGCTCCTGCTTCCACCTCGGTGCACAGACCAGGCAGCCAGCTCCAGAGCAGTGGAGAAACAGGACTGCCCTTTCCAGGACAACCAACCATTGGGAGGGTCCAGCCATATCATTACCCCACCCCGAGGACTCCCCAGGCACTCACAGCAGCTGTGGCCTTCCCAGAGCCTTACCCCAAGCAAGGATCCCCATTTTCTTTTGCTAGGTCAGCACGAGGTTGACAGCAGTGAGGTGAGAGGCCCTGTCCCTTTGGGGTAACACCAGGGCTGGGCACCCATGGCACAGTGTCAAAACCCTGGCCCATCACCCTCCTCCTACTGATGAAGAGGGAGACGGAGGAGCCTGCATGACAACGGGACCAGCCCTCGGTATAATTTCTCCCCTCTGCGTGGTGCAGATCCCAGGCTCGTGTTTTCCTGCATTCAGTCTTCCCCAAAGTCATCCCTTCTGGCTTTTCAGCTCACATCAGCATAGGAGCTTAGTTTTAATTTTAAGCCAAATAAGCACGATTGTATCTATTTCCCTGAAGATAAGGCGCATCGCAGGCTGGATTTGCAATCTCACTACTTCATTTATTTAGTCCTTCTTGGAAAACAGATAAGCTCGCCCATCCGATGGCAGCATGCGCGCCCGCACTTTATCACAGCGACGCCTCTGTCTTTTCATGAAGAACTGGATATGCTCAAATTATTAACTATCAAAGCAGAACACTTTAGAAATGATAGAACAGCACAGAAATTGTAAAGGAAAGCAGATCAGTTGTCTGGAAATCTCCCAACAGCTAATACGCTCAAATTGTAATCTAAATGTCTTTTTGTTTTGAATTGTCTGGGATTAGGGTTGGGAAAAGACTCAATTATTCTACTCAAACTCTTCTGAATTATTTATGAAAACCAAATAAAGGATAAATTGGGCACTGATGAACCGAGGACCTGGCGATGAAGAGAAAGTTGGGTACCAGAAAACAAGCAATTTTCCCTCAATAGCAGTGTTTACTGTTTCTCCCCGGCCGTGGGAGCCGACAAATTGTCTGCTGCCCTGCACCCGCTCCCCCCTGCCACCACCACAGCCCTGGCCAGGCTCTGTCCTTCCCTTTCAGCCCTGAATGGGATCTGGGTTATTGTCTATTGATCTGCCAGCAATGGGAAAGGCCAAACCAAGACCTTTATTACCTTCCTTTATTACCTCTGCTTGCTCAGGAACCTCATGGAGGTTTAGTGATGCTCAGAGATGCATCACACCAGTGCCCAGGGCCAGCCTCTCCCTTTGCTACTGTCAGCTTTAAAGACAGGGAAAAAGAACATGGAATTTCAAAATCCCAAGACATTTTTGCCTTCATATTTCCAAAAGAAATGGACATCGAGTCCAGGCTGGCGTGGTTATGCAGCCTCAGACTCCAGGCAAAGAAAGGCACATGGAGAAAACCTTCTTCTCCCTTGTATCTCATTGGCCAGGCAAGCCTGGACTATCTACCTCTACTACTTCCCCATCCTTTCAGCCCACCAGTTTGTGGTGTTGGACCACCTCACCAGTAGAGCCAGTCCTGGCAGTCCAGTAACATGAGAAGTCACTGGGACACCATAGCCATGGTGCTCCCCAACAACACATTGGTATTTTTGTAATTTCTGTAATTTGCTATTTTGAAGCAAAAGCTGCATTGCTTTTACCTCTCAAAAATAAACAAAACCCCAAAACTGAGCTAATTAAATGTGACATCCTCTGATGATGTTCACATCCCAATGTGGCACTTGGATCCAGCCTGGCATTCGAAGGATGCTTCTGTGGGTATGGCAGAAACCTGCAAGGCAGGGGTTGGATTTGGCTCCTCCCTGAGCCCCTGGTCCCTTGTACATCAGCTGCTCCACCTTGGCGAGGATCTGCTGCTTCTCCCACCAGACACAGCCCTGCAGCTTCTCCCTGTGCCCTGTGACAGCTGTGAGGCATCTCTGGGAGCTCTCCATGGATCAGCATCCATTTGTCCGACACTTGGGACAACCTCAGAGAAAAACACCTACCCCTGGGAGATGCCAAGGCACACAGCGCCTTGCTACAGCAGGAAGGATGATGGACACGCCATGAGGCATCAGAAGTGTCGCTCCCCATCCCTCCCTTAGCTAAGGACTCCCAGGCTGTGCTGCTTTCCAGCATTCTCCTCCTTCTCTGCCTCTTCCCCATCACCATCCAGCCCCTTTGAGAGCCTCTCCACCACCTTTCCATGCAATTCTCACATCAATTTCCAGGCTCTGTGATTCACTCACAAACCCCTCTTAATGAAGTGGCCGGCAATCTCCCTGCCATTCAGCTCCCACACCACGTGCTCTGTCAAGGACTTGGCTTTTCCAGTGACTGTACTGTAGGTCTGAGCCTGTCAATTTTCCCCTTTGCCCCAGATAACCCACCCAAACTCGGATCCCGTGGTAATGACTTCCCACTTGTACGAAACCAACTCCTGGGCGAGAGCCAAAGAGCCGGATCTGCTTTGGGCTTTAAATCGAAATGAAAAGAAACACTCGTCTAGCACTGGGTTTAATTAGCTTTAAGGCAGCAGCCAGCCCAGGGACTGCTGTGCCGGATCCGGCGCAGCCGATCGCGCCCAGCGAGGCAGCACGGCCCCGGCATCCCGGCCCCGGCATCCCCCAGCACGGGTACCCGGCCCCAGGCGCCTGCTGCAAACCAGCCCGGGACAACACCAGCTCCAGAGGGACCAGGCAGCTCAGCCCAACACAGATGGGCTCCAGCAGGCCGGCTCCCTGCGCACCAGGCTTCCTGAGCTGCCGGGAATTCTGTTACACATTTTCCCCCACATCTGCACCCAGCTGACTTTGGAGCTTTCAGAGCTTGCTCTTGGGGCAGAGGAATAAGCTCGGTCCCTCCTTCAAGTCCCAGGATGGGATGCCATTTTTTTAATACACAGTAACATCTCCATCCTTAAGAAGTTTTAGTGCAAAGAACTCTTTCCAAAGCACTCCACGCTGCAAAGCAGTGGTACAAAATGTAAGAGAAGAGAAGCCCAAAATGAAATGCATGCAGAAAACACAGCACTCAGTAGGGTGAGGGTGGGCAGGAGAGGTGAGAAGGGATGGTCATAGCCCACATCCGAGATCTCACCTTTGAATCCACTCCCTCCATCACCCAACAGATCTGCCATCCTCCCTGATGCCCTCACAGCCACAGCAGCCACATGGGCTCTCACAGTGATGACCTTCATACCCACAGCACCGCATGGGATCTCAGAATGATGACCCCATCACAGCAAGCAGGGGCAGTGGGTGCTCCAAGCACTGCTCCCAAGCAGGGGCAGGAGCAGGTCACCCCAGGCAGTGTGGGAGTGCTTGCTGACACTGAGATAACAGGTTTTTTTCAGGTTTTGGCTCAACACTCTTTTTTCCCCTCCCTGACTGCAGTCCTGGCAGCCGTGTCCTCCACACCCCCCAGCCATAACCACCTTCCTCCATCCACACTGGGACCAGGGAAGTCTCCAACTGCCTCATTCGCAGGACTCCCTCCTCATTTCCAGCCAGCTCTGTTAGCCCTTCACTCTCTCAAGCATAAAATTATTTGTTATAGCTCATGAGTCACAAGGATTTTTAGAGAAAGAGAAAACAACGGGAACAATGGGAGCCCTGGGAATAGTTTTTGGTTGTACAAACTGTCTTGATATCAGCTTGAGACAGCACCGCTGTGGGTGCAGCCCTGGCTGCCCCACCCCACTCCCCTCTGGACCTCCCAGTCCTACATCCCAGATGTTTTATCACATTTTTCCAGCCCCTTCCACAACAAGAGGGGCATCGATACTTGGTAGCAAGGTTTTGAAACGTGGCAATGCCAGGAGTGTGTGTGCAACCAGATATTATCTGCCTGTGGGAGAAGAAATCCTGAACTCTCATGTCCATTTGGGAGCCAGCCTCCTATCTCTTAATCTAGTCTTGTTTCCTCTTGAAATGCTGGATGTTAAAGATTCAATGAACAACAGAACTCAAAATAGGAACAAGAAGCATTTTTGTCTGGCCCTTCTCAGCATTCAGAAGACAATGGTTTTAATCTGCTATCCCCACGCTGACATGGGAAAACTGACAAAGCCAAACTGCAGTCAAACCTTTCAAAAGAGACAGATTTTCTCCCCATCCAGCCCCATAAAAGCATGTCCAGTCTTGCTTGGCCACATCCATTAAAGCTCTTCTCCAAGCATGGAAGAGTACAGCAACTAAATTCACACTGCATTGGGTCATTATATACCTAAGGCAGGAGAAAAAAACATGATCCCATGCAGTAAGAATTACGTTTTAGAAGGGAAACAAGGAGAATGT
Organism: Aleadryas rufinucha; assembly: GCA_013397815.1. Classification (NCBI taxonomy): domain Eukaryota; kingdom Metazoa; phylum Chordata; class Aves; order Passeriformes; genus Aleadryas; species Aleadryas rufinucha. Next base: position 463,318 of record VZTH01013612.1, on the reverse strand, counting down.
TTGTTAAAAGAGTTAAATCCTTGTAAAGAGATATAAAAAGGCGCCTTTCAAAACACGGAAGTAATATCTAAACAAGGCAAGCAGAAAATAATGTAAATTGTATAAATTTGTGGTTTCCCCTTCATCCTGGGCCTTGCCTGCAGCTGCAGTCCCCTTGCCTCCCGAAGCTCCAGAGTGAGGCAGAAGGGCAGTGAGGATGTCCGGTGGGATGAGCAGCACCTGCACAGCAGAGCCGAGACTGCACAGGGCTCTTCAGCTGAGAAAGGACGGCTGGAGGGCTGGCAGGCAGGTGTTCTGCACAAAAAAAGGGAGGCTTTTGTCCCTCCAAAATATATTCCAGCAGTGCAGGTGAGCACTGTGGATCTCAAATAGCTGTGCAGGTAATGACTAACACAGCAGCTAAGGCAGTGACTCAGAGGCAGCATCCGAGGGAGTCCCCGGGCCACTGATGGCTGGGAGATAGAACCAGCGACTATCATTACACACTTCCCTTGCTCTTAGGTTCTCTCCTTAGACACTGACAACTGTTCCCTGTCAGGAACAGGAGAGAGGCTTGATGACTGCAGTCAAACCAGCGAGGCTCGTGCTCGCATCCCCAGCAGCTCTACAGCCGGGGGCAGGATTGCACTAATGTGCCACTAACAGAAGCAGAAATCCGTCCTTCAGGCATGTCTTATTCCCTGCTGCAGATTCAGATCCACGGCAGGGATAACCTGAGCAAGCATTCCAGCCTTCCAGCTCCCAGGGTGAGGAGCACGACCAGCACCTCCTTGCAGAGACCCAGGGAGCTCGGTACCAGCCACCGCACTCCGTTTGCAGACAAGTTTTAAGAGACAAACGAGCACTAATGAGATTAATTAAAATCATCAGATTGGTACTGCTATCACTGCAGATGCAAAAGCTGTTGGCAGCTGCCCATGTCCATCCTCTGCCCTCAGGCAAAGCAGTGCAGCAGAGCCATGCCCAGGGCACCATCAGCATCAGGTTCTAGCCCTGAAGGCTCTGCTGCCCAGGCAAGGGGCAGGGGAGGACGACTGTCACCTCTGTGAGGGAGAGAGCCAAGACAGAGGCCTGGTGCCTGGGACAGTCAGGAAAGAGCCTGGGCAGAGCCCCGTGACAGGCACAGATAAATATAATCACCCTCCCTGGCAATGGCCCCTTCGCGGATGTTTACAAACAGCTCAGTACTTTTCCATGTTAAGAAGCTTGTTTTTCCAGATGCCTTGTATCGGGTGGTTTTTAATGTGTATAGTTAATCCCTTCTCAGAGTCTTTCATAATAAACATCACCCCCTGACCTAACTAATAACTATGTAACACTAATGCTTTTGATTTTTTTATCTCCTGCCTGGGTTGTCAGAGGGAATGCATGTTTCTCTGGGACAGCAGCTCCCAGAGAAATGGGGACACAACTCGGAGAAGGGCAGAAGGTTGCTGAGTCCACACACATAAATCCCCTGTTCCCCCAGCCCATCCTCCAGCATGGCCATCTCTCAGGACATGCCTGCACCCCCTGCAGCTCTTGATAAAGCTACAAGCCATGTGCAAACCTGGAATTTGAGTTACCGTTTAAAAAGATGTGTCCAGACCCAAAATGGCTAGGGGGTTCAATGCTAATACATTCATCCTGTTCTCCCTATTATTCTCCTGTGGTTTCCATCCTCAGTGGGATGGACAAGAGAAAAGGTGAATCACTATTTTATGTGAAGTAGTTTTGACAGTGGTGTCATTTATGTTTTACATTTCTCAGTACTTGCTCCAACAGGACATGATGCCCGTCCCAGTCCACACCTGAAATCCCCCAGTGTTCCTGGGAGCACACGCCAAACCCTGCAGCGTTTCACAGATGACAAGCAGCGGATCCCACAGACGGACGAGACAGGCTCATGGGTGCTCAGAGGAAGAGCAGAAGTTGGGACACTCATGGAAAAGTTTGGAAGATGCTGTTGGAGAGGAAATTCACACTGGAGTGACCTCCAAACCATCTTCCTGCACTGCTGCAGGTCTGGGGGCGATATTTTATCCAATGTCAGACAGTCTCCTGACCCCGGGTTTCAGCTGGCGCTGATTTCCAGCAGACCTAGACACCAGCAAGTGCAGGGGCAATGCGCAGTGAGGGGAGCACAGCTGAGATCTGGACTGTTCCATCTGCTTGTGTGCCCACCATGCTTTTGTAAAAGATGGTTTGTCAGCTTGAGCATCCTGGCCAAACTCCAGCTGGAGTAGTCACACAACGACCCCAAAATTCCCCTGCAGTTTCAGTTCAGATAAGCCACAGAGGTTCAGTTTCTGTCCCAGCTGTTGCTAAGCTGGGCACTGTTCAGCTTTTGCTCCTCTTTATTTGTTCCACAGATACATTTCACTGAGAAATCCCCGTCCTCAGGGGATAATGCAGCATGAAGCAGAGGGATGAGCCCTCTGCAGGCATCTGATGTCTCCCCAGGTGCCATGGACTAAGAGCTAGTCTTCACTCCAGCTGTAGTAGAGCAGCAACTTGGATCCAGGTCTTACCATCCTTCATCAAGTCCAGAAGCATTTTCACTTGGAATCTTGAACTTATCCAGTAACAGCCAGGTAAATTCCTACATGGCTGATTAAACGAACTCATATTAACGACAAAAATGTGTCTGCACCACTGAGGCAGAAAGATGTCCCAACTCTTGGAAGAGGATTTTACTGGGCAGCAGCAGCATGGCACCTATGACACTGTCATGACTCATGAGTCACATCCTCTAACATCTAACCTGGGGCATCTCTGTGGCAGGGATTCCTGACAGCACCTAAAGGGCTCACCCAAGGCCTTTATGGACACAGCAGGCACAGGGATGGGCAGTTACTTCAGAGAGGGGTGACGGTGCAACAGGAGGAGGAGATGCCCTAAATGCTTCACGTTCCAAGGGAGAATTCAGCTCACAGAAATCTCCCCCACACCCACAGGAGACACATCTATAACCAAAACCCAACATTACCAGTGCTAATATTCAATTTTCCAACAGCCTTGTCAGCAGTCAGTGACATCTACACCCCTGGTTCTTGCTCTCTGGAGTGTTTCCTACTAACTCAGCTGGTAGTAACAGCTTTCCAGTCCCTCTCTTTACCCAAGGCACAAATAACTTGGACTTTTTCAGTCTGCGTCCTTTGCCAATGCAGATATATCAACGTAAACCTGTCAGAGCAGTAAGAACCAAGTGCAGCTGTAATTCAGGCAGTGACCACAGGAAAACCTCAAAATCTCTACTCAGCTTGATGCAAAAGAAGGATGTTACAGAGGTTTGTGCTCACCAGGCCACAGCGTCAGGAGAGGTGAAACACGGAGGACTCAGAGAGTTCACATGAGCCATGCCAGCTTCATCTACTTCTAAACTTAGCACTGTTTGACTCCAGACCCCAGTCCAGAGGGAAGAGAATGTGAGAACAATGTCCCTCTGGCTTTGCTCACACTGCTGCTGAAATGAAGATGACCACTGCCAAACACTGCGGTTGCTACAACAGCAGCTCATGCCTGGTATAGTTTCCATGGCTAGTGGAAATGTATCCGAGGCACACAAGGAAAACAGGACACAGCACCACCCCTTCCAGACCAGTCCTGGGGACAAACAGCTCCTCCCACCCAAGGCCCAGACCCTGCACTACAGAGCCAGCAGGTGAACCTGGGCAGTGTCCCCAGAATGGGCAGCACTGCCCACACCAGCGAGGGGAAGCCCTCCGGCAAGGTCAGGCACCAGTGGCCTCAGCTTACTGCCCTTGAGCCCTGTGACAGGGAGAAACCAACTCAACACAATCTGCAACTCAGCTGTGCTGTCTCTCATTTCACAGCTCTCCATGCCTCCCACTTGTTCACAGGGAGGAGTCTCCACATCACCCTCCCCAGTGCTGTGACCTGTGCCACTAATGAAAAGGCACCCAGGCGGGCACTCACACCAGGGAACTTTGGCATGCAGACACCCCAGTACTGTAGGACCTCCCAGTCCCACCAAACTTAACTTCTCTTTACTTGCATCAATAGGGATGGAGTGGGCACAAGGACCCCCACCCTTCACCAGAGATGCTCATCATGTATGCCCATCAGCTCCCTCCCCAGAAGAGCTGGGGTTGACACCGCTGTTGGGAGTTGTGGCTCTGCAACACAGGCTCTGGCTTCTTGGAGATGCCTTGTCCTGGCACCTACTGCCCACAGACAGCCATGGGCACGCTGGTTGGCACAGCTAGGCAAGCACAGTCCCATGGGAAAACTCTCCTTTGGGAAAAGCCTAAAAGCCTCCATACCTCAGAGGGCTTCTTCTCCTTCTGCCGTGACCAGGGGGATTTGGTATTCGGAATTTTGGAGCATCTGGAGGTGGACGTGGTGTGACCTGCAACAAGGCAACAGAGATAGGTTACCTGGGAAAGAGTCAAAGTTTTTTCCGTATTTTTGTCACCAGCCCCACTGCTACAGCCTCAACCAACACTTTGGGTCAGCACTAAGAGGGAATAACACCTTGACATGACATTTTTTTTGTGCAGTATCATCACCCCTGCTACCACCTCCAAAAGGGAAGGGTAGCTAAAGCCTGAAATGTGCTGGAACCACTACGTTACTGATCTTTATTTCCAACCCATTTGTGTCATTATCACTTAAATGTAAGACTGTATTTGTTAGTAATAAATAACAAACTGACTATTGGAATTTCTGTATAATAATGATGACAGTCTTCTGTATACGAGAACCCTTCCATATTCCACTGTATAAAAATGTTTCTGTGAGGTTGCAACAATATAACTATCAATAGGCCGATTTAACACTGATTTTATCCCTGGAAGACTAAATAGGAGGAAACACCACCATGCACATAAGCAACACCCAAACATGATGGAGCCATGTACATGAGGACCTCGGGAAGGGCTCTGGCCAGGAGCTGAGCTAACTCAGGGATCAGGCTGCAGTACCACTGTGGTGGGAAACATCTGTTCTTCCACCAGCTCAGGCAGTTGAGCCCAGGTAAATCTCACATGCCTATTTTTGGTGGCAGGAGAAGAGGCACCAGCTCACACCCTGTATTTTTCACTTGCAGTGCACTTTCTTCATAAAATGAAGACCAAATGTGGGGACATCACTTGTTCCCAAAAGACAGCTTGTCTTCTGAAGTGTCAGGCTAGATGTCATTAAAGAGGGTTCCATATAAATGAAATTCTTTATAACATTTCAGAGCATAACAGGACAAAGCCCAGAGCAGACATCCCCATGCTGCAGCCACATGGACACGCTGCTTTACTCAGCGAGCTGCTCCAAGGAGTGCAGCAGCAGCAGATCCACAGCTTTCATGGAGAGATCAGCCACTAATTTCCACCTTGTCCCCTCTTCTCAAGCTACAGTGTGATGCTACAGCTATACAGAATTGGATAACACACCACAACTACCCTTTCCTGGCAGAGGCATGAAAAAGAAGGTCACCACTCTGTTTACAACTATCCTGCAGGAGAGCATTTGTCAACAGCTTAGATATCACCTGCAGCATAAATATCCAAGCCCAGCAGAGATAAGGCCATGTTGTTTAATACCATGATTAAAGATGCCTTACCCCCGAAAGGCAGCAAAGCCAGCGAGCACAACTCGGCTCCATAAGCCTTTGAGCATCTGGGGATTAGGAGACGGGAAGTTGGGAGCATGGCTTCCAAAACAAACCCCTTTCTGAGATAGAGATGTTTCATTTTACGAGAAGCAAGCGGTGTTGACAGAGCCTGAAACACTTTCTGTAGGCACAGCTCAGCCCCCCAGGGCTCCAGCAGGATGGGGGTCCCTGCTGGCAGCCGAACAGCAGGTTCCCATCGGCGGTTGTGGTGCAAACTCCACTCACACTGACAATTTTTTTGGCTAAAGCTGTGGGAACAGCAGCCAAACCCAGCAAGATCAGCCTTTCCATAACCCCCTGTAATCTCTCCATCATCCTGTTAGGAAAAGGCCCAGAAGTTCAGTGTCTTTAGTAAAGTCCCTTTCGTTCTCGGATATCCAGCAGCCAGATCCTGTAAAGTGTGGAGAGCAAATTCCCAGCACGGCCCAGATGAAATTACTGTGACATTTGTAAGAAACCGAGAGCAACTAGTAAGGAACTCTGGAGTCCAGACAAGGGATTAGGCTGGTGCCTCGAGGGTGCTGAACACCGAGGCACTGCGGTATGTCTGCAGCGGGTGAAACCCTGGGATAAGTGGGAGAGGAAAGTGCTCTATTTATAGCCAAAATTCAGCACATTTGCACATGTTTATTGTTGAACACATGCTTCTGTGCCTTCCTGAACAAGGATGAAGTGAGGTAGATGTTGAAAAGCAAGCGTGGGCTTGCAAGTTTTGCTGGCTTGAGCCTTATCCCTTTTCCCACATCACTCTTCAGTTTGCAAGAAGGGAACAATGCGGCTCCAGTTTTACTCTGACTCCAACAAAAACTTCCCTTTCCCCCAGTACAACCTAAATCAAGAGCAAACTAGTCTCAGGCTGCAGCTCACAGGAAAGGACAACTCATCTACAAAGGGTGTTTGCTGCTTTGTTAGCAGATCTGCAATCAGCAGCTCTCCTCGCCCAGACTCCTCACCCAAGGGAGACACTCTCATCAGTTAAGAGGAGCCGCAGCCAAGTGTTTAAATAAATTGATATCAGCTTGTTGCTGCATTTCTGACAAACCCAGCCCTGCACACAATTCATTGTGCAGAGGCTTCCCAGTAAATGCAGTTTCCTCCACTCCTTGTAAAGTAATTATTCAAGCATTTTGACTGCCGGAGGTGAATCTTGTTCAAAGCTTTGAATTAAAGGTCTTACTGTCAGTGGTGTCTGAATTATCACTGCTGATGGAGTACTTGCGTCGTTTTTCTTCCATCTGTAACAAAAGAAATTGAACATTACACTTAATGTCCAGAAAACGCATCTCAGCCCCAAAGCACTGCTATCTGAGTACATGCACATCCTCTGACCCCGGCACCTGTCAGTCCTTACCCTCAGGACAGAAAACTACTCAGGGGCTGAAAAAAAAGGGAAGAAAACAATTCTCACTGATTTTTTTTTTTTAATTTTAATTGTGTCTCTACCAGCTTCTCCCACTCACAGGAGTTACAGCGGGTGCATTTGGATCATTCAGCTTTGCATGGAAATTTGTCTATGCAGGATTTGCATCCAGAAGTCTCTTCCTCTGGAAGAGCACTGCCAAGAGAGTAAGCTCCACCACGGACCAAAGGATGCCCTACCAGGGACCGTGGTGCTGTTGGACGGGAGAAAAGATGTCCTGGGAACCACCTGTCTGAGCTGCAAAGTGGAGAAGCGTGAAGACAGCGGAATGGAAACTGCACATTCTCGGTATGTCTGCAGGGGGAAGTACAAGCATCCCAGAGCTGAAGAGAACTCCTCTGTACCACAAGCCTGGGGTTTTACCCTCTGACTCATCTTCCCATTCAACCGATACCTACTTCTTTTCAGAATTCGGGAGTATCTGCCACACAGCCCAGCCCGAAGCACTTCCCATCAGTGCGCATTGCTCTGCCGGGAGCTCCCCCCGGCAGCACCGCCGGCACCAGAGCTCCCGGGGGGGAGCAAGTGGCTTCTGCACAGCTGCCGTGATTTCTCCATCCTCTCAGAGCTAAAATCACAGCAGCGGGTACCACTGCACTGATGAGGAGACCCGTTTCAAGCCCAGCTGATTTGCTCTGAGACTCTGAACAAGCCACAGGAGCGCTTGAAATCAGCAGGTTCTCCTGAACTCGCCCCGTGGGAACCAAGCCCTCGGAACTCAAAGTCAAAGTAGGTGCTTCAGGAAAAAAAAAAAAAAAGAGAAAGATATTTTAACTTTTGAAGATCCAAAGTTTAGCAATGTGGCTGGTGGCTGATCAAAGCGGCCTCCAATACAGGGCATGGATGGAAAGGGATACCCATGGACCAGACACCTATCCAACAGGTTGTGAGCCAAAATAAATTCACAGAAAACAATCTTAACCTCATGGAAATCTTTCCAGTACTTTCTGAGACATTTTCGAAGAATCTGAATGTGTTGATATGTCATACCGACTATTACTTCCACATATGGTAAGTGGGAATGATAATGAAGCACTGGGTTTGTGTGGCTTGGTTGCAGCAGGTACAAGCAGCACAGAGACTGGGATAGCAAGCTAGAGCATGGCATTTCCCCCCAAACATCAGGAAATGTTCCACATAAGCATATAAAACCCTTGCAATAGCTGTATTTTACAATATACGTGCTATCACAGCATTATAAGGGAAAATACTACAAAGTATCCTAAACATTTTAACTATCAGTGTTGTGGTAAGGCATTGCCTCGTCAAAACATGACTTAAAACACTTCCTAAGAATGTGGCAATATCAATACTTTTCCCCTGGTGATTGAAGGGGAAACAGATGTTATTAAACCAGCCTTGTTCCAAGTAGCCATTAGATTTTGCCTGGGGGAAATGAAATTGAAGATAGCTCTAACTGCAGCTTACTTACTTTTAGTGAAAATCCTACCTGAACCTTTTAAACTGGTTCCTACTGGTCTGAAGTGGCAAACAGACATTTGAAGCACAAAAAGCAAAGCTTTTATTGATTCTGGAGTTCTTAATCACAGAGATTAAATAAGCCAAAGCCAAGAGGGGGAAAAAAACCACCTGAGCTGAAGTAAAGGAATGCTACTGATAGCCAGCGAGATTTCCCATGTTTCCCATCTTGGCTTTTACAGCAAGACAGCATCACTGACATCACTCTCCTTCCAAGGCAGGGAAAAAGGTTTACAGTCAATGCTCAGCACAGGTAGCCGGAGGCTGGCACTGGTTTTGGCTCTGATATACATGAGGAGATGCACTGATCATCCCTCTAACTGAACTTGGTCCCTGCACCCTGCTCCTGTCCTACACCTGCCTACAGAATTAACACACTCACTACGTACCAGGATGAACTGATACTCAATACAGAAGTGGTTCACGTTGCAGGTAAAAATAGTGTCTGTACCTCAGTAAATCATTCTGCCACTGTCTGGCAGGATCCAAGACAGCATCCTCCAAACCAAACTGCATTAAATTTCTGAATGAAATTGTGGCTTGAGCAAAGTAGGGACATCTCTGAACAGCAGCACTGAAAGGCTGGGCAGGGGATGGCACACAAGGTACTGCATGCCTGAAGGGAGAAAACATTTTGGCCAAAACCAGGCCATTGGCTAAGAAGATGCTGTTTTCTGAGGGACTCATCTTGAGCAGCCAAACAGTAGTAAAATGCACGGCACTTAACAGAGGAATTTACTGTAGAAGGGTAATTGGACCATTTCCCATCTGTATCCCAGAGTTATAAAGTCTGATGGTGGCTGAGCTCCCACCACCCTTTTCGCACCCGAAGGGGGAGGGGTGGGGGGACCCACTGCCCTCATCCCTCCCAGGGCTGCAGCTCCAGCTCCCACAAGCTCTCAGGAGCAATTCAGTTGGTGAACTACTGAGCAACTTAAGTCCCCACAAAATATGGTCTCTGCTCCAAAATTAATCTTTTGTTTATATTAGAAGTTAATTTCACCTTTAACTGACCCATTCCCCACATGGCATCATTATTAAAGTCATAAACAAATACCAAAAAAATTTGTAATACTTTGAAAAGGTCACTGTTAGGTCAAACTTGGCCCAAAATCTAGTTTTTACAGAGCCAGAAACCAAGTGAAAGGTTTCTGTGTAGGCTTGCTTAAAAAATTCAAACAGAAACAGATGTGGGTTTCTTTTATAAACAAATGAACATCCCCCTGAAGTGTCTGCAACTCAAATCCACAGGCATAGCCCTGGCTAATGCCTGGAAACCAAAAAACTGAACTGCTTGCAAACCAACACATGTTTAGCATTGCCTTTGTTCAAGCTGAGAAAGGCAGATAAATGCTAAACCAAGGAAGATGATGGCCCTTCATCAGCCTAAACAAATGTAAATCACTACGTCCTTGGACAAATTAGCACCAGGATTGGTGTTAAAATGGAGATGATGGCCTGAGGCTGGCTGGTCCTGCCTCACAGCAGGGGAAGGTTGGAGAGGAGCTCTTGGGAATGCCATTTTGCCCAGCCCATGCAACCTGGGAGAGGTGAAGGCAACAGTACTCCTGGCACACAGAGATGCCTGCGCCCAGATCCTGAGCTCAAGTGGGCACACTGCCAGGGACAGGCACCCGCTCCCATCTACACTAAACCAAAACGCCTCATACAGCCTTCAGCCAGCATAGAAATCTTTCTCTGTGGACCCCTCCACCAGCCCTGCGCTCTGGGGAACCCCCTGGAGTTTCCCAGCTCCCTGCAAACTCTTCTGCACATCAAGTCCACGTGGGATTTGGAGATTTTAGTGGCACCCCAGCACCCTGTGCAGGGGCTGTTTCCAAGAATGAACCATTCTGAATCGTGGCAAGCAAACAGAGAAATTCATACATGCCTGTACTCCCCACTTCCACAGGGAACAGGCACAGAAACCTGCATAAGTTGCAGAAAAAAGAAAAAAAAAAAAAGAAAATTATTTGGTCATCACCTCTTCCCAGCCTCCCCGCAGGTTGAGGGATGCGCCGCGCTCGGTCCCCGCGCCGTCACCTCTGACGCTGTGAGCAACACCGGCTGAATGATGTGCTCTGTTTGTGAGCTGCAATGAGACTGCAGAAAAACCACTTCCCTGTTTGTTCTTCCAGCCCAGAAATAGGAACACAAACAGAACATAGTGCCCCCAGCGGCACGCACACGGCTCCGGCCAGCGACCCCGCGCCGGGGACCCCCGTCCCGGACCCGTCCCGGTGCCCGTGCCCGCCGGCCGACACCGAGCCATGGGGCTGCTCCCAACGCATCCCCTCAGCGCTTCCCCTCTGCCTTAAACGTGTTTTTCCCTCTGTCTAGGAACACCAGCCAGTTGTTAGAAAGTGTAATAAGAAGGGTGGAGGGCTGGAACATCCCCGTCTGCACACCGTGGGAGGGCTGTCCTCGTCCCATTGCCTTTTCCCACGAAGAAATTCTGGAGCCAAGTGCTGCTACAGAAGGCTCTGAGAGAGCAGCAGCATCCCCCAAATTGGCACTGCCACAATTTCATAGCAACAGAAGAACAAACTTTTGGACCAAGGGATGCACAGCAACGGGGCCAACAAGACCCTCAGCAAATCATGGTGCTCAGCTCCTACATCTCGGAGGAAGCTTTTCTTAACCTCCCTGGTAGCCCTGCAAAGTGTAAGTGCTAAAGGGCAGGATCCTGGTACCCAGAACAACCATTTTTGGGGCAGCAGAAGCCTGCCCCTGCCTGCCAGGGCTCGTCTGTCCCACGCCTCCTCTATGGGCTGCTGCCAGCCCCAGCTTTCCAGCAAAAAACTCAGGTGCCCAGGTGAGCAGCAAGCCATCCCTCCTCTCCTCCACACCAACCCTGCTGTCTTGGCTCCCCGGGGCAAAATTTAATCTCATTTCATTTTAAAACAAATCAAGCCCTCGTTTACTTCCTGTGCTTTGCCTTTCTCCACATCTACAAGAGGATTTTTTTTCTTTACTACTCACATTTATAACTTTACTTGCCTCTTCTGACTCGTTACCTTGTAATTATCTATTTCTTCTTTAGCAAGCCCGGACAGAGCACAGGTAATCAGAAAGGTTACTGAGGGCACTGGGGCCACCCCTGCCTTCGCAGGGGAAGGTGCACGCAGGGACACAGGGCACGAGAAGGGACACCGGGCACAGCTCCATGTCTACAGCCGGCTGCCCCATCCTGCAGGTCTCTTGAACATCAAAAACTCAGAGGAAATCAACAGGAGCTATAGGCACTCCAATCTTTGTATGAAAACCCACAGAAAGCTGAAGACCAGACCTGATCTGAAGGACCACCCACCCACGAACTTTCAGAACTTGGGTGTCAAACACTATCAGCAGCCATCAATACTTTAAAGGAATTTCATCTCCTTGCCTATAGACCCCCTAACGTGTACCCTTCAGCCTTTGCTCCAAGCCTACAGTTTTGAACATCAGCCTCAATTTTCCTAAGAAAAACAAATTTAACCTTCGATTTAACCTTTCTGAAAGCTATTTTTACTTCTATCTCAAGCTTATTTTAACCTCAGTAGCCAATAAATGCTTAAAGGTCAAACACTATTCCTAAAAGCCCAACTCCTTACCCCTGGGGAGAAGGCTGAGCTCACTTAATTTTTCTTCCCCCAAGCAAATTCTTCTCTTAGAAATGTCCTAGCCGGTCGGAGGGTCCTGGCTCAAGCCCTTCAAAACAATTTTCACTGTGGGGGCTGAGAAGGCACTGAGAATTTTCCCTGTGAATGCCATACCATCCCTATCTTCCCACTCAAAAAGCGCTCAAAACGCATAGGTATGGAGAGAGAGGATTTTTTTTTTTCCCTCTAATTGCAATCGAGGTTGACAATTTAGCAGCCTCCCGCCTTTGCAGCGCTTCCCAACTTCCAGCTCGCTGCTCCCACCCCGAGCGCGGGGCAGCCGGGGGGGCGCTCCCAGCCCCGCATCCTGACAGGGAAGCGGCTCGGCAGGTGGGGAAGGGGCAGGAGCGCGGCGGGGGCACAGCGGGCGCCGGCGACTTCCCCGAAGGATGCGGGAGGGAACCTGGGAAGGGGGCAGGTGGCCGGGGAGAGAAGGGGGGGCGGCCCGGGGGGACAACGGCGCG
>VZTH01013612.1:427091-449939 GCA_013397815.1 Aleadryas rufinucha | reverse complement strand
GCTTATACTTAAAAAAAAAAAAAAGGCTTTTGGCGCCATATTAATGACGTACTTAAAATTTGCCATTTCTCCTGCGTCAAAAAGACGGCTCTTGCCCATCGCGGGGCGGGCGGGGGCCGCTGTGCGGAGCTGCTCCCTCTCTTCCGCACCCGCGCAGCAAAGTTCCGCGGCCGCGGGGCGTGGGAACCGCCGGGGCGGGGGGGGGATGCGGAGCCTCCGCGCCGGCACGGCGGCCGCTCCGGAGGGGCGAGGAGCGGCGGGGCTGGGGATGCGGCTGCAGCAGAAGAGCCCCCCCGACCCGTGCATGTGTGTGTACGTGTGTGTTCCCCCAAAAAAACTTCGCAGAGTTTCCGCGGAGAGGTGCGGAGCGGCGCGACTACCGCCCACCTCCGCGCGGGGTGACCCTGCTGTGCGCTCCCCAAACGAGTGTTTTGGGCTGTAGGTGGTTCAGGGCTGCCTGTTGCCAGCTGTTTTCTGCAGGATTAAAAACAATGACAGCAGTGTCGTCGGGATAGAAACGGTTGCTTAAATTAAAATAATAATAATAATTGGATGTACAGCATACATCTTCCCTAATTCCCAGGGGCCCTACAGAAGTTGGCTTGCACTGTTTTAAACCCTTGCTGCAGAAGATTAAAATTCAAGTTAAAGACTCTCTTTCAGTGACAATCTGCCATCATCTCTTACGATTCGTTAAGCTGGTCAGCTCTAAAACTCTGAATTACCAATTATAAACCATTAGGAACTGCAGCTACAATAGCCAGATGCTCCCCACCTTACATCCCTGTTGTGGCTCCTTATAATTGCCAAACTTGAATGAATTAGGCTGCAACTTTCTGCCTTGGCAACTTTTCCGAATGTTCCAAGTCCTTTGGCACTTCCAAGGATGAAAACAGAGTAGGAGAAGAGCATCACTTTGGTCATTCTTGGGCTTGCTGTGGTTCTTAGGACTAACACTGGAAATAGGGTCTTGAAATTTGGTATGAAGCAGCCTTTTATGGTCTTCTAGATAAACCCACCCAAATTAGTCATGTTACTGGGTTTTGAAGAGCAGCTCACTACACAGCGATAAACTTGCCCAGTTCTGGCAGCTGAAATCTCTCAAGATGCTGCTCTTGGGGACACCTGCTGCTTCAGGTGCTCAGAGCCCTCTCAGCAGCCCCCCAGGGAACAGGAAACAGCTCCTGGCTAAAAAGCCTTTCCTCAGATTACGAGAGCAATGAGATTCATGAGCACAGCCCCTGTCTTTAAGTCCCTGACAGGACTTCACCTACGGATCCTACCTCATCTACAGCACAGGTTGCCTTAAGGGATATTGTGAAGGTCACTGTGTTACCTGGTCCGGACATCAGAAGTGTGCAAACTCAGACATTCCATACCAATTTCTGGAGATTTTCTTGTGCACACAACGTCCAGTGCAGTTCTTAGTTACACTGTCACAATCTGATTTCTCTGTGACACCTGCACACCACGGATCTGCTCTGTAAGTCAAAAAGGAAACAAATTTTATCCAAATCCTCATCTTATCTGCATGACCAAAGACTGCCCAATGAGCGATGCAAGGGCTGCAAGACACAGACAGACTGTGACAAAAGGAAAAAACTCTCCCAAAGAAGCAGATTCTTTCCGTGCCCTTGCCACAGGCTGTATAACACTAACAAGTCATTAACCCAAACTTTTGGCTGCTGATAGCTGTATTGCCCACACTGCGGGTGCATGGCTGGAAACCTTTAGCCTGAATTGCTGACATCCATCTTTGTGCAGCTGGAAGCAGTGGGTGCTGTGCTTGCATGTATGAAGTGCTGTATCATGTTAAATGCTCTGAAAACGCAGACGTTACGCTTTTCAGATGGAGTACCCTGAATTAGTCAAAACTGACCTTAATCCATCCATGTGTCACTCTGACCCATCTTCAGAACAAGTGTTTGGGGAGGATTAATGAAGGTGCTGAAGCACTGAGGCAGTGTAGTGGAAAGTGCTGTAGAAAAAGCCATGAGGAAATTAATAATTCTGTCTTTCGAGGAACTTGCAGGTCCCTGCTCTGGTCCTGTACAGCATGCTACAGCCTTACCACCCTCTGGGCCATTTCTCCAGGATTCCTGGAGTACACCTCTAAAGAAGGTCACAGCATGGCATAGCACGGCATGGCAGGTCCACAGCATGCCTAGTTGCAACCTCAGTACATTTTTATCATCCAGAACATGAGCACCTTGCTCTGCTTTGAGAACTGCACAGAGAAATATTTGAGCTGTATTTTCTATTGCTGTGAAATCCAAAAGTGGTCAGACATGTGAATAATGTGCTGAATAATGTGCTCTGCCTAGGCTCATGTACTGAACAATAGGCACTGCTGAGCCCCTTGCTGACCATCTCACTGCACACACAGCGATGCAGAAGGAAAAGAGTATCTGAACATGCAATTAAAGCCTTGTTCTGCTTTGACAAAAGGGTGTAGATGAAGTTGCACTGACAAGAGTTCGGGCATTTCTGCTTTTTGGGAGCTCCCCTTAATAGATTTTTGGCTACCATATATGCACACTTAAACACAGCTTGTGTACAAATGCATGAACGTGACACACACAGAGAGAGCGCCTGATGGATGGTTCTCCAGAAAGGTCATGTATATGTTATATACAACACTCAGTTTACATAGTATGACATTTATGTAACACTTATGAAGAGCTCTGACAGGGTGTTGTCAGTTGGCATTTGCTAAGAGAGGAAATTAATAATAAAAACAAAAAAAAAGCATTTTGGAGGAAACAATACTGCACAAATCCTTTAAAAGGACAGAATTGTCTGCACAACAAAGGCTTGGCTGATTGATGCTAAAATAAGCAGTTATGCAACAAGTAAGAAATACGATCTCCAGGGAAGAAACCAGCAACATTTCTCTTTCATCTTCATTCACCGGTGCTTATTTTCGCAAACCTGAAAGGAAAAATATAGGCAGCCTTTCGATGATGAGCACTCAAGTAGAATTAACAGATGTTTTGAAGTGAAGGACGGAGTCTCTGTGAGTTTTGTGTGAGTTCTGCAGAGTTAAATCCCATCACTAACCCTGAGTCCCCCAAAATGCTGCAGAGCTGTCACCTCACGGCTGCTTTCCCACCTTGGGGGAGCATAGTGCTGGAGTGATTAGGTGTGAATACCTGGATTTTAGGGGTGAATTGGCTCACCTTAGAGCTACAAAAGTGTTAAAGCAACTTCAGGAGAACAAGCATATGAAATAGTTAATCTTCAACACTTTGGTTTAAAAAAACCTCTCAGTAAGAGTTGAGACCAGTGAAAATCTCAGTGCAGACGAGAGAGGAGGAAAGCCCAGTTGGCATCAAATTTGATTACCGTAGTACAGGAGCACCAGACGGATGGGAAAGGTCCATGGGAGTGCAAGTAGTCCCCAAAGAGAGCAAAAATCCACTGTCGTTTTGAAGACCTTTGGAAACATTCTGTTTTCTGACATTAGCTAGTGAAAAAACCCGAGGGAAGCTCAGCTGCCTTAGCCCATTCCTACCGTGACACCCACCCAGCCCTGGTGCTGGGTGTAGGAGGACCATCACGGAGCAGGGAGCTGCTCCACTGACAGAGAGCTCCTAGAGATCCCTCAGAAACACCACACTGCTTGAAAAAAGCACAGGAGACACATAGCTGCTAATTTACTGCCTTAGATGCCCTCTTTTGAGGCCTCTGGTAGCCAGAAGTCATCAAAATAGCCTCATGGCTACTTTAATTCCTTTGGAGGACCAGGGCAGTGCACAGTCACTCCAGGAGGGGAACAAAAGGTGATAAAAATCTTGCTGCATTCATATCCCAGCTGGGGTCATCCAATATCCCAGCTATAGTCAAGATATTTAGTTTTTATTAAAATATGTGTTAATTTGGAGAGTAGTAAGCAGATGCAGCAGAAGGAAAATGAACAAGCTCTGTTCTAAGTGACTATAATAATCATTCCCATCTTCGAGAATGAACTACAACAGATCAAGGGAGAGATGGCTGCTATGGTCATTATATAAACTAATCCCTTTTCTTTCTCATTCATTCTGCATAATTCTTTTCCTCTCTGAAGCTAAGGAAGAAAATATACTATACTTAAACTATACTTACAGGAGAAAAAATTTGATTTGGCAGATCAGTGGATAGTGAGATTTTGTTTGCAGTCTCAATTACCTTCAGTAGCTGGAAATTTGGTATCAAAATAAACTGTAAATTAAAAAAAAGAAGTAGATATAGCCTTACAAATGTCCATCCCTTGACAGATAGCTCAGTAATTCTCTATGTTCTAGCAACAGCTGCTTTAATATCTTTCAAAGAAATGGCAGCCTCACTCTGTCTGAAGGGATTACCTTTAAGGAATGCATCCGTAAGTGGCTTTGTGCAAAGATACTCACGTTCTTGTGGGGTTTGAACTGCATTTTTTCTGCCAAATTTCAAGATTCCTTTGTTGTTGTTGTTGCTGTTGATTTTCCTGTTTTCCCTAAGTTTGCTGCTGTTGCCGAACACATCCAATACATCCCACATTTCATGCATTCCCCAGACTGGAAGAGCTGGGGCTTTTAGAGGGCTCTTAAGGGTAGACTGGGGAAAACGAGGACCATCAGTGGTCAGGTGAACAGCTCCAGTGCCCTTCCTGTGACAGGAGAGCTGCTGTAGCCCCTGCTTCAGAGGGATCCTTGGGCATGTCAGCAGACCGCTGCAACTCCCTTCCCAGCTTTCTTTCCTCTGCTGCCTTTTTGCTGGCTTTTCACACTTCCCACACGCGATGTGGTGAGGGGATAACACAACTCCTTGGACCACACAGGGCTTCATATGAAGACATCTGACTGCTACAGACAGAACTCTGTGGTTCTGGGTGATGGGTGGTGGAAATAGAAGTAGATTTAGAATAATTCAGTTGGAGGGGACCTACAAGGAACATCAGCTTGAGTTCAGCTCTGCACTCCCTCGTGAAAGGCTATCCCACAGGCAGGACATGCCATTGCAAGCCCTTGTCCTGCCCATTCCCACCCCACAACCCAGGAAAGATCCACCGAGGTGTAAATGCCATCGTGTTGTACTCCCTGAGCAGGCTAGCAGAGCTTTCCTCCTCCTGCAGGTGTCCTGGCTTGGGAGGGAGGTTCATAGTCCAGTGCCAGTGCGTGTCTTTCTACCTGCAGATCCCACCACAGAACATGCAGTTATTCTCACAATTCAACGAAAAATGGGAGACATTAATGATCCCAGTCACAATTCAATGCACCATTTGAGTGAATGGTACATGTGCTAAACAATACGTGCATCAGGACTGCATTAATCCACATTTTGCATGGATTCCCTCTAGACATTCAGTTTATAACCAAGTTGGCTATTTCCCTGTATTTCTCTGGAGTTGGAGGGTGTGAAAAAGACATTTCCATTTCATTGACTAAGTTCCCAAGGGGAGAGTTTATGAAAGTGCAAGTGCATAATTTACTGCCTGACAGGATGAAGATGGTATCTGGTTTTAAAAAAATAGTGTACCCTGAAAAACAAAATTGCTAGAACAGACATTTGTTTTCCTTAAGTACCATATTTTAGAAGCATTTAATTTAGCTTAGAAGCACCGTTAAAAATATATGCATTGTAAATTGCAGCTGTATAACACGATATTTATCAGATAATGTCACTGAATAGTCTCCTGTTGCAATATAAATGCCAAGGCATTTATAGAAAATAAATGTTGAAGTAGTGAGCTTTCTTTTCAAAGTGGAAAACCATTATTTCATCCGAAAGTCATAAATAAAATTGTGAGGGTTTGCTTACAGGGTTGGTTTTAACCATAGAGGGGCTGACACGGACACTCCATCAGCGTTCCCAAGCAGCAAACCCAGCTCGGATGAGGGAAGCACATGGGATGGGAAACAACGGCTCAGAAAGACCTAAGAGTAGCCAGAAGGACAAGTCAGCTGCTAATGCATTTAAGGAAAAGAGATAAAGATGGAAAGTCAGGGATTTCTTGAGATACACAGTTTAACATGATATTTATAATGAGATTCCTTCAGCCCTCTCCTGGCTTCATGAATTTATCTTTCTGTGGTTCTGCTCCTTCAACCACTTCTTGAATGGTTCACATGGTGTATTAGTTGCTCTTTCTTTCTCTGTTCTCTCTCTCTGCATTTTTCTTTGGACAAACCAAATCCACTGATCCTCTTCAATGATCATACTCATAGCAAATTGCTGGTTATCTGCCTTTCCCTCCTCACTTCTCTCTCACACACTTTGGTCTGCCCTGTAACATCACACAGTCAGAGCTGAGGCTGGATGTGCTGAGCTGAGCCAAATCCCTCATTCTTCACACCAAGTTCATCCATCCATCCATCCATCCATCCATCCATCCATCCATCCATCCATCCCATCTCCCAGTCAGAGGAGCAATGCACACCTGGCACAGCTCAATTGGTACATTGTCAAAAGCACTTTATATGATGAACGATATGATGAACACAAAAAATATATGTCTAAAATAACTTTTACATACAAGAAGTGGCTGGATGGATGGACAGCTGATTCACTGACACATCAGCAGAAGACACCACACAACAGCACCCAGGTTTCTGGGCCACATTCAGGAGAAAATACGTCAGTCCTGGTAGCTCCTTGCAGAGGAGATCCCACACTGAGCATTTCCCATCTGTGAGCACTGAGGACCTCTAGGCTGTGCACCATACTAGTAAAATGTCACAGCAACAAGAGCATGGAGACATGTTAGATCATCAGTTCTGTCATCTCCTGGGATAGGATTACAGCCCTTCTGCAGAGGATGCACCAGCTACTGATTTGAATTTACCTTTTCCCTTTGAAAGTAGCCACTCTTCGTTAGCCCTTCCAGGCTGCTGAGCAGCCCCACGTCTGTCTGAGCTCCATGGATGAGCTTTGGTGAGCTCCACAGATGACAGGCAACCATTGAAGCAATAATTCCTGCATGCCAGGACTTTATCACATCGTATATGCAATGCATACCCCCTTATAGTGGTTATAATCTTCAAATCAATCCTACCTGGCAGCGGAAGTTTAACATTAATGACTTTCTTATTATGGATGGAAAAACCTTTCAGAGCTAATGAGCAGAAACAAGATCGCTTGGCTCCTAGCTGAGGAGGTGACTCTGCGGTCACGACCAACTCTTGGAGCAGAGCTGTACAGTGCTTGCTTTAGCACAGCCTGAAGAGTTGGTCTGGCAGGTTACACTGCCTCTGCCTTTGGAGCCGAGACCTCAGTTCAGAAAACGCTTTAAGGATCTCAGCTCCTTAAAATAAAGATATCATGAAAAGGTTCTTCACCCAGAGGGTGGTTGGGCACTGGAACAGGCTCCCCAGGGAAGAGGTCACAGCACCAAGCCTGACGGAGCTCGAGGAGCGTTTGGACAGCACCCTCAGGCACAGGGTGGGATTTCTGGGGTTGTCCTGTGCAGGGCCAGGAGCTGGACTCGATGATCTGTGTGGGTCCCTTCCAGCTCAGGGCATTCTATGACTCTATGAACGCTATCAGCAGGGAGGAGGCAGCTACCCATCACCCTTCCCTGCAACAGGAGCTGGGACTGTGGTCCCAGGGGAAGCCTTGCTCTCCCCAGCCAGGGACAGCTGCCGAGGTGTGAAATGGGGGGAGGGGTTCAGTTTAATTTTATCTTGACAGCCAGGAGAAAACAGGACCCGACCAGTTACACATTTAATTTCCAAGCTGGTCCCGCAGGGCAGGAGGAGCGGGTGAGCCAGGGAGGGTGAGCTCCTGGCCCAAGCGTGCCAGGCAACCCGCAGTGCCCTGGGGTGGTGGCATCTGCCCTGGCATACCTCGGGGAGCAGCAGCCGCAAGCCTGGCTGCTGGAGGAAAAATAAACAACTACAGTGAGTCACAAAGGCAAGCGGCATATGACGGGGACAGGTACTTATGCAAATAAACTGTTAACACCCAGCCAGACAGAGCTGATAAGCCTCCTAGGCCAGCTGGAGGCTTCTTCATCCTGCTGGGGGGAGGAGGATGAAAACAGCTCTAGGACAACAATAGAAAGCCGAAAAGCAAGAGCAAGGCAGCTCTGGAAGGGTTGCACAGGGATGCCTGGTTTGGGTGCTGATGTGCTGCACCCTGCCATGCCAGCGTGTCCCTGGGCTGCTCTGCTTCCAGAAGCATCCTGCCGTGCCAGCGTGGGTTACTGTGTGCTGTGGTGCCGGTCACTGACATCTTATGGGGGTGCTGGGTGCCTGCCAGGACGCATTTCCCCACGCCCACGGCAGCAAGGTCCTCCATCCTGCAGCAAAGCTTGAGATTTGTGAGGTTGTGGCACAGGGGGTGCAGGAGAGCTGCCTTCCCCCCTTTTGGAATATCCCCGTAACTCTTCCCCCTGCCCTCTCTGCTGACCAGCCCCCTCAGAAGCATGAATGAGAGGCAAATTATCCTTCTGCAGCACTGCTGGGGATCCCCCAGGAAGCTTCATATCTGGCCTGGCTGGGCTGCTGATAATCAGATAGAGGGGTTTAAAATAATCAAGCCTAAGCAGCTGAAATCCAAACTGGAATAGGTAATGGGGTCAGAAAACAAACACTGCAGCCAGGGCACGGCCGGGGGCTCTGCAGGGCACCACACGCTCGGGGTGGGCTGAGCTGGGAGCTGTGTTGCTTCCTCAGGATGCTGCCCAAAAACCATTCTCCCAAGCCCTGCACTTCTCTGGTAGTGGGAAAGCTGTGCAAAAGGCCCCAGATGTTTCACAGGGAGTCCTGAGAGCCAGGTGGCACCTTCTCCCCCCATTGCAGCCATCACTAAAAGCCTGAGTCATAGAAGAAAGGATTTCACTGCCCCAGAGCTCCGTTAGTCCCAGTCCCAGCAGCTCAGAAGATGCAGGACATGTCCCTGCTCCTGTAGCATCATCACCCACTCCTGGTTCACAGGTCCCCATCCACGCTGGCTCTGCCAACACCTCCACCTGCTTTGCCCGTGGGCAGGGAAGAGGGGACAGAAGCACCAAGGAAAGGGGGAATTATGAAGTTTAGGGAATTTGTTTTGCCCGCTGCTCAGATTTCCAGCTCGTTTTAATGACGTAATGCTCCAATGGTGAGAAGCCAAAGTTTGCCCTTCCTGTGGTATTCCCTTAGGAAAAGCACATTACTGCAATGTAAAACTGAAAATTGAAACAGGCTGGTGCTTCACCAGAGAAAATGCCTCTCCCTTTTCCCTATTCAGTGAGGCGGGGATGAATGTTGTGAGGTTTGAAAGAAAAACTGAAAAAGCCTTTAATTAATCCCTGGAGGCTAAACCCTGCCAGATATGGACAGGATTTCTCCGCTGCCTCCTTTTTGGAGCAAGAACATGAAGCTGCCTTCCTGCTGCAGCTCTTTCCGGGGAATTCTCAGGTCCCAGAGGAGGATCCAAAGCATTTTCCAGAGCATTTTTTGCAGGGAGAATGGCTGCCAGGGAAGCCTCATTGCTGTCCCAGGACAGTGAGGAGACAAGGAGCCCCTGCTCAGACTTTTGGAAGCTTTTACCTGCTGGGAGGAAACTTTTTGAGTTCAAGGTCAGGTCTGTTTGTCTTCCCTCCTGACAGACGTAAACTGTTATGCAATATTCAGGAAGTCACTTTTATCAGACTCAATTCAATTTCTAAGATTAAGAGCATGGAAAAACAAATACTAGCACTGGATGGAAAGTGCTGGCAGTAACCAGTCCACACTGTTTGGACAAGGATTGCTAATAGGGTATCTCTAATTTCCACAAGTCAGTAGAGGCAGGTTACAAAATGTGCTGCTTTTTATGGGGGGCTGATGAGGAGGAGGAGGAAAATTAACCCTTGCTTAGAGGGCAGAAACCATAGCAAAGTTTTTTTTGGAGAGCAACTTCTGTGTTTCCTAGTGCAGCATCTGGGAGCATCCCAGGATGTAAATTCAGGGCTCAGCCCCTGGCAGAGGACTGCACTGTTAACAGTACCCATGCTGGACACCTTTGCTTGGCTACAGCTGCCCTGGTGCCTGGTGAAGGCGTGGCTGCAGGGCAGGTAAAGGCTTTGCTCACTAAAAACCCAACTTGCAAGGGAACAGACAAAATATAGAGCATGTGCAGTTTTCACAAGGATCATCAGCTGGTACAGCACAACAACCTCATTCAGAAAATGTACTGGGAGAAGGCACTGGAGAAAAGAAATCTTAACTTGCAGGGGGAAAACTGTCCTAGTTTCCTAAGCATGACCCGAGCTGGTCCAATGATCCAGAAGTCCTGGAGTCCTTAAAGAAAAGCACCAGGAACTGCAATGGAGGAGGATGGATCATTTGACCTGTGGAGGTCCATGCCAGGGATCACACCAACCCCAGCCCAGAATCCGTACCTGCTTTCCTGACACTTTTTCCAGCCAAGGCCCTTATAATGTTTCTATAATCACCACTATTGAGACTAGTTCAGTGCTTTCTGTTGGTATAGAAAAAAAATTTGAAATTTAGCTTCCAGCACTGTGAACTCCCTTAATTCAGCACTGTGTATACAGATATTACACACAGAGAAAGTTAAAATGTAGAAATAAGGAGCTCTGGAGTTTGGTAAAAGCTAAGGGAGAACCTGAGGTTTGAAAGAAAACCATTAGCAATAGCAGATTTGCAAGTTCAGCTGTGGGAAGGACCACAAAATCCAAGCACATGCTATATATCTTCTTTTTATTGACTGCTTTGTGGGAAGCTGCATTTCTTGTTGGAGTTGGGAGCTACAGCTTGCTCTCTGTGTTGATTTTGATTATAGAGTGGTGGTAATTAAACCTCTGGAGCATTAAGTTACCATTTTAACCAAATGCCTGCATTTTATCTTGATGGGAAATTGAGAGTGAGACTCAGATTTTCACAGTAAATAAAAGCTGTTGGCTGTTTCACAGATAATCCTTTTCCTCAGCTTATGTATGAGAAAATCCTCCTGTACAGTTTCTTCCAGCCTTTTGCAAAGGCACATACTCCTTGAAGAAGCTCAGCAGCAGCACTGCCAGCTTCTGCACACTGTTCAGCTTGTAAAATAATAATTACAATCATAATGTGCCTCCTTAATGACACTTTTAATCTAGAGACCAGTGCCCTTATCTCCATGTAAGCAAACAGAAGCATGCAGAATTTTGCTCCAATGATATAAGTGGCCAAGGTCAAAGTCAGGAGTTACCCAGCACCCAGGTTCAGTCTATCAGCAACGTCCACTGCCTGGCTCTGAGGTAATGCTCTTATCTACAGACAGATAGGGAAGGTGCAAATCTGGTTAATTCTTAGACAGTTCTGTGCTGACAGGCACAGGTCTGCCTCGCTGCACGCCTGTAGCTTGGGCATTGGGCAAATACAGCCATTTCAGGTTGTTACTTTCATTGCACACCACACTGAGCCTACCTGAACGAGCGACTGAAACAGGTGAATCCCTTAAATCCACTATTGTATTGCAATTAACAGCAATATTGCTGAAGTAAGACTGAGATACTCAGCAAAAGGCTTCGAGGCCGCAGTGTGTGCTGGCTGCCTTCACGCAGGCAGGGGCATTAAGTGCTCTGGAGATCAGTGATGCTGATAATAAACAGTTGCTTGTGCAGAGGATTGGGCTCAGCCCTTTCAAAGCGCAGCCGTTGCCACAGAGTCTTTCATCCTCTGCTTTCGGAGTACAGTGCATCCTCCCTGCAGCAGGCTCACCACAAAACGCCTGCAGGGTTTGCTGTGTGCAGCGGCAGGTATTACTCACCCAGTGGCTCCTCATGCAAATGACCTGTTGTCACTGGGATGGCAGAGCCAGGAGCTGGAATTGAGGCTGCTGGAGATGCCCATCTGTGCGTGCCCCCCGAGAGCAAGGACAGCCACAGGACTCCTTTGGGGCCGTGTTTCTCAGCAGACAGTGCTCCTGCAGATCTGCGGGTTCGCTGCTCACGCCGGAGCCTCGGGAGCTGCATCTTTTGGTGGGGACCAGAGTCTGAGACTGCATCACTTCACCTTCACCATCACTCCCCCTCCAGGCATCTGTTGAGAGGAAATGTCTGTCACAGCACACGGGGGCAGGTACAGAGACTCCTGCACACCTCAGGAGAGCTCCTGGCTGCACGGCTCCCTCGGGGAGAGCTCTCAGGAGGAGATGCCTCAAGCACACAGAGCTGTTCCCTCTTCAGTAAGGTCACATGAGTTCAGGCATGCTCCATGTCACCTGCCAGAGATCAGGAGCAGCACTGCTCCTCAGCATCCCACCCCATCTGCATGAGGAGTTTGGGATCTCCCCGTGGAAACCCAAGCAAACCCTGAAGCAAAGTTGTGATGGAGGTATCTCTAGATAGAAACACAGTTGCTGCTGATGTGATTGGGAACTCAGAGTAAGGCGGCTTCCAGTTTGAAGAGCATCACAAAGAAGTCACTTATTTTGGAGAAACCTTGAAAGAGTACAAATTATTCTATTATTCTTATCTAATAAAGGTAATGAAAACAGAAGGAAGTATTGCTACTGATGGTACTGGATCCAGGATTTCACACCTTCTGCCCATCATACCATGCTGAGATATGATGCCTTCCAAGTGTAACTGATAAATCCCTCGACCCATTTCCAACTGTTCTATGTTCTGGTTTTATACTCTAACACAAACAAACCAAAAAAATCAATATAACCCCCCCCATTTTTTTTCCAAACCAAGCAAACTAAGGAAGGAAAACAGATCTACTTAATGTTTCTAGATGTAAATATTTAGGGTAAGAGAAAGAAAAAGCTGATTATCTTCTCCATTTGACAGGACAAGTATAAAAGCCTCTTCTTTGAAAGATTCATCTAAGCATTATTCTGCATTCTGACATTAAGGGAAATGTTGCCTGCTTGCATCTTTCCCAGGAATGGTAAACTGCTCTGGTGGTTTGGAAAAACATAAGTAAGAATCTATTTTTCAATTATTTTTCTTTTTTTCCATACACCACTGCCATTTTTTATTTGAGTGATGGCCAGAGTTATAAAGGATAAGCCACCACAAGACAGAATTTTCTCAGAGTATTTTTCTGCTATGAACTTCTGGGAACAGCAAAAGAAACCAATTTTCTGTGAAGCTGGTGTCCCACGAGGAAGAACTGGGCTGGGTACACCCACAGTCACCAACGTTATGTGGCACTGCGTAAGTTACCAGAATCAGTAACGATATAAAAAAAATTTCCATTAATCAAAAAACAAATTGGGGAAATACCCAAATAACTCAAAAAGGCTGCAAGAGCTCTACAGAGCAGCTCAGTCACTGTTTTCCACTCCCCACCCCCCCAGTCAGCCAGGAATAGGTTGTTTTCTGCCATCCTCCTTTTTTTCCCCATTTTCTTTTCACCCAAGTGATACCACGCAGGATTTCTTTGTAATTGTGTCTCAAATTTTCTCTTTTTATTATGTCTGAAACTCAATTTTTTAAAATAATCTTCTCCAAGCCTCCCTCTTTTTACATCTGTTATTACAAACTTCAGTTTTAGCAGCTACCCTCAAGGCCACATCAATTCACTCCACAGCCATACCAGTCCTTCAGTTACATAATTTACGAGCTTCTTGCCTTCTCCTCTTTATTCCTGTTACCTTTGCACATCTCCTCTTACCTGGCTGAACCAACAACCTACCTACATACAGCCAGCCCACAACCTTTACCCCACCAGGCTCTATGATCCTTCTGTCAGCTCCTTCCCAAAGCACAGACTCACATTCTGCCCAGCTTTCTTTTAAGCCTGGGAAAACCTTCCCGATAAAATCTGAACAGCCACTCCTTTCTCCTCCTTCAAAACTATCCTTACAGCTCACTTCTGCCAAAAAAACAGCCAAACTCAGCTTTGGCTGTGGCTAAGCAACATGAACCAAGATTTTCTTCTCTCCTTTCCTTGTTCCCTACCTCTGCTCTCAACTAAGCATTAGCCAAACCAAATTATGCTACCAAAGAAAGACCATTGCCATATATATATATATATATATGTACACACACACACATGCACATATTTTGTGTGTGCATGTACTGTATCTCCTTGGTTCCTAGTGCCTGCAGAACATAAGACACTCAGGGCAGGGACTGCCTTTTTCCCTCCACTTTTGCAGAGCACCTTGCAGAGCCATTGCTCAATTCCTGTACATGGTCCCAGAAAATAAACGTGCTGATAACAGAGCATTCCCTGGAGGAAAGGTACAGCAGAGCTGGGAACCAGCAGTGAACTGCAACTGTCACTGGCACAGAGTAGAGGGGGAAAGGAGATCAGACTGATCAGATATGGGCCTGGAGTGTCAGGACAAGGGGGAATGGCTTCAAACTGACAGAGACTGGTTATTACAAGAAATTCTTCCCTGTGAGAGTAGTGAGGCCCTGGCACAGTTTGCCCAGAAAAGCTGTGGCTGCCCCATCCCTGGAAGTGTTCAAGGACAAGTTGGACAGGGCTTGGAGAAACCTGGGATAGTGGAAGGTGTCCCTGTCCATGGCAAGGTATTGGAACTAGATGTGCTTTAAGGTCCTTTCCAACCCAAACCATTCTATCATGATTCATTGATGATTAATTAATCAATATTACAGTTAAAATATCCTTTATGTAGTAAAACACTTGAATTAATAAGAATTAAGCACAGAGGAATCAGATAGAAATCTCTTGCATATCTTTCCAGTGACTCCAGCACATGATGAATCTGAGAAATGCAGCTGAGGTGTGAGGACACAACTGAAGTTACCGTACCAAGGTGGGTCTGTACTGCCCAAATGTCCCTTTTCCTGTTGTCATGATGTGGGACAAACAGCAGGTCTCACATAACACAGGGCCAGGTATGTTCCCAGAAAAGCTGAAGCCGTGGCCAAGTAAAAGGCTTGGAGTATGTGCCAGAGTGGATGTTGCTGTAGTTCCAGGTAAAATATTGTGTATAAAATGTTAAAGGTGGGGAGCTGAGTGTATCTCTTGGCTGGAGAGGATGAGGCACTTATAAAAATCCTATTGGGATGTCTTCAGTGTCCAGGTACCCTTAAAAAAGCTGTTTCTAAATCGTTAATATAAATTGCAGGTTTTTTATAAGTACAAACTATGTAATTTCTGTGTTCTTTGTAGATTTCTGTGACAAGAGTGAAATACAAGAGCAGAGAGCACTGAAACTGGTGGTATCAGGTTTGGGAGCGAGTGACCACCAGCATGCTCAGCACCTCCTGTATTTCCGTTCTAGCCCAGCACAAAGCTTACATGCAGTTAGAAGCATCCCAGATTCCCTTTACTTAAACCAAACTTTGTTTCCAGCAAAAAACTCCCAGAGTTTTCAGCCTTAACTCCTAAGCCAAACCCATATTACAACAGCTAAAATGTCAGAGCTAATTAAGTGGAGGAAGCCATGCATAAACCAGCCAAGATGTGCGTCTGCCACCAAGGAGAAACCCCGTTCCTGCAGCATGTGCCAGGACCCGGTGTGCACACCACGTCCTCCCAGAGGCAGAGAGCTGGCTGGCAATTTGGTCAACCCTGAATGACATGCTGGAGTGCTGACTTCCCTTGTGGTTTCAAAAAAAAAAAAAAAGGCTTTAAAGCCATGATTTTAAGTGATGCCCAGGGGTATGTTTAAGGAACAGCCAGCCAAATTCCACCCTGCCTGCTGGAGCACTGTTGGGCTCCGGTGGGGTTGCACAGCAGATAAGAGACCACAGTGTTTGGGCAATTAGTTTTAACCATCATTATATAATATTGATGTCATATTGACTACACATATATATGCTGGCACGGGGACTGGAATTACATTGATTTATTAAGCTGATAGCATGCACCGGTGCCAAGCTACCAGGTCATTGATCAGCTGCCTGGGCTGAACTTCAGCATGTAATTTCCAGCACAATGTGACTGATCAGCAATACCATAATTGGTTGCAAATGTCCTTCCTTCTATTTGTTTTGTTAAGTGGCTTTTTCATTAACACAGCAGAGCCAAGAAAATAAATACGACTTTACTATTGGACTGCAGGCAGAGAATAGCTGAGAACTGGATGCAGACTGGGACAGGACTGTGCAATATTGTCAAGCCAGCACTCCTCACTCCTTTTTTTTGTTATAAATTTTCTATTTTCCTGCATTTAAGGCCCTGATTGCTTCAGAAGAGATGGCCTTTGGCTAGAAGCGAGTTGGCCAACACTATGTTCAGTAAAACATAAATTTATTGAATTCATGCCCCCAAATGCCCTAAGTCAATAGGTTTATTATTAGGCTAAGCCATGATGTCTCTACTAAGAATATGGCCCTCAGATGTCCCTGCTAAGAGAGGAAACTAATTCCAGTCCCTGGGAACAGGCTCTCTGCTCCTCACAGCAACACCCAGGCATCTGCACAAGCTGAAATACTCAGAACTAGGCACAGAGACTCTGGGGGAGGTGGCACCTCCCTCCTGAACACCAAAGCCAAGGCTGAACCAAGCAATGGGTCCCTTCTCCAGAGCCTCATCCCAGCTCAGCCCTGCTTCTGCAACACAGCCCTGCACATCTGCGGGATCACATGAAATGAGCCTTGTTCTTTGAGAGAGCAAGAAGTGCCAGATATGGTCTGGGCCTAAGTGAGTTGCAAAGTTCCTGAAAATACTGACTCAAGCATTGTATCTGTGAGCAAGTGCAATTATCTGAACAGGAGAAAGAAGTGAGCTGCTGTGGCACCAGCTATCCCATGAAATAGCTCTGTACATCACCCAGATTATTGCATGCCCTTTCTGATTTCCAACAGATATATAAATCATTGTTTTCTGAGTGTGTGACTTCTCAGTGCCTGCTTTTAAATGCGCTTTCCACCTCTTATTTTACCTCGTTCTATCAATGTCAGCCCATTTCTGTCTATATTCTAAACATACATAGTTGTGTAGGACCAGAGCAGGAGTAGTGGTTATCCAGTGACTTCACAGCAATGAAACGTTATTACAGACCTTTCACTTGAGTCACCACAATGCATTAGAGGAGAAAAGGCAATAAAAAAATAACTGTCAGAAAGAATAAAGGTATTGAGTCAGGAGAGAAGAACCAATCCATTATTTTTCACTATTTTCAGCAGTTTAGGACTTTGATACTTTTCATCCACTGGACTCTGCCAAATGGAGCCATTGTTTCTCTCCTGTTAGCTCCTTGAAAATATCTGGCAATGGTTTACTCCAGCATGGATAAAACTAAAGACTAAGCTACTTAACCAATGTGTGTTCTTTGAAGTATTGGATTTAAATCTCCAGGATACCAGCATGTTGCAAACAGGCACACTTCATTAGTGATGCTGAAACAGTTCCTCAAAAGAAATCAGGATGGGAGTGTTTGATACCTATTGTTTTATTTTCTGTTCAATTCAGTTGCAGGTTTCAAAGGGCTCTGGAGGGCCAGACCTGCAGGGCTGCTGGAGCACCAGCACTGGGGATGATGAAGTTTGACTGACGCAGTGGTGAACAAGGCATCACTCCCTACCTGTTCAGGGCATACAGGGCTGAGGACTCTGATTTTGTCTGCACTTTATAACGAGCTCAGCATAGTCATTACTCAGCGAATAACTAAAAGAAACAGGTTTGCAATTTGGTTTGTTCAGAGGGTTGTAAATTATTAGCGTTTACTATGCCCTGGTACAACCCAGGGAAAACACCCTTCATGTAAGGGCCTGTCCTGCAACTTCTGCTCAGAGCGTTCGCTCCTTGGGGGGGGCCACAGAAACCATCACCCTCATTAATGTGATGAAGCAGCAGGCATCCTCTCCCTGTATTTAATTTTGAGTGTGCTCTTCAGTGCTCTGGTGCCTGGACCTGCTGAGCCCCACCACCTCCCATCCCGACCTGGCTCCTTCCCACATTGCTGACTGCTTCTGTCCCGTCAGACTGCTCCTTCCAAAGCCTAAATCCCAATTTCACAGGAGCTCAACCTCCCAAAAATCCAGAACACTGCTCCCAGCAACATGCACAGCAAACCAGAAGGTTGCTTTTCTTGCAAAGGGCAACATAAATGTGCCCAAAACAATTGGAGGTGATGTATTAATTGATCCTTGAATTTTTCACCCCTGCTTTTGGTAGGGGAGAAGGTTGCTTTGGTTTGCAGCTATTCCAGAAGTTTTACACGAGAGGGAAACGCTCACCAGCTCTCAATGATCTGTCAAGGGCAGTGTCTGCTTCTTGGCAGGAGCCTCTGCTGAAACACCAGCGAGCATCTCTCCCACTCCCAGCACAGCACTGCTGCCAGTGACTAAGCAGTTTCTATAAATCAAGCTGCAGCAGAGTTCAGAAGCCTAATAATAATCTGAAAATGTACAGTAATAATAATATGGTGGTTTTAATGGTAAGAAGGTCACAGATAAGTATAATAGGCATTCTGATGTTGAGACTTGTAGCTTGGTTTCGAATAATTTTAACATCCTATTTGATGTCTAGTCTTAGAGCAGTAGAAACTGGAATTAAACAATGCAATTAAAATGCAGCAAAGCTGCAATCTGATTTTATGTCCTACTTCTAGCCTTGCTGCTTCACCTTTTCCTCTGAGCCCTTGGTCTCTCCCACGATGAAGTATTTGTCATTGCCTGTTTGGGGGTTGGACCAGCTTGCCTGCTGGGATGCCAGCAGTGCTGCTGTTCCCCATCCTGCTCTATTTAGCAGCAGAGGCCACCACAGCAGGTGGATGTTCATGGCTTGGCTGTGAATGCCCTTCCCAGTGCCACGAACACCCAAGGCTTTGCATCCCAAATGCCTGACAGCGCCCTTGCAGCTGGCACAGGACGAGTGCTGCTCATTCCATTTATTGTAACTGTCTCATTAATACTTTGTTTATATTGGTACAACTTAGTCCAGCTAATTGCCATCATGAACCAGCAGCACATTAAGGTCCTGGCTGTAAAGGACTATTGTGCTGCACCAAACGTAATCCTTCTTAAAATGTCCTGTGTTGGTACCTGCCAGTTTTCCAAGATTCCATCTGTGTAACACACTGACACGAAGGTTTTGCAGACCTTTGATGTCTGTGTGCTGCAGCAAACATCTCCAAAGCAGGCACAGCTTTGCACTGCTGGCTCTTTTGGGGGCAGGAATGGTTTGTTCCATGTGTGTTCAGTACTGAGCAGTACCAGACACCGTGACTGGAAGTAATAGACATTCCCAGAGCAAGGTTAATGAAAACCTTATGAACGGCCATCTTCATGTAGTTTTATTGGGAGAAGTAATTTTCCTGGAGTTTCCCCACAAAGTCTCAAGTGCAGTGTGGTTCAGGACAAAGCAAGCTCTCGTCGACAGAGCTGAAGGTTCAGCTTTGGATGTTTTTTCGAGGAGGATGGGGATTGATGCTGAGCACCTGCTGATCCAGCTCAGCCCAGTGCCTTTAATTAGAGCATTCGCCTGCTCTAGTGTGAGTCTCCCTGCCCAGTACAGGGGGGTTGGAACTAGATGATCTTTAAGATCCCTCCTACCCAAACCATTCTGTGATTCTATTCTGTGATTAGCCAGAGTTGCTCCTGATGGCACAAACAAAGCAGGGACTTTGGTGATGCCCAAGCTTTGTGATGGCCTGCCGTGCAGAACAAAAGAAGGAAACACCTCTGGATGCATAAAACCATCACACAGCAGCAGTTTATCCATCATCTTAGGGAAAGATTCCTGTATCAACATCAGCCCTTTGCCCAACAGTCATCCTTCACTGCCAGCATGCACAGTGCATTCCAAAGCTGCTCCATCGTTAGGGAATAAAGAACTTAATCCATAATGTGTCATCACCATATTACCTTGCGAAACAACATCATGCTTATCCAGTATCCAAATGGTCCAGCCCCTACATCACACTCCTGTCATATAGTCAAAGACTTGAAACTCAAACTGGAAAATAATCCAGCTGTATGTCACTTCAGTGTGGTGGTTAACTATTACCATGAGTAATTTATGGGTGGGGAAACTGAGGCATGGAGGGAGAGCAATGTGTTTGGGATCCTGCAGATCCTGCAGCCTCATCAGGCCAGGGGGAAGAGCCCTGCTGCTCCATCCCATGATCCCATGTGTACCCACACAGCTCCTGGTGAGCCCTGCTCTCCACTTCTGCCCTGGTTCACAGGGCCTGGCTCTGGCTCCTCTGCAGCTCAGTTCCTGATTGAGACCAAGGGTAGCTCTAAGAATTAATCAAACTCTCCACCTCCTGTTAATCCCCTGCTCTGCCAGCAAATACAGCACCCATATTTAAGCAACTAAACCCCAGACTAATTTTCTGAGTTCCTGGATGTCTGTATTGAGTCCAGAGACACCTGAGGTTCCTCAGAACTGCCGAAAATCAGGGCATTGCTCTAGAATTAGTATTTATGTCTCTTTATATAACCTTAAATGAAGAGAATAGCAGAAGCCCACAATATCCTACCTGAGCTGAAACTCAGATGAAGGTGGTGTTATAGTCAAAGCACTGCAGTGGGTTATAGGAAATCCTGCAGAAATCACTTAATTTCCGTGTGCCCTATTTCCACAGCTGTGAAATGGGGATAACAAGACATCATGTTGTGAGGTGCTGAGCCACGAAGAGTTATTATGGGAGCTGCAGAAGTTTCTATAAATACCTGAAGAACGAGGGCATTCAGTGTTACACTAATAGAATACAAAGTCTATAAAAGCCTTTGCATTTTAGAGATGAAGGTTTGAGATAACTACAGGAAGCTAAAAAAAATTCCTCACAGAGCTTCATCCACAGGCACTGATGTTCCCCTGCAGAGTGGGGTGGTGGGAAGGCAGAGTTTGTTCTTTACAGGGATGGGAATCTAAGAGCCTTCAAGCTGGTGACTGCTTGAACTTCACTTGCACAAGGAGAAGGTTGTAGTTTCAAAAGTAAGCAGCGGGGCTTTGGAGCTCACTTTCAAGTTCAAATTAGAGCGGATTTGGAGACCACAGGCATTTTACCACTGTTGGGCTAGTCTCTTAGCTTTCTCATGAAGTCAGGTTATGTCAAGTCCTCTTCACATCACCCAAATGGTATAAAAAAGCCTTAGAAGAAATCCATCCCAGGCTTCCCACAGCAGTTCTAGCCCTTTCCTAAATTAAAAAGGTGCTCAACTCCTGCATAGCTGTGACCTCCTACTCCTCAGACTTACAGAGACTCTCCTGCCAGATCCAGCAGATGTAGACAAAACAAATGGATGAATTCTAAGGAGAGGGGAGGAGAGAGACCTGCCCCTGCACAGGTGGTGCAGCAAGGTTTGTCTGGAATCACAAACCTCCCTTTAGGTTAAAGAGCCTGTTTCTGTGGGCAGCCACAGCTGGCAAGTCTGTGCAGCACAGCCCTGAGCTGGGAGGCAGGAGAAAGCAGGCTCAGACAGGGACACAGCTCCACCTGGTTGTACCTCCGTGCCCCAGGGGGTGGTCAGCAGCCTCTCCAGCTTAGAAGCCCCCAGTATTTCCCCTAAGGGACTGCAGTAGATTGTCTTTCCTTAGTAACCCTTCCCAGACCTTTGGAAGGAGCCCATGGACCCCTCTCCACTTACTGCAAATGAAAAAATGTCTCTAGAGGAATCTCAAGACTCCTGCAGAACTGAGGATCAGAAGGATTTTGAAGAGCTAATCCCCTTCCTCCTCCACAGGAATCACCCCTGTGTAGGTTAATTTAGCAAAAAGGCAGCAAAGGAGCTTCCCATTGAGGGTTTTTTCCCCATGCTGTGCTGGTGGCTGTGATGAGAGGCAAAGAAGAAAGAAGAGGGGAGAGCTGTCAATAATCCCATCTCACCACTATTACCATCATCCCTCCTGTATATTATATTGGCAGCAAAAGGGAGGTGCCTCAGGCAGGAAAATACCGTGAAAAGTATTTTGCTACCCCCGACCTTGTCAAACAATATTTGTTCCTGGTGAAATGTTTCATTTCTCCAGTTCAGCCGTTCTCCCAACAAATGGATCTACACCTTTCACTGGGTGCTTCTGCAGGTTAAAAATTGACTGAACACACTGATTTCATGAGCCCTCTGGAGCTCCAGCAGCTCTATCAAAGCTGCAATCAAATGTATTTATTGAGCAATATATGTGAGAGAGATTAAGATGAATTGTAAGTCTCTCCCTGTTAATTGCAGGGTCTGCCTGACCATCCTGCATGTGCCAGTCAGTGGGGAATGAGAAATGAATTTACTTCTAGAGCATCCATGGTTAAAATGTGCTGGACAAGGTCAGTTTGAAGTGCTACTCTGGCAGAGTAGCTCCCATTCACATGGGAAATGTTCAGTAGAAGGGGGTGAGGACTCAGATCAGTGAACGCTGGAGCCACTGGAAAATATGTGAAAGATTCCTATTTAATTCCTCTGGGCTTAATTATTATTAATTTGAATATATTACGACATAAAGGATAATTTAACTGTAATATTGTTTAATTAATCATGATAGAATGGTTTAGGCTAGAAAGGACCTTAGAGCCCATCTCATAACAACCCCCTGCCACACTTTCTTCTAGACCAGGTTGCTCCAGCGTGGCCTTGAACGCTTCCAGGGATGGGGCAGCCACAGCTTCTCTGGAAAGCCTGTTCCAGCACCTCACCACCCTCCCAGGGAAGAATTTCTTCCTAGTATCTAATCTAGTGGTCAATTAATGTTCATTAAGGTGGAGAGGTGAACTCAAAACTGATAAAGTGTGCTGATAGATCTACTGGAAGAGATCCTGGATGCTCATAAATCAGCAACAACCAAGGAGAGCCCCAAGTCCTGGGTGGGTAAATATATCTGTATATCCAGAGCCACAGCCTGGGTAAAGATCAAGTTTTGAGCCCATCCCCATTAGTATTAGACTAACATATCTGGGGGAGAAAAAAACTCCTGGGGAACAGGCTTTTGTGCACATGCCCACCACCACATCTCCTGGATCATCTTCTGCAGCCTCTGAGACAGGATGAGACGGAGCCTGCTGGAGACAGGGTAAGGAGCCAGCTGGACCTCAGCATGGTACAGTCTGAGACAC